>JAUKVZ010000002.1:0-535756 GCA_032355985.1 Sarcodiotheca gaudichaudii
GTTTAGCTTCACGTGTGGTCGCTTTGTGGCTGCACTTTGATTTGCTGACTCCTCCGTGGTGACCGCTGGCGTCCCGGTGCAATGCCGAGTGAACCAGCGTGGCAAATCCACGGATTCCCTGTGCCCGCTTCGTCGGTGTTAATTCATCGACGAAGCGGTTTTCCGAACTCCTCGGAAGCGGAGTTCGGCGCAGTCCTGGCTTTCTGGGAAGTTGCCAGAGCTGTGATTCAAGCGTTGGAAAGACGCTTGAGACAACCCAGAGGCACGATTCGGCCGGCGTGGTTGGCTGAAGCAAGTGCCAGTTGAGTAAGAGGCGACAAAAAATCGCCTTGTTTCTGTGCGCTGACTATTGCATCGGGTTCCGAGATAGTTATACTCCGGCCTGAGCGGTGAAAGCACAGGGTCATCGCGTCACCAAAACAAACTTTTGAGCCTGGGCACGGGCTCAAACGTTTTCGGACGCTATCAGTCCATCAATCTGCCACACACTCGGAGGAGTTACGCCGCCGTCTGGGAAACCGGGCGTCGGCGTTTTCCGTTTTGCCCCCCTGCCGTCTGCCGGCCTGGCCACTTCCAACTGAGGTTGAACGCTCGCGGGCGACGTGAGACATTGGGCGCTCAGCGTGTTATGGGGCGTCTCCCGTCGGCAGAATCGCTTATTTCGGGCGGGGAACATGCGGCGGAGTCGGACGTATCATCGCTACGACCGTCACAGTCGCACGCTGCTGGTGGAGACCCTTTGGGGCGTTGTGGCGGGGTGGTCCTTCCGTGCTATATCGGTAGGAAGAGCCACTGATGGTGGTGGAGCGAGACTTTCGGATCCATGCAGTTCCGCACCCGGCCTGATCAGCTGATCGTTCCGGCGAGTGATCCTTCAAGATGTCTCACCCCGCCTCCGGAGGACTCGAGAGAGAGCGCCAGCGCGCCCTCGATGCACAAGCTGGAGATCAGTTGCCCACAGGGCCGGTGAGAGATGCGCAGGAAATCAAAGAAGATCAGACGACAGGCGGCGATCGCCCGACGATCACGTCGCTCCAAGAAGGCAGGCAGCCCGCTCAAGCTTGAGCAGCTCGAGCCGCGGATCCTGTTCAGCGGCGATGGGTGCGCTGTCTTCGACGAGATCGAAGCTGACAATCGCGGCATGATCGTTCTGCATGCGTCTGAGGCGCTTGTCGAGCGATTCATTCAGAATGATTCGGTGCTCGTCACCACTGCCGGCGGCGACTTCGTCTTCGGCACCAATGACGATGTCAGCCACGATGTTTCAGTCACGTATGACCGTGACACGCAGTCGATTCGCATTCTGGCTGACAGCATAGACGCCAACGAGCGATATCGCGTGGAAGTCATTTCCAGCGATCTGCTGACGCAGGACGGCTTCATGGAGATTGACGGCGAGTTCAACGGCGCCGGCGTGCCCACGGGCGACGGCGTCGAAGGCGGCAACCTGATCTTCTTCACGTCCAATCCCGCCGAGCAGACCGCGCGATTCACGACGGTGCTGGGCGACATCGATGTGCGTCTCTTCGGCGACATCACGCCTGAGACGGTCGCGAACTTCCTCAACTACGCAAACACGGAGCACTGGGACGGAACGATCTTTCATCGCACCGTTGAGAACTTCGTCATTCAGGGCGGCGGCTTCAGCTCCGAAGCTCCGTTCGATCGCTTGGAGACGAACGATCCGGTCGTCAATGAGTTTGATCGCAGCAACCTGCGCGGCACGATCGCGATGGCGAAGCTCGGCAACGATCCCAACTCGGCCACTGATCAGTGGTTCTTCAACCTGGGCGACAACAGCGAGAACCTTGACAATCAGAATGGCGGCTTCACCGTCTTCGGCGAGATCACAGACGAAGCCGGCCTGGCGGTCATGGATGCGATCGGCGATCTCATGCGTCTGAACGCATCGAGCGTGGACAGCGCATTCGGTGAGATTCCAGTCGTCAATGATGACGCGGATGCGAACAATCTTGAGACGAGCGATCTGGTCGTCGTCAGCCGCATTGCGACGCTAGTGAATATCGTCGGCGAGCCGGCGGGTCAGATTGATGCGGATGCGTACACGTTTGAATCCAATCGTGACGCGCGTGTGACGATCTTTGATCTTGACGGCCAGGGCGTTGATCGCATCGAAGATCTGATCAAGGTGAAGTTCAGCGGCAATAAGGTTTCATCCATCACGATTCAGGACGGCGCTCCGACGCGCGGCCTGGGCATCGTCATCACCGATGCGACGAGCGTGGGCTCGATCAAGGACGCTCGCAAGAGCAGCACGGCGGATATTTCGTTCATCGTGTCGAGCGTGCCGGTTGGCTCGATCAAGCTTCAGGGCGACGTGTCGGGCTACAACCTCAATGGCCGCGTGGTCGGCTCCATGCTGCTTCCTGATGACATTGATGGCGACGGCAGCATCGAGGATGACACAGGCGTCCTCTTGATGGGCGGCGCCGGGAAGAAGATTGACATCGGCGGCGATGTGGATGGCGACATCATCGCGATGGATGGATTGAACAAGCTCACAGTGCGCGGCACGACGACGGGCGTCGATGTGGTTCTTGGAGAGTCAGAGGATGGCGCCGGCAGCGCCAACCTCAATTTCGATCGCGTGCGCAATGTGAGCATTGATTCGGAGATGCCTATCTCCACACTTCGCGCCGTTGAGTGGCGTGATACGGATCTGTCGCGCGATGAGATCGACGCGCCGGCGATTTCCAAGCTGAACATCACGGGCGACAAGAAGCGCGGGATCGCGGGCGAGTTCGCCTCCGATCTGACGCTGACGGAGACGCCGGAAAATGGTCTGCTGCTGAAGAACGTGAAGATCAACGGCGATCTGACGCGATCGAGCTGGGATATCGAGGGCGGCATCGGCGCCGTCACTATCAAGGGCGATGTTCGCGCCTGGCGCGTTGATGGCGAAGGCGATTTCCGCAAGATTCGCGCCGGCGCCGTCGGCAACGCCGAGATCAACATCATCGGCGATGTCGGCACGATCACGGTGACCGAGTGGTACGGCGGCGTCATTGACGCGGGCGGCACATACAAGAGTGTCAAGACGACGGGCGATTCACAGCGCGGCCTTGATGGAGACTGGGCGGCGGACATCCTTTCGCGCGAGCCCGTGCAGAACAATCCGACGATCAAGAACATCCGGATCAAGGGCGATGTCACGGTGAGCGCCTGGGGCGCCTTCGGCGACATCGGCAAAGTTCGCATTGATGGTGTGACGGACGATCTGACGCTGGCTGCCGGCTTCGTGCTGAAGAGCTTCCAGGCGCATGATGTCTACAACTCGAATATCTCGGCCGGCACGCTGCTGAAGAAGGCGCAGGTCGACTATCTCGAGGACTCCATCGTGCAGTCCTTCGATGAGCTCAATCGACTCGACGTCAAGGGCGACGTCAGAGGATCGACCGTGATGGGCAATCTGCTGCGACGCCTCAATGTGCGCGGCGATCTTGCTGATTCGACGGTCGACTTCCAGGGCACGCCGAATGAATCGGCGCCGATCATCGACACTATTGATGTCGGCGGCAAGATCTCTCACACGATGATCCGCTCGAGCGGCGGCATCGCTTCGGTCGCATCGCGCGGCATGTTCAGTTCGCAGGTCTATGCGGGCACGACGGACGATCTGTTCGGATTCCCGGATGACAGCGCGATCAACAATGGCGCCCGAATCGGGTCGCTGGAGATCAAGCGCGACTTCGAGACGGATATGGCGTTCTCCGACAGCTACGTCGCGGCGGGCGTGATTTCCTCGGCCAACATCGGCCCGGTGGATCCCACGAATGGCAATGTGCCGTACGGATTCGCCGCGAATACGATCGAAGATCTGATCTATCGCAAGGACAACACCGTTGTCGATGCGTTCGACGCCTTCACGGATGGCACGGAGATGATCTTCGGCGACTTCCAGATTCGCTTGAACTTCGAGGCTCCGCTGGAGTCATAAGCCTGGAAACTGTATCTCAAGACCTATCTAAGGCCGATCTCACGGGATCGGCTTTTTCATGCGCTCAGCCGCACGCGTTAGACTCACGCGCAAGGAGGGCGCCATGAGTTCAGTCATTCGCGCGTGTTGTTTTGTCCTGATCGTCGCATATGGCCTCATCGGCGGCGGCTGCGCTTCCTCGCAGACGTCGGCGGCTGATGAGCCCTGGCCGCAGCGCGTGCTGATCGTCAATGACGATGGCCTTGATTCACCCGGTTTGCAGGCGCTGGTTGCGGCGTTCGCGGCTGAGGAATCCATCGAGACATTTGTGGCTGCGCCCCGGCTGAATCAGAGTGGCACAAGCGCCCACGCGCGTCTGTTTCAGGATCGTCGGCTGGAGGCCATCAAACGCGACATGGGCGCGGGTGTGACCGCTTGGGAGGTTGATGGATTTCCGGCCGACTGCGTGCTCTTTGCGCTGTGGGGACCGATGCGTGAGGATCCGCCGGATCTGATTCTGTCCGGACTCAACAGCGGAACGAATCTGGGATGGGCGTGGGCTGTTTCCGGGACGGTCGGCGCTGCGCGCATGGGCGCAGTGATGGGCGTGCCTTCGATATCGCTGTCGGGTTTTGATGACAATGATCCGGAGGCTGTCGAGCGCGTGCCGGCGTGGTGTGTGGCGCTTGCCACGAGCGACGCGGTGCGGCGATTGCAGCCGCGTCAGTTCCTGGCGGTGAGCATTCCGCGGATTCCCATGGATGAGATCAAGGGCGTGAGCGTGACGGGGCATGCGCCGATGGATCTGAAGCTTGCGCTTGCGCGCGATGACGCTGTGGGACCGGAGGAGCAATGGGTGATCGCAGGCTCGGAGCGTTTCGAGCCGCCGGTGCATTCGGATGCGGGGCAGGTTGCGAAGGGGTTTATTGCGATCGTGCCTTGCGTCGCTCAGGAAGGCGATGGTCTGGCGGAATATTCGCTTCGCTGGCACGACGATCTTCCTGCATGGGAGGAATAGAGCGTGTTTGCGCGGTGAAAGCACGACGCATGCGGGCGCGTTAGGATGGAATGCAGTTCGCTCGGGGCGCAGCCATACGGACAAGGCTGCTGAGAGGCACCCGCAGAACCTGATCCGGTTCGAACCGGCGTAGGGAATGCGAATGCGCAGACGCTTTGTGTCGGCTTCATGCCGGAGCGAAGCGCAGCGTCGCCTGCGGCTCTCCCGTCACGTGCGAATGGACTTGCGCCGAAGGAGACGCCCCATGATCGCTCGTAACGAACACGAACAGACTGAACTGAAGAAGATGAGCCCCGCCGACAAGGCGAACCTGCTGGTGCGCCCCGGCGAGCGCACGGAAGGCAAGGACAGTCCTTCGCTCTCTGCGCAGTTCACAGCGCCGCTGCACGGCGCATGCAATCCATCGAGTGATCTCGAAGGCACGAGCCCGGGCTCCTTTGCGCTGGCGGCGGACATCGGCGGGCCGTTGATGTTCGCCTCGCCCGATACGCCGGACATGCCTGCGCCCAGCGACAAAACGGCGTGGGATTTCCTTCCGGAGGGATGGTCGGTTGAGCGGCTGGCTTCGGGCGCTTCGGCGCCGCGGGCTTCGGGCGGCTTTGCGAGCGTCGAGTTCGAGACGGCGCGAGGCGAACGCCTGCGCGTCGTGTATCCGGCGGCGTTTACGCCGATCACGCAGCTTGAGCATGCGCGACTTGGGAATATCACTTCGGAGATGGAGCGCGTGGCCGAGCGCGAGTTTCATCTGACGGCGATGCAGATTCGTGACGAGGTGGCGGCCGGTCGCATGGTGATTCCGGCGAATCGCACGCACCTGACGCACAACCTGGATCCGATGTGCATTGGACGGGCAAGCCGCACGAAGGTGAATGCGAACATGGGCGCCTCGCCCGTTTCTTCAGGCACGGATGAAGAAGTCGAGAAACTTCGCTGGGCGGAGCGCTGGGGCGCCGACACCGTGATGGATCTGTCGACGGGCGGTGATCTGGATGAATGCCGCGAGGCGATCATTCGAGCGTCTACGACGCCGATCGGCACCGTGCCGATTTATTCGATGATCATTGGCAGGAAGCTGGAGGATCTGACGCCAGAGATCATTCTCGACACGCTGCGGCATCAGGCGGCGCAGGGCGTTGATTACTTCACGATTCACGCGGGTGTGCGGCAGGGTCATCTGAAGTTTATTCGCGATCGGCTGATCGGCATCGTTTCGCGCGGCGGATCGCTGCTGGCCAAGTGGATGCTCACGCACAGCAAAGAGAACCCGATGTACGAGCATTGGGAGGATATTTGCGACGTCATGCGCGAGCAGGATGTGACGTTTTCGATCGGCGACGGCCTGCGCCCCGGCGGGCTGGCGGATGCGACGGATGAAGCCCAGCTGCTGGAGCTTGCGACGCTGGGTGAGCTGACCGAGCGCGCCTGGCGACGAGGCGTACAGGTGATGATCGAGGGGCCGGGTCACGTGCCGCTGGATCAGATTGAATACAACATGAAGCTGCAGCGCACGCTGTGCCACGGCGCCCCCTTCTATGTCCTGGGCCCGCTGGTGACGGATGTCTTCCCGGGATATGACCACATCACAAGCGCGATCGGAGCAACAAACGCCGCCTATCACGGCGCGGCGATGCTGTGCTACGTGACGCCCAAGGAGCATCTGGGCCTGCCGAAGAAGAATGATGTGAAGGAAGGCTGCGTCGCGTATCGCATTGCGGCGCATGCGGCCGATGTAGCGCTGGGCATTCCGGGTTCGCGCGATTGGGATGATGATCTGACCAAGGCGCGAGCGGCTCTGAACTGGGAGAAGCACTTCGACCTGTCATTCGATGCGGACATCGCCCGGGCCTTTCACGATGAGGATCTGGATGTCGATACGGACTTCTGCGCCATGTGCGGGCATGACTGGTGCAGCGTGCGCATCAGCAAGGAGATCCAGGAGTTCGCATCCGGCAAGGCGGATGGCTTCGAGCGCGTCGGCAAGGATGGCAAGCTCGGGGCGCCGGCGATCAGCGAGGCTCTGACTGAGGAGCAGCGGCAGATCCTCGAACAGCGCGGGCATCTCTCGCCGGAGGAGATTCATCGTCTGGCGGCCAAGACGAAGAAGGATCTGAAGGCCGCCGAAGACGGCTCGGGCAAGGCATCCTGCCATTCGGACTTCGTCGCCGATCCGGATGAGGCGAAGCGCCAGCAGGCGCCGAATCCCAATCTGGTGCAGGTGAACACGTCCGAAGCGAACAACATTCGAAAAGACGACATCCTGATCTAACGAAGCGAGTGACGAGTTGCTGATAAAGTGTCGCCATGTGTCGCTGGCTTGCATATACAGGCGCTCCGGTGCAGCTCTACGACATGCTCTTTCGCACAGAGCATTCGCTGATTGATCAGAGTCTGCACGCCGAGCAAAATCCCGAGACGACCAATGGGGATGGTTTCGGGATTGCGTGGTATGACGGGCTCGCCGAGCCGGGGGTGTACAAGGATGTGCATCCGGCGTGGAACGATCGGAATCTCGTTGACCTGTCGAAGCACATCAAATCACCGCTGTTCTTTGCGCACATTCGCGCTGCGACGGGCACGGCGATTCAGCGATCCAACTGCCATCCATTTCGATGCGGCGAGTGGATCTTCCAGCACAATGGCGTCGTGCCGGAGTTTGCGCGACTCAAGCGAGATCTGGTGATGGATGTGGATCCGTCGCTCTTCGGCCGCATCGAAGGATCGACGGACTCGGAGATACTTTTTTACCTGGCGCTGACGTATGGCCTGCAGGATGATCCGGCGGCTGCGTTTACGCGTGTGATTGAGCGCGTGGAGCGGGCGCGGGAGCAGCGAGGCGTGGATGAGCCGCTGACGATGTCAGCCGCGGCTTCCAATGGGCATTCAATTTATGCGGTGCGCTATGCGTCACATGGTCCGGCGCGAACGCTGTATCACAGCCTGCATTCGGAGGCGCTGAGCGTCATCGATCCGGCGTATCCGGAGCTCAAGCGAGAGACGACATTGATCGTTTCCGAGCCACTGGATCGGCTGGAGGCGCGATGGCGCGCGATTCCGGAGTGCAGTTTCATCGAAGCGTGCGGCGGGGATGTTTCGATTCGATCGCTCGAGGCGCTCGTCTGACAAGAACGGCCCGCTCCTCCGAACGGGCCGTTTTGCGCGAATCAGACGCGTCGTTGTGCGACGGGTCTGATTGGCATTTATGATCGTCTCGCGCGCAGATGTGCGGCGTTTCAACTGCTTTTCTTCATCAATCCCCGGACATCGCCAAGGCGATCCCCACCACAGATGAAGGCTACGACAACGTCGGCATGAGTCAACATCATTCCTGAGCGCTCACAGGTTTTTGCATGCGCTTTGCGCCCGGCGAGGCGCGGGGCGCCACCGGAATAAGGCGGCTGCCGCGGAACTTCTGCGCGGGTCGACACACGCGCTGCGGCGTGCGCCCCATAAGTTCATGCGCCAGGCGTTCTATGCGGGGATCGTGCGCCGCTGAAGCGCCGGCGATCAGGCGATGCGCTTCTGCACCTCGATCAGGTGGTAGCCGAACTGCGTCTTGACGGGATCGGAGACCTGGCCGATCGGCAGGTCGCCGAAAATCACGGCGTCGAACTCGGGAACCATCTGTCCCTGCCCAAATTCACCCAGGGAGCCCCCCTGCTGACCTGACGGGCACTGCGAGTGCTGCTTGGCGAGGTCGGCGAAGGCGGCGCCTCCGGCGAGTTCTTCCTTGAGACGGTTCGCTTCGGCTTCGGAGGTGACGAGGATATGGCTGGCGACGGCGCGGGGCATGGGTGGCTCCTTCCGGATGTGATCGTGGATTGCGAGAGCTTCGATGGGCGCTGCGCGTATGCCGCGCGGCGCGTCGGACTGATCCTAACACAATCGCGGATCGGCTCGAAAGGCGCACCGGCGGCGATCAGTCGGCCATATCGACGCCCATCTGATCCGCCGGCGGACTGAAGACATCAAGGACGATCGTGTCTTCGATCGCGACGGCGGCGTGCGTGACATTTGATGGAAGCAGGAGCGCTTCTCCGCCGCGCACGACAACCTCCCGCTGTTCGGGATCATCATCCGCGCCCAGCGTGAAGCGCAGTGCGCCGGAGAGCACACATGCGATCTGCTCGTTGACATGCGCGTGCGGCGGGACTTCGACGCCTTGTTTGAGATGAAATCGCGCGACCTGCGCCTGTTCGCCGCGAACCGTGGCGCGCGTGACGCCTTCGATGGGTGTGTCAGTCGGTAAGGAGTCCCAGCGGGCGTGGACGGATCTGGACGATGCGGTAGGCATGGTTTCCTCCTTGCGGGATCAGGTCAATGGACTTGCGCATCGTAGGCGCGAAGGGCCGTTCTCCATCGACTGACGCCCGGCGTTGAATGTTCTTCGCGAAGCGAACGGGGGCGTCGTAGAATGGTCGCCGCGAGGGCAGGCGCTGAGGAATCGAGCGATTCCGCGCCGGCTCCAGGTGGTGGGTCGCCAGGGCAGCGACTGCAACTCACATGCATACCGGGATTCGGCGTCGATGTCGCGGCAGGCGACATGCGGCGCGTGGTCGGTGTGCGGGTGTGAAAGGAAGAGGACAGGATGATGAAGTTCAGAAATCTTTGTTTCGGCGCCGCATGCGTTGCAAGTGTCGTGGCGATTGCGCTTGTGAGTCTTTCCGAGTCCGTCAGCGCCGAGGCCGGAGACGCGAAGAGTAAGACGATCGCTCCCGCGACCAGCTTCGCGGATCTCGACATGCAGGCCATCGGCATGGCGCAGATGGAGGCGATGACGCCGGGCGAGCGTCATCAGATGTTCGACTACTTCGTCGGGACGTGGGACATTGAGATGAAGCTCTGGCTGGAGGGTCACGGCGCTTCGCCGGCGACCACAACCGGAACCTCGCATGTCGAGATGATCATGGATGGCCGCTTCCTGCAGGAGAAGATGAAGTGCACGTTGATGGGCTTGCCTTACAGCGGCATGGGCCTGACGGGATATGACAACTTCGGCGGCGCGTATCAGTCGCTGTGGGTGGACAACTTCAGCACGGCGATGCATCGGTTTGAGGGTCATGCGACGCAGGATGGCAAGTCGATCGTGATGTTCGGTCAGATGGGCGAGCCTGGTCTGGTGAACAGCCGCACGATCAAGACTGTGTCACACATGATCGACGAGGACACGCATCAGTTCTCCATGTATGACATGCACATCAGCACCGAAGGCGAGAAGGTGATGGAGATCACCTATCACCGCGCGGACTGATCGACGATCGTGATTTGAACACATCACGGGGCGTCCTTCGCGCGGAGGGCGCCCCGATTTCATTTCAGTGCAATTCGGGGAAGAGCAATGGGAGAGCGATGCGCGTGGGCGTCGACGCCTCTGCTGGCTGGGTATCACGATCGCGAATGGGGCGTGCCGATTCATGACGAACGCCCGCTGTTTGAGTTTCTCACGCTCGAAGGCGCTCAGGCGGGGTTGAGTTGGGAGACGGTGCTTCGCAAGCGCGATGGGTATCGGCGAGCGTTCTTCGATTTCGATATCGATCGGGTTGCGCGGATGGGCGCTCGCGACGTGAAGCGTCTGTGCGAAGATGCATCCATCATTCGCAATCGCCTGAAGATTCAGTCCACGATCGAAAACGCCAAGGCAGCGATCGCGCTGCGCGCCGATGGCGGGCTGGGCGCCCATCTGTGGTCATTTGTCGATGACACGCCGATTCAGAACTCGTTTGAGGGGCATGACGAGATTCCTGCGGAGACATCGCTCTCCAAGGTGATCAGCAGGGATCTGAAGAAGCGGGGCTTTCGATTCGTGGGTCCGACGATCATGTACGCTTTCATGCAGGCGGTGGGCATGGTCAATGATCATCTCGTGAGTTGTCCGCGCCATCAGGCGCTGGCCGCGCCCGCTGGACCGAAGACGAGGTAGGTCGATGGCTGGATACTCCGGCACGCCGCTGCCGAAGAAACTCGGCATCAAGGAAGATGCGCTCGTCGCTCTTGTTGATGCGCCGGACGGGTTTGATCGCACGCTTGGTGTATTGCCGGCGGGCGCTGAGGTTCGCATGAATCTGCGCTCGCGCGGGCCGTTTGATGTCATCGTTCTGTTCTGCAAAACCCAGCGCGATCTGAGCAGGAGGCTCGAGCAGGCGCAGGAGCGACTTTCTGAGAGCGGCGGCCTGTGGATCGCATGGCCGAAGAAGAGCTCCGGCGTCGAGACGGATCTGTCAGATGGCGTGGTTCGCGAGATCGGACTGAACACCGGACTGGTGGACAACAAGGTGTGCGCCGTCGACGAGGTGTGGTCCGGGCTTCGATTCGTCGTGCGCCTGCGCGATCGCAATCGCTAGAGCTTTTTGCTGTAGTCCATGCGAAAGCCGACGCAGTCGGTGTAGCCGATCAGATACTCAACCATGGCGCCGGAAACGAGGCGATACGGCCCCTGCCCGGAGGCGTGATAGCCGCGCTGCTCGAATGCGCGGATCACATCGCTCGCCACGATTTCGAGACTGGCGATCAGCTGATCGACGCCCGCTTCCTTCGCCAGTTCTTCGGCGGAGGCGATGGCCGCATCGAGGGGCTGCTCGATCGAGCCGTCGCGATCAATCACATCGACATCGGAGATACAGAAGTCATCCGTCGCCGTGGGCCAGGAGTTGCGCTCGACGGTGAGCACCACGCTCGGCTGCGTGTCTGCGGCTGACTCGCTGATGATCAGTGCGCAATCGCCGGACAGGCCATCAAGACGCTTGAGCAGCGCCTCATCGCCTTCGCGCTGCGGATCTTCGGCGCGAAGCGTTCGCGCGATGTGCGCCTGGTCATTCATCAGAGACCGCCCGTGACACGATCGACTTCTTCGAGGGATGTGTAGCCGCGTGTGACCATCTGGTAGGCGGATTGTTCGAGCGTCGTGAAGAGCCCCTGATCGATCACCTTGCGCAGTCGCTGGATCGTCGGTTGATTGAGGATGATGTCGCGCAGCTCATTGTTGACGTCCATCAGTTCAAAGACGGCCATGCGTCCGCGATAGCCGGTGCGCAGGCACTTGGCGCAGCCGGTGGCGGCATGGATGTGCCGCACACCTTCGGCGAATCGGCCCATCTTGGTCGCCTGGCCCGGCGTGAGCGGGGCTTCGCGTTTGCAGTCCGGGCAAAGCACGCGAAGAAGTCGCTGGGCAAGGACGAGGTTCATCGAGTTGGCCACGAGGTAGGGTTCGACGCCCAGATCGAGCAGGCGGAACACCGAGCTGATTGTGTCACGCGCGTGCAGCGTTGAGAAGACGAGGTGGCCTGTCATCGCGGCCTGCATCGCGGTGCGCGCCGTTTCATCGTCGCGAATCTCACCAAGCAGGATCACATCCGGATCCTGACGCAGGACGCTTCGCAGCAGGTTGTTGAATGAGTTGCCCTTGGCTTGATCAGCGGGGATCTGCGTGATGCCTTCGAGGTGATACTCGACGGGATCTTCGATCGTGATCACGTTGCGGCGTTCGAAATCGATGTCGCGCATGCAGTTGTACAGCGTTGTCGTCTTGCCCGAACCGGTGGGCCCGACAACCAGCACCATGCCCGCGTCCTGGGCGCAGACCTTTCGGACACGATCGAGCATGTAGCGCGCCATGTTCAGATCGTTGAGGCTGTGCGGCGTGTCTCGCAGATCAAGCGCACGAAGCACGAGCTTGCGCCCGTGCACTGAGGGTGTGAAGCTTGCGCGATAGTCAATCCGCCGCTCCTCCATACGCACGGAGAAATGGCCCTCGAGGATCGAATCGCGTCCGGCGTCCTGGATGTGACATGCCGTGCGGATGAGGCCGAGCATCAACTCACCGACCTTGGCCGGCACATCGATGAGATCGAGCATGGCGCCATCGACGCGAAGGCGCATATGCATGTGATCGCGCTTGGGCTCGAAGTGAAGATCCGTCGCTCGTGACTTGGATGCGGCGATGAGCAACAGGCGGACGGCGGCGGAGCCGACACCTTCACCGGCGAGCGCGGCCGTCTCGGCGCCGGCTGCGTCGATCATCGTCACGGTTTCAGTCGGCGTGACTTCCTTGGGCGGGAGCGACTCAATGATGCGCACGAGCTGTGCGATCCACTGCAGCTCCTCGCGCTGCCCCTTCGTCTTTTTGACGCCGCGTTTTGCGAGCGGCTCGAGCTTGAAGATGTGATTCCCGATTCGGATTTCGTCGCCCACGCCGATGTGGGAGGCTTCGACGATCTTCTCATTGAGTCGCGTGCCGTTGCGGGACTGCAGATCGCGCAGCACATACCCTTGCGCCGAGGGCTCGAGCGCGCAATGAAACCGGCTGGCAAGATCATCCTTGATGACGATGTCGTTATCCGGATGACGTCCGATGGCGACGCGCGCATCCTTGAGAACGACCATATCGATCTCGGGAACGTTACAGGTGAGTTGCAGCCTTGCCGACATGGGCATCCCGGAAAAAGGAGTCAAGGATCAGCGGCGGCTCCGGCATCGGCGATATGCAGGGGCGGACGGGCGCCACACCCTTTCCGATCAGGAGCCAAACGAACGAAGATCGATCATATCGCGACAAGGGCTCGCGCTAAAGGCTGGACGCTTCAGGCGCTGATCAGCACACCGATCTGACCGGGATCGGCTGCGGCGGCCAGCGCATCCATCGCATCCTCGAAGGCGAATCGACGGGTATAGAGGCCGTCATGCTCGACCTCCTCTCCTTCGAGCAGGGTCAGCGCTTCGACGATGGATCCCGAGCGGCTGCCGATGACTTCGATCTCATTCTCGACCACTGTCAGCAGATCCCGGCGCGGCGCATCAGCGCCGGGCGTATCAAACGCCGCCTTGAGCACAATGCGCCCGCGCGGGCGCACGAGCTGCACACTTGTATTGAATGACTCCGGGGCGCCCACGCAATCGACGACCACATCCTGATCGGCCCGCCGACCCGCCTCATGCAACGGACGATGGCGCAGTCCCCATTTTTCACACAATGCAAGCGCACGTTCCGAAGCGCCAAGCAAACGCACGGATGCGTTGCGGCGCGACATGACCTGCGCTGCGAAGAGGCCGACAAGATTGTCGCCGAGCACTGTGACATAGGGCTTGGTTTCGATGTGAACCGCCTGAACGATCTGCAGCGCCGCGGCCAGCGCGCATGCCGTCAGCGCTGCCTCATCGCCCACGGTCTCAGGCACGCGTACGGCGCTTTGCGCGGGGATGCGCACCAGCTCCGCGACGCAGCCATCGAGGCCGCGCACGCCGAGCGTTTTGCCTTCGCGGCAATGCTTGGCGAGTCCGCCCTTGCACATGTCGCAGACGCCGCATGCCACACCCGGCGTTGCGACGACGCGATCTCCGACGGCGCATGTGCGCTGATCGGACGCCGCCTCTGTGACCACGCCCACAAGCTGATGACCGAGCACGCCTTCAAACTCCGGATCCGGCCCGGCGCCTCGCGCCACGGCGACATCCAGCTGATTGAGCGCCATCATTGCGGGTTTGACCAGCACGTCGCCCCCGACCGATCGAGGATCCGGCGTCCGGGTATCGAATGAGATGGTGTCGTCTCGCCGAACGAGCGCCCGCATTCAGCCGCCTTTCGCTTCTTCTGTGTCGCCATCGGCGACGACGGCGCCCTCGGCGGTCTCCGGCTCAGGCATGCCGACCGGATTGCCGGCTTTTTCGTTCGGAGGCGCGAAGAAGGGAATGATCGCCTCCAGAATCGTCGCGTCCCGCTGGTAGACGGGGTAGACGTATTCGGTCTGTGCGGCAAAGAGGTTGCGCCTGCCGCGCGTCCATTCGACCCAGTCGCGGATCTGGTAGCCGTAGTCCTGCCCGGTGAGCGTGCGTAGCGATTCACGCGCTGATCGATTCACGACAAGCCTGCGATCGCCCAGCGCGCCGATCAGCGCCTGGACGACGCGGCGCTCCGGATACTGGCCCAATGCGCCCGCGGCGTCAGCGCGCGTATCAATGTCTTCTTCGATTTCGGGATCCAGACGCGAGATGAGCGGCGTGATGGCCGCGGGATTGTGCAGGCGCTGCAGGGCACGCGCCGAGGCGCGGCGAACGATGACGGATTCATCCTGCAGATGCGAGGCGATCTGCGGCACATCCGATGGCTCACCATGCATCCCCAGACCGGTGATCGCGGCGGCTCGCACGGCCGCATCGCCATCTTCTGATGCGATGCGGAACATCTCGAGATAGACGCGCTCGCCGCCATATGGCTGGGAGGCGAGATATCGAATGCCTCGCTGCCTGTTGTCGGCGTTGTAGGGATCGATCGCGAGTCGCGCCATTTCCGCCGGTGATGGCGGCGCAAAGGCGGTGAGGATGCTGTCATTCTGCCCCGCTTTGGGCGCTTCGCCGGAAAAACAACCCGCCTGCAGAGCGAGCGCCGCGGCGCAGAGCGCGAGTCCTTGAAGCCGAAATGTTCGCTGTTGATCGCTCACTGCAGGTTCTTCGGCTCGATGGCCCCCGTGGACACTCGAATATAGCCTGCCCGGAGAGGAGGGGCTGGCTCTGCGCTCCGGTTGAGGGGCGGCGACTGTTAGAATCCCGCTTTGTCCGATCCTCGCATCGATCGCCATCAAGGAGCTGCCCGCACGTCATGCGTGTGCTGATCATGGGCGTCGGAGACGCCTTCACACGACGACACTTCAGCACCAGCGCCGCGATCCAGGCGCCGGATGGGATCGTTCTGATCGATTGTCCGGATCTCATCCATCGCGTGCTGGCCAGCGCCTCGGCGCACTCGGGCTGGCCGCTGGAAGCCGAATCCGTCACCGACATCATTTTGACCCATCTTCATGGCGATCATTGCAACGGGCTGGAGTCCTTCGGATTCTCACGTCTGTATCTGCGCACGGCAGGCGACGCCTCCCGACCCAGACTTCACGCGAGCGAGCCGGTCATCGAGAGACTCTGGGAGCGGCTGGCGCCGGCGATGGATGGGCGGCATGCCGATGGCCCGGATCGAACGCTCGAAGATTTCTTCGATGTTCACACGCTTCGCCCGGGAGAGACTGCGGATGTCGCGGGCCTTTCGGTGGACTGTCGATTCACGAAGCATCCGGTGCCGACGATCGGCCTTCGCATCGTCGATGGCGGCGTGACGCTCGGCTGGTCCGGGGACACTCCCTTCGAGCAGGAGCACATCGACTGGCTGTCATCTGCTGATCTGATCGTGCACGAGTGCAATACGGGGCCGGCGCATACTCCGATCGAGCGGCTGAACGAACTGCCTGATGATCTGCGCCGGCGCATGCGACTGATCCATCTGCCGGATGATTTTGACGAGTCGCGCACGGATATGCCGGCGCTGCGCGAAGGTGAGGAGCTTTCACTCTGAGCGCTGATCTGGAGATATCGCGTGCCTGCTGATGAGTTGTCATCTGTCATCGATCTGATGCTGCTGCGCGCCGACGCCACGCCGCTGGATGCGGCTCGCTGCTGTCAGGATGCGATCGAGCGCGGGTTCCACGGCGTGTGCGTCAATGGCGTGTATTTGCAGCATGCGCGCCAAGCGCTGGATGAGACGCAGGACGAACAGAAGCATGAGGTCCGTGCGATGAGCGTGGCGGGATTTCCGCTGGGCGCCGTGTCGAGCATGGCGCGGGCAATGGACGCCACACAGAGCGCCAAGGCGGGCGCGCAGGAGCTTGATGTCGTGCCATGGCTGCCCGCCCTCATCGAGATGGATCAGGTGCAGCTTCGTGAAGACCTACTGCAGACGGTGCGCGCCGTTCGTGCGGTCTCCGCTTCTCTGGCGATCAAGGTGATCATCGAAATGGAGCTTCTTGAACATCACTCCGGCGATGCGGCGAAGCTGGAGCGCATGGTCGCCACTGCATGCGCCGCGATTCGTGAGAGTGGGTGCGATTTCGTCAGCACCGCGACCGGATTCCATGGCGATCGAGGCGCGAACCTGGATTACGTGCGCCTGCTGGCGCGGCATGCGTCAGGACTCGGCGTCAAGACGTATGGCGCCATCGATTCGCTTGACCATGCGCAGCGACTGATCGAAGCGGGCGCCGATCGACTGGGCATCGATGCGGGGCTGGATCTGCCTAGTTCGTGGTTGTGAAGAGTGACGAGCGGAGCTGAGGCGCATTCGTCCTGACCACCGGCGCTGTCATGCGATCGAGCACCCAGCGAACCGCCGGCACGCAGACGGCGTCACCGAGTCCGAAGAGCAGTTCGTTGGCGCTGAAGCCTTCGGGAAGTTGATGAGCGCCTTGCAGGCGGGCGCATTCGATCGGCGTGAGATGACGCACCGCGAGATTGCCGCCGCCGGCGCGTACGAGGATCTGCTTGGCGCTGCCCCCCTTCGGCGTGCGCAGGCAGCCTGCCATGCCATCGGTCCGGATCTCCACAACGCTGCGCTTGGTGTGGGCCGCGTTCGCATCGTCGGCATCGGGAAAGGCGCGTACGCGGCGAAAGGCCGTCGCATACATCACGCGCTCGCCATCGATCATCTGCTCCAACTGGCGGCGGTGGCCGGGATGAACCTGATTCCTGAAGTACGTCACGCGATCGGACGACCACCAGAGTTCCGAATCCTCGGCCGGATCCGTGACGATGTCATCGAGCGCATGCGCTCGTTGTGGTAGCGCTGGTAGATCGCGAAGAAGCCACTGCACATTCGGATTGCGGCGCATTGCTTCAATCAGTCGCTGCGGCCGGGCCTCTGTCGCACTGCATTCATTCGGATCAATAGGCCGGCGATCCGTCAGATCCAGCCGTTCGGCGATGATGAACAGCCGCGGTCTTGATTGGGGCACAAAGTGGCGCGCATCGACGCACATGGCGTCGAGCCCGTACCCGAGTTCGCTGATCGTGCTGACCAATGCCGCGAAGTCAGCGCCTTGATGGCTCGTCAGCAGACCGAGGACGTTTTCGAAAAGGATGTGGCGCGGGCGATCCGTCGGCGGGGTCCCCTCCAGCAGATGAAGCATGGACCAGACGGCGCCGGACTGACCGGCGTGGATCCCGGCGCCGCGCCCGGCGAGGCTGAGATCCGTGCAGGGGAAGCTCGCCGTCCAGAGATCCGAAGCAGGAAGATCGCCCGGATCAATGGCGGCCACATCGCCGGGGAGGAATGTCTCCTCATGGTCCGCGAAGGTGTTTCGATACAGGCGTTCCTTGAGGGGATCGAAATCGTTGGCGCGAAGCGTCTGCCACACGACGTGCGATGAGGGGGAATCCGGATTGATCTGTTCCAAAGCGCGCCGGACGAGGCCCATGCCGGCGAAGAACTCGATGGCGCCGGGATGGTCGGGCGCGTGAGCCGCACCGCTCCTGCTCATGACGCCTTTGTAGGTCCGCGCGGCGGGCGCCACCAGCCGACGTCTTTCGGGGCGGGTTGACGGGCTCATCCCGGGGGATGTATCGAGTGTCTCTGTCCCCACCCGGCCGACGCGCCGATGAGTCATACTGACGAACGTGCATCCACCCACACCCAAACCGATTCTGCGGCTGGCCCTCGTGCTCTCCCTGGCTGTCCTTGCGCTGAGCGCCTGGGGGCTGGTGGCATCCACCCAGAATGGCGCCTGGCTGCAGATTGGTTTTCAGCTGGTGCTGCTGGCGGCCGGGATCTTCGGCGTTCTGACTGGCATCGGGCACTTCAGGGACAGCCCTCCGATGGCGCTGGCGTGCGTTGCCGGGGCCATCGTCGTCGCGGCGGCCATGGCGTTCGTCGCCTCTCCGAAGGCTCAGGGCAACGCGTCGCCGGGGCTGATGGTCAAAGCGATGGCCGCGGATCGTCAGACACTCTTTCTGTTGATTCTGGGACTCGCGCTGGCGGCTTTGAGCGGGCTGATCCTGCTCGGCAGGCGTCCCGGGGAGTCGATGTGGTACCTCGGTCTCGGCGTCCTGCTGGGGGCGCCATCGGCCGTGGGACTGGCCTTTGTGCTGGCGCCGGGGCTGCGAGCAAAGCTGACCAACTTGTCCCCAATGACCCTTTCAGCGGTGATATTCATCGGGTTCTTCCTGGTGGGCGGGCTGCTGGCGGCGAGCCTTCATTGCCTGATCCGGGCCTTTGAAATTGGGCGGATCGACCCGGTGGACGGGGCTCGAAGCGGGAGCGGCAAGTCGCTCTGAGGGCGTTATTCGGACCTGCAGGGGTCCAATAGGGTCGCTCGTTTTGCCGCAACTGAGGCGGATTCCTCGCTTGACGCTTTGCGATCGCAGGGCGTCCATTACACTTGCTCAGGTCAACGTGTGGAACCGTTGCAGAGAGCGTTTCCGTCCTTGTCACACAAGCTGTCACACGCCCAGGGATACCGGGTCGCGTGGATCCGCCTGCAGCGCTGCCGTTCAATCGTCAGCGCCCGACGCATTGATGGCGGGCTATCGAACCAGATGGCAAGGCCGGTCTTCGAAGAGGAGTAAGAAGACGGTGACCGAATTCGCGAGAGATCAGATCAGACGTTGCGCCGGCGTAATTCTCGGCGCGGCGGCGATATCGCTTTTTGCGACCGCCGCGCACGCGCAGGCCATTGACGATGCAGTCGTCGCGGAGGTTCGCGATGTCGATGCGAACTCTGTGTACCTGCGTTCCGGCCGCGTGGACACGATGGAGCAGCGCGTGCCGCTGGAGCAGGCCCTTGCGGCGCGACAGGCGTCCAAGCGCATGGTGATCCAGCTTGATGGACCGATGACGCCGGCGCGACGCGAGAAGCTTCGTGCGGCGGGCCTCGTGATCCATGACTACCTGCCGGTGAACTCCTATGTCGTGAACATCGAAGGCGTTGATGCGCTTCGTGCCGCGAACCTTGAGTTCGTGCAGTGGAGCTCGGATATCAAGCCTTCCTGGAAGATTGATCCGGAGATCGGCGTTCGCGAGTTCCAGACGGACGAGCGCAAGGATCTGGCGGAGGCGGGCCTTTCGGCGCTCGTGATCACGCTGTTTGACGATGCGAATGAAGATGATGTGCAGCGCACGATCAAGGCGATCGACGCCTTTGAAGGCGCCGACGTCGTCGCTCGTTCGGAGTTGGGCGGCAACCCGATCATCAAGGCGACCGTGCCGCTGTGGGACGTTGTGCGTCTCGCGGCGCTGACGGATGTGCAGTACATCGAAGAGGCGCCGGAAATTACGAGCCGTAACTCGACGAATCGATGGATCGTTCAGAGCAACATCACGAACGTCACGCCGCTGTATGACAACGGCCTGCGAGGCGAGGATCAGATCGTGGGCGTGCTGGACGGGCGCGTCGATCAGAATCACTGCTCGTTCTCTGATGTGAATCCCATCGGGCCGACGCATCGGAAGATCCTGGCGTACAACTCCTCTGCAGGAGCGGATTTCCATGGCACGCACGTCGCCGGCACGGCGGTGGGCGACAATGGCGACACAAGCTCCACGCGCGGCGTCGCGTATGAGGGCAAGCTCGTCTGCAACACGGTGCCGAGCTTCAACGAAGCGGGCATCGTCGGCCGCCTGAACACGCACCACACGCAGGGCGCCCGCGTTCACACGAACAGCTGGGGCAATGACGGCACGACTGCGTATGACAGTCTGGCGCGTGGTTTCGATGTCTTTTTGTATGACAATGAGGATGACATCGTGCTGCTGGCCGTCACCAATGGCAGCGTGCTTCGCAATCCCGAGAACGCGAAGAATCTGCTCGCCTGCGGCGCTTCACAGGATGCGCCCGCTCAGAACAGTCACTGCTCTGGCGGCGTCGGCCCGACGAGCGATGGTCGACGCAAGCCGGAGATCTATGCTCCGGGCTGCGGCACGATCTCTTCCTCAGCCGGCTCCGGCTGCGGCGTGACGTCGCTGACGGGCACGTCGATGGCGACACCTGCTCTGGCAGGCACGGCCATGCTGGTGCGTCAGTACTTCGTCGAGGGCTTCTATCCGGGCGGCATCGCGAATCCAAGCAATGGCTTTACGCCCAGCGGCGCCTTGATCAAGGCGACGATGCTCAACTCCGCGACGGATATGACCGGCGTGTCGGGTTACCCGAGCAATCTCGAGGGCTGGGGACGCGTCCTTCAGGATGACTCGCTCTTCTTCGATGGCGATTCGCGATCACTCTTCACCAAGGACGTGCGCAACGCGGACGGCCTTTCGACCGGTGAACAGGATCTTGAGACGATCAATGTCATCGGCAGCGGCGAACAGTTCCGCGTGACGCTCGTGTGGACGGAGCCTGCCGCTTCCGCCGGCGCCAGCTTCGCGCCGATCAACGATCTCAATCTCGAGGTGGTGGCGCCTGATGGCACGACCTACCTGGGCAATGTGTTCTCCGGCGGCGCCTCCACTCCGGGCGGCTCGGCGGATGATCGAAACAACGTTGAGCAGGTGCATGTAAGCAGCCCGCAGACGGGCGCCTGGGACATTCGCGTGGTCGCCAACGGCGTCAACGTCGGCACGCAGGGCTTCGCGCTTGTCGTGACCGGTGATGTCGTGCAGGGCGATGCTCCGCTGTCGATCGCCGCATCGAATGTGCCGACGATCATCGAGCCCGGCGTCGCCGAGACGTTTGATGTGGTGATCGATCCGCGCGACGGCACGTTTGTCGGCGGCTCCGCCCTGCTGCACTATCGCTACGACGGCGGCGCGTTCCAGACTGCTCCGCTCGTGAACATCAGCGGCAACGACTGGGAAGCGACGCTTCCGATCGCTGACTGCCCGGATACGCCTGAGTTTTACGTCTCCGCTGAGAGCGTGGAGGAAGGCGTGGTGACCTCGCCTGCAGGCGCTCCCGGCAACTTCTTCAGCGCCATTGTCGGCATTCAGTCCGTCGTGCTCTCTGACGACGTCGAGACTGATATGGGCTGGACGATGGGTCTGCCCGGCGACACGGCGACGACGGGTGTGTGGGAGCGCGTCGATCCGATCGGCACGGCCGCCCAGCCTGAGAATGATCACACGGTGCTCGGCGACTTCTGCTTTGTGACGGGCCAGCAGCCGGGTGGCGGCTCGCTTGGCACGAATGATGTGGACAACGGCGAGACCACGCTGGTGACGCCGGTCTTCTCGCTGACGCCCGGCGATGATGCGACCATCAGCTACTGGCGATGGTTCTCGAACAACGCCGGCGCAGAGCCGAACACTGAAGTCTTCCAGATCGACATCACAACCAATGGCGTTGACTGGGTCAATGTTGAAACGATCGGACCCAGCGGCGCCGGCACGAGCGGCGGCTGGATTGAGCACTCGTTCGATCCGTCTGCATTCGTCGCTCTGAGCAGCACGATGCAGATGCGATTCATCGCGGAGGATCCGGCGCCCGGCTCGATTGTGGAAGCCGCCGTCGATGACTTCGAGGTGACGACATTCAGCTGCATGTCCGTGGCGTTGCCATGCCCGTGGGATCTGGATGGAAACGGCGCTGTCGGCTCCGAAGATCTCGCAGAGGTCATCGGATCCTGGGGCTCGACCGGCCCGGCTGACTTTGATGGCAGCGGCGCTGTCGGCAGTGAGGATCTGGCCGAGATCATTGGCAACTGGGGCCCCTGCCCGTAAGCGTTCTCGAATATTTCACACATCAAACGCGCCCTTCATCTTCCGGGATGAAGGGCGTTTTCATTGGGATCGTCGGGTAGTCACATAGCGCGGGAAGACCGTGTGGCGCCGATGACGCGCGTCCACAAGATGTCGCCATCACCATGAAACAAGTCCCTAACATCGATCCTGATTGCGCGGCGCATTTGTCGCGCACACATTGCGCGATGCGCGGGCGCGTGAGCATGTGCAACACGTGCGCGCCTGTGGAGAATTGGCGCGTTCCTCCTCATCGTTGACGATGAACCTCTTGCACGCGAATTCGCGTGGTCCTATAAGAGCCTCTGCAGACATGTCTTCGTCACGGATGGCGCGGACTTCTGCGGAACGACAATCGGCGGACGAAACAGATGGTCCTGATCGCGAGCATGGCTGCTCACCGAACGATCGAAACGTCCTTCGCGCTCGTCGCGTCAGTTGTCGCTCACAAGTCGCAAGCACAATCCGAGTCTGGTGTGTCTTGCAGAAACGCGCATTGGCGCAGCGCTTGATGTGCGCGCGTCGGTGTGAGACATCTCGTGGTTCGTCGAGCGTAGGAGTTCGAGCATGAGCGACAAGGAAGTCGCCGGTCGCGAAGTATTCGCTGAGAGTCTTGGGCGTGATGAGCGCCTCGTCATGATCCTCCACTACGCGGAGGAGTTGACGCCAACCGAGATCGGGCTGGTGCTCGAAATCTCCGAGGGTCGCGTTCGATCGATCCTTGATTCGCTTCGCATGCGCGCCCGATCGTTCATGCAGACGGGCGCTCGCGCCGCCGTCGCCTGACGGCAAAGCGAACGATCACAACTCAATCGCCGCACGGCGCGTTCAGGGGCAGGGTCCCCAGGCGCCAATCAACTCCGCCAGATCCGCTGAGTTGACGACACCGTTGCCGGTGACATCCGCCGAGCATGTGTCGGCGAGTTCGCAGCCATCGATCACGCCATTGGCGTTGAGATCGAGGGCGGGCGTCATGGCGATCTGACATTCGTCCAGTTCGCCATTGAGATCGCAGTCCTTGGACGGATCCAGAGCGATCTCGATGATGTCCGGCGTTCCATTGAGATTGCAGTCGCTGGGCAGTTCGCACCCATCGATGATGCCGTTCATGTTCAGATCCAATGAGGGCGTCATCGCGATCTGGCAGGAATCGAGCGTGCCGTTGTCGTCGCAATCGAGCGAGGGATTGGCCGCGATCTGCACGTCATCATCGACGCCATTGGCATCGCAGTCCGTGCCGCCTCCCGGATTCTCACAACTGTCAATCACGCCGTTTGAGTTCATATCCAGCGCGGGATTCGCTGTGATCTCGCAGCTGTCGAGCTGGTCATTGTCATTGCAATCGAGCGCGGGATTGCCGGCGATCTGCGTCGCATCATCAACGCCGTTGTCGTCGCAGTCCGTTCCGCCGCTGGTTGTCGAGCTCAGGATCCAGACGAGCGCGATTTCATCAACACCCGCTCCGGCGGCATCCGTAAAGATCGCCGCGGCGCCGATGCCGTTCGTGTTGTCCTGATTCTCCGGCCCCACAGGTCCGGAGCCGAGCAACTCGCCATTGCCATAGGCGGCGACCTCGACGCTCACGACATCGAACGATCCGCTCGTCCACTGGATGGGCGTGTCGGCGCCGAGCTCCGCGAATTCACCCGCAGCAAAGGCGCCCACATCGATACGAAGCTCCGTGATGATGTCGCCATCGCCCGGATCGACGCCTGCCGGCAGCCAGTCCGTGATCATCTCTGTGAGATAATGCACCTCAATGGCGATCATGCCGCTGCCGAGATCCGTCTCGACATCGATTTTGAACGTGTTGTCGCTGGTGATGAGATTGGCGCCGCTGTTCTCGGGATTGTTGCCGAAGGTGAAGGCGTCCGGCACATCATCGAGAAAGAAGACGGATGTCGTGTTCTGTCCGAGGACAGCGCCGGCGTATTGATCGCCTGTTGCGTCTCTGAGCGCAAAGAGATCTTCGCGGCCGCGTACGCTGCGCAGGTATGACTTGTTCTTCACGCCTTCGCCCAGACTGAAGCGAGGCGATGTTGTATCCGCCGGAGCAAGCGGCTGAAACTTCTGAGGCCCGGCGGTGACGGCGCATGTGAGCGCTGCGGCAATGACGATGGATTGCATCGTTTCTTCCCTTCGGTTTTCGGACGCAGCGCCGAGGGCCGGCCGATGGGCCGGAACCGACTGCGCCGATT
The DNA here is from genome assembly GCA_032355985.1 of Sarcodiotheca gaudichaudii. NCBI lineage: Eukaryota > Rhodophyta > Florideophyceae > Gigartinales > Solieriaceae > Sarcodiotheca > Sarcodiotheca gaudichaudii. The sequence goes on from JAUKVZ010000002.1 coordinate 24,627, forward strand.
CGATCAATCATGACGTCTGGAGGGTCTGCGCCGAGGGCATAACGCACAGATGGACGCACATGAACCACCACTTTCGGGTTCATCGTTTCAGGACGTCACATCTCACAGCGGCCGGACGATCTCCTCGATCAGATCCGGTGATCCTTCGACGCGCTCCAGGCGCGGAAAACGCAGTCCCTTCGACCAGGGCAGGGTGATGCGTTCGATCGTCTCATCATCGAATGTGACACTGAGCACGACGCGCCCTTCCCGCACGGCTTCTTCCATCGCAGCGTCCGAATACAGACGATCCCCCACTGCGATGATCCGGACGCCGTAATCGAGCCCGTGCCGGTCGGCCAGTGATCCGGGCACGATGGACGTGATGCGGCCTTCATCATCCGCAGCAAGCCCGATCGAGGTGCGCAGATTCACGCCGTCTTCCTTATCGAGATCGGCTTTCTGCAGATCAGTGGGCTCATCGGTGTAGCTGAATCGATAGCCGAGCCGGTTGGCGACATCGATCGTCAGATCGTCGACGGGCGTTTCGATGCGCTCGCGGATCAGCTGATCCCAGTCGTACCCGGCGTAGATCGCGGTGAGCCCATCGACGATGTCCTGTCTCGTGTATTCGAGCGGCTTGCCGTAGTCGCCGGGGGGCATGTTGAAAAACGAGCGTGAGAAATCATCGAGCGAACTGGCGCCGCTTGTGCCGGCGCGGATGATCGCATCGACTTCCATCCAGAAGAGGGCGCCTTCGCTGTAGTAATCCTGGCGGCGGCGAAGATCACCCCAGCGTTTGGAACGGGCGCGCAGGAATCGCTGGCCTCGTGCCGTATCTTCCACGCTGCGCCATGTGCGGCCGGCCTGCTGCTGATATCGCTCGATGCGATCGGCGAGTCGATCATCGAACTGCTCGCGCGTCAGAAGACCGCCGCGGATGGCGAGCACATCGGTGTAGTACTGCGTCAGCCCCTCGTATACCCAGAGCAGATCGGTGATCGCAGGCGTGTGATAGTCGCGGGCAAGGAGGCCCTCGGGCGTGCGCAGCTTGCCGTTCCAGACATGGATGTATTCATGCGGGAAGACGGTGTGCGGATCGCCGCCGGGCTTCTCACAGTTGAGGATCTCATCTTCCGTCATCGAGATGAACGTGCTGTCGGTGTGTTCAAGTCCGAAGCCGGGCAGACGGTCGTCGACGAAGTACTGGAAATGAAACTTCTCGCGCGGGTATGGCCCGAAGACGAGCTGCGTCTGACGAACGACCTCGGCGTACTTGTCGAGGCGAGCCTCCGGAAGTTCAACGAGCTCCGGGCGCGGCCCCACGCTGTCGACCACATGTGGCTGATCGGGTGTGACATTCAGCATGTGCGTCTTGAGCAGCTCTCCCATGGCGACGGGTGAATCAATGAGCCGGGCGAGACTGACGGGCTGGAACACCACCTTCTGCGGCCCCGATCGCTCCTCATCGACGGGCAGCGCGGAGGCGACCACCCAGTCGTTCGGGACGGCGATCGAAGCGCTGATGATCAGATCGTCCTTGTCGGCATCCTGGGGATAGATGACGAGCGTGTTCCAGTTGAGGGCGGCGAAGTTGTGGTAACCGTATGAATCCGTCGAGCGGGAGATGACGGAGGGCTGATTGCAGATGTACCGGAGCGAGACGTTGATCTCTTCGACGCCGGTGGGAATCTGCGCGGTCACGCGATGGACGTGCGTCGGATCTCGATCCCAGTGGATGCGGGCGCCCGTTGAATCTGTGATGTGAAAATCGACCAGGTTCTGGATGGGGCCGCTGGGATTGTGATTGCCGGGGGTCCATTCGACGTAATAGAGGTCGAAGGGGCCGGGTTTGACGGGGATGGTCATCTCGGCGCCCAGCAGGCCGCGGCCGGCGTCTGTGGCGTCGACGCGCATCGACATGTTGGTTTCGGCCAGAGCCGCATCAGGCGCGATGAGGCACGCTGCGAGCAGGATCAGGACGTGGACGGGTCTGACGGTGGCGAGGCGTGCTCGCATGGGGAGGCTCCTCCGATCGATCAAACGAAGCTTGGTGGCCGCCAGCGGTGCGGCGAGTGCAAGTGTAGTGGAGCGCCGAGCCTGATCTGCGCGAGCGAGCTGACAGGGCGGTCGCCCCGATGCAATGGGATTGGATGGGCCAAAAAAAGCGCGACCGCGCCGTCCGTTCCAGAGGAAAGACGCCGCGGTCGCGGATCAGAGAGTCTCAGCAATGGAACTCAGGCCTTCAGCCCTGCGTTCTCACGCGAAGGAGGAATCGCCCGACTGCCACTGCTGAAGCTGGTCAGTCAGTTGTCGTCCTCGACGAGCCGCTCCAGAAGGCGCTCGATGCGGGACATACGGTCCTCCATGCGGTTTAACCGATTTTCGATCTCCGAGTTTCGCGCCTGACCCTCGAGTTCGCGGACAATTATCTCATCCTTGACGGTTCCATCGGGCTCAGGGACGACGAGGATGCGCTCGTTGTCGCCCCGCTTGCCGAAATGAACGGGCGGCAGGGCGTGGAATTCGAAATCGATGTCCTCAAGCGAGCTGAGCGCCTGTTCGAGGGCCATCTCGATCTTGGCTTCGGTGTCATCATCGAGCTGCGCGTTGTGAAGCTTCTCGATGATCAACTCATGAAGCTTGCCGACCTCGACGTCGGCCCTGGATGCATGATCGTGCAGCTTCTGCGTGTACAGCTTCTGGGCATTGGCCATGGCGCTCTTGACGTCCTCGGAGTCGATCTCCCAGGTGATGCCATCGCCGGTGTAATCGAGCTTCTTGTCGTCGTACACGACGGCGGGCGCCACTTCGACTTCCTTCAACCCGACGAGCACTTCCTTCTTGTGTCCATCGCGGATGAGCTCGACGACCAGCTTGTCGCCGGCTTTGGAGGCTGAGATGACTTTCTTGAGGTTGTCAAAGGAAGCCGGCTTGCCTTCGACGCGCAGGATGATGTCCTTGGCGCGAATACCAGCCATCTTTGCGGGCATGTCATCCTGCACATCCACGATGCGAAGCGCATCGGATGATGAGATACCGAGTTCGGAGGCAACATCGTCACCGACGTTCTCGATGGAGACACCCATGCGCAGCGTGCGCTCGGCGGGCTTTGGCGCGAAACGGCGCAACTTGTCGAAGTCGCTTCCGAACTTCAGATCGCCATCGGTGGAGAAGGACCACGCGCCGCCGTCGCCGCTCTTGAGGAAACTCAGGCCGAGCTGATCACCGGCGAAGTTGGGCAGATCGAGACGGTAGAGCTCGTCGCCATCTCTGGAGATGACAAGCATGCCGTCATCCATGGATGTTTCGATCTCATCGGGATCGATCTTCTCGCCGTTGATGATGCACACACACTCGCCGTTGTCGATCTGAAGAACGATCTCCCCACCCTCGGCGTCATGCACACGGATGGATCCATTGAAATCGAGACCGAGCTTGCCGCCCTTGGCCTTGGGCGCCTTGGCGTGCGAGCCATCGTGGCCCGCCTTGTGGATGGAGATCTCGTGCTTCTCCTGTTCGACGCGTGCGTCACCGGCGCTTGCGGGCATGCCAGTGGCGGCGATGAGCCCGGCGATCACGCCTGTTGTGAGAATGCGTTTCATGGTCATAGCTCCTGCTTGATCGCGCTTGTGCGCGGCGTTGGTGTTCTTGATTCCTGTTGACCCTGTGTCCGCCTTGATCAGGCGGGGTACTCCTCAAGAATTTGGTCGTTGGCGTTGCGGAACTTCGGCGCCGGCATGATGACATCCGGCGCGACCCGCTCGACATCTTCTGTCGCCTCGAGCAACTGCTCGTGACGCAGCCTGCTGCTGTCGCTGAGCAGAACGTTCATGGATGACAGATCGTCAAGCGTCTGCTGGATGGCGGCGTCGATTGCATCTTCGCCGTCAGCTCCCTTGATCTGGATGCGCTCGGAGAGGGTCTCCGTCAGAATCTCTTCGATGAATGCGCGTTGCTCGACAATCCAGCGGCCGAGAAGCATGTGGCCATCCTCAATGGCGAGGCTGGCGCCGGAGACGGCTGAGGCCGCGGCGTCGCGAGCGATTTCTTCAAGCAACTCCTGCTGTCCGGCGTCGAGGGAGCGGGACATGGCGGCCAGTTCGTAGGTGATCTGGCTGGAGAGCTCCGTGGAGAGGCTGTCGATGGCCTGCTGCTCAAGTGAGTCCTGGTAGAGGTCAGCCGCGGACTGCACGGCGCCGAGTCGCTGAGGAAGCGGGTTTGATTGCGTGTGGGGCTTGACGCGGAACTTCAGCTTCTCGCCGCCCTTGTGCTGCTCGTGCAGGCGCTGTTTGTGCTCATGGATCCGCTGCTTGTGATCGTGAAGTCGCTGCTTGTGATCATGCAGCATCTGGTTGTGATCATGGAGGCGCTGCTTGTGCGCGTGCAGCTTTTCCTTATGTGCGTGAAGCTTGAGGGCGTGCTCGTGGATGCGCTGGCGATGCTCCTGCACCTTGTCATTGTGACCCTGGAGCTTCTGCAGATGCTTGTGGAGCTGCTCGCGATGCTTCTGATGCGGCGCGGCGCTGGTGGACTTGCCGGAAGGGCGCTTGCAGCAGCAGCATCCATCGCTCTTTGGCGCATCAGGCGCGACGCGGAATGAGAAATTGCCGGGGCCGCCCTTGTGCAACTTTTCGAGGATGACTTTGCCGAACGGAGCGTCGCCCAGCTCCACGTCGAAATCGAAGTCGACGTTGAAGTCCTCATCGTCGAACTTGAACTCGAACACCTCGTTGTTCTCGGGATCGTGCATGAATCGATGCATGCCATGCGGCGAATCGGGCGCCATGACGATGTCGCCTCCCGGGCCGCCGCGCAGAATGACGATCTCTTCCTGCCCATCTTCCGGCGCGATGATGATCTCGAACGTCTCATGCATCTCGTGCCCGGCGTGGGGCTTGCCCTTCACAGCTCCATCGGGATGGAAGCGAAGCACCTTCGGCTTGCCTTCACGCAGGATTTCGAACTCAACATCGCCTTGCAGGCCCTGCACTTTGTGCTTGAGTTCATCGATGGTGAGGCCGCCGTGGCCGCGAAGCTTCTTGATGATGTCGTGATCGCGGAAGCCGGATCGATCGGCGGCTGAGCCGGGAATCACTTCCTTGATGAAGATGGACGTCTTCGGATCAACCTTCAGATGCCGCGCCGAGGAGTCATCGAGCTTTTCAATGACGATGCCCATGCGTCCTTTGGACGAGGCGACAGGCGCTTTGCCCTTGTGTTCAAACACGTAACGCTTCACTTCGTTCTCGTGTTCGTTGCAGGCCAGCACAAGCCCAGGGGCGCCATCCATGTCGGCGGCCGTCGGCTGCGCGCGATCGTACATAGCGCGAACGGTGTCGATCATCGAAGATGCGCGATCGCCGGCGCTGCGCACGATGGAGTCGGTGAGTTCAGGTGACGCGGCGACGGCCGCAAGAGCGCCTGCGGCAGTCAAGCCGATTGCTGACATCATGTTCGTTTTCATGGTCCAGACCTCCCTGGAGTTGGCTGGTGTGCGCGAGGCGCCTTCCTGTTCGCCATCGCGTGTGTTCCTTGTTCAGTACGTCTGACTCTCTGTGAAACTTGCGGGGATCGTGCGCGTCGCAGGATCCTCCTCCTGCTGCGCCGGTCCGTACTTGTAGAGATCGTTGACGCGCTGGCGCTCGAGAATCGGGCGCACATACAGCACCATGTATCCCTTGCCATCCGGCGAAGGCTCGACCTCGATCATGCGCGTGGGAAGCTGACCCACCACGCGGCCTTCCTGCAGACCGGACTTGAGATACGCCTGATAGGCGTCATCAGCATTGATTGGCAACGCTGCGTCAACGATCTGAGGACCGGTGTTCGTATCAGTCTGCGTCGCCACAGGCGGATTGATCTTGGGCATGATGAGCCAGGCCATTGTCAGTGCGGCCGCGATCGCCCAGCCGAGTCCGGCGCCGAAGCGCAGACCCCACGGCGAACGCACGGTGTACTGCACGACGCGCGGCGTCTCGACGCGATCGGAGGCGTCAAGCATCGGGCGGGCGGCGCTGCAGAGAAGCGCATGCATCTGCTGCTCCTGCGCGAGACGGCGCAGAACCGCCTGATCCTGTGCGCCCAGTTCCTGCAGGCGGCGCCAGTCCTCGTCATTGGCCTCGTTGTCGACGATGCGCGTGATGAGGATGTCCAGCTCGTCGTTGTGGTTCATGTCGTTCATGTGTGCAATCCAATCAGGAACGGGTCGCCTGAACACTCAGGCGGTCGTCGCCGCGGCCTGTGACTCCTCGGCCTCGAGCGACTCGCGAAGCATGCGCCGGGCCCTGGCCAGGCGGGTTTCGATCGTGGTGACGGGAAGCCCGAGGGCTTCAGAGATCTGCTGGTAGGTCATGCCGTGCACGCAGCGAAGCAGCAGCGGCTCGCTGTAATCGGCCGGCAACTCGCGGGCGGCTTCCAGCGCGCGATTGGCCTCTTCACGCAGCGCCGGATCGGCGCCCATCTCCTGATCCGCCGCCAATGAGGATTCGGTCGGTCCTTCCTCCGGGGCGGGGACGAGACGCAGGGCCGGGCGGCGCTTTCGGGCGGCGGTGCGAGCCGTATTGACGGCCACCATCCGCAGCCAGCCGCGAGCGGCGCCGGGATCACGAACATCCGAGATGCGATTGACGAGTGTCAAAGCGACGTCCTGCAGTAGATCCTCGAGCTCGCAGTCCCGAGGCATGTGCGCAAGGAGCACCGCCGCCACCCAGCGTCTGCTAAGTCGCCAGTAATCGCGGACTGCGTCGGCTTCACCGGCGATGGCCCGCGTGGCCAACAGTTGCTCCTGATCCCGGTTCACGTGCCTCACTGGATGCGCCCTCTGTCCGGACCCGTCATGCCCTGCCGATGATTTCTGCCTTCGGCGGCCGGATACCCCATTTAACCGGCCCGGGACCGGAAAGACGCGATCTCGCCTTCTCCCGCAGGCCTTCGGAAGCGCGTATCCTCAGCCGCCCTTCCCGATCCGGGCCTTCCCCGATCCGCCCCGAGAGTCCGATATGACCCCTCACATGCCTGAGCAGCCGATGAGCTTCGGCGATCATCTGGAAGAGCTTCGCAAGCGCCTGTTCTTCGCGCTGCTGGGGCCGATCCCGATCATGATCGTCTGTCTCTTCTTCGGGGGACCTCTTCTGGACTTCCTGCTGGCGCCGGTGGAAGTGCAGCTTCAGGCGGCCGGGCTGCCGACGCGGCTGCAGGCGACCAGTCCGACGGAGCCATTTGCCGCCTATCTGAAGGTGGGCATCGTGCTGGCGCTGCTTGGGGCTGGGCCGTGGATTCTGTATCAGGCGTGGCTTTTCATCGCTCCGGGGCTGTATCCGCACGAGCGGCGATTCGTCTATTTCCTGGTGCCGCTGTCGGCGGCGCTGACCGTCCTCGGCACGGTGTTCCTTTACAAAGTGCTGCTGCCGGTCTCGCTGCGGTTTCTGATTCTCTTCGGCGCGTCGCTGGCGCCGGCGCAGCCGGGGGTCGTGAGTGTCGATCAGACGCCCCCCTTGCCGGAGATCGTCATTCTTGATGGAGATCCGGTGTCGCCCGCGGCCGGGGACTACTGGTTCAACGAGCAACTGCAGGAGCTTCGCCTGGCCGTGCCTGAGGATGATGGCGGGGTTCGCGTGCTGGGCATGCCGATGACGGGCGGCGGCGCGATCTCGCAGCAGTATCGCATCAGTGAATACATCAACCTTGTCTTCATGCTGGGGATCGTGTTTGCGGTCGCGTTCCAATTGCCTGTGGTGCTGCTGCTGCTGGGCTGGGCGGGTGTCGTTGAGCCACAGTCACTGACGGGGCATCGCAAGATGGTGCTCTTCGGCTGCGCCATCGCCGGCGCTATTCTGACGCCGGCGGATCCAATCTCGATGCTCTTTCTGGCGGCCCCGCTGTATCTGCTGTTTGAGTTCGGCATCGTCCTGATGCGCATCGTGCCCGCGCGCCGGATCGTCGGTCCTCCCGAGATGGCGGAGGAGCCCGATGACTCCCATTGACGCGCGAAGCAGCGCGACCAAACTTGACGAGCAGATGATGCGCCGCGCGCTGGAGCTTGCCCACGAGGCAATGGCGCTGGATGAAGCGCCGATCGGGGCGCTGGTCTACGAGACGGCGAGCGCGCGCATCGTGGGCGAGGCTTTCAATCGGCGCGAGATCGACAACGATCCGACGGCGCACGCCGAGGTGCTGGCACTTCGGCAGGCGGGCGCAGGGATTGGCGACTGGCGGCTGAATGATTTCACTCTTGTCGTCACGCTGGAGCCATGCGCCATGTGCGCCGGGGCGATCGTCAATGCGCGCGTGGGCAGGCTGGTCTTCGGCGCTGTTGATCCCAAAGCCGGCGGCGTCGAGTCGCTCTATGAACTGTGCTCCGATGATCGATTGAATCATCGGCTGCCGGTCATCGGCGGCGTATTGGCCGACGAATGTGGCGATCTGCTTCGCTCGTTCTTTCGCGCCAAGCGTGGCGGCTAGTCAGCAGACTCGAACTGATCTCGTTCAAGGTTGTAGGTCAAGAAGCCGGCAGAGCGCTTCCAGCCGAGTGATTCGTACAGCGCCTGAGCAGCGATGTTGTCCGTCGCGGTCTCCAGAGACAGACGATCGACACCGGCGTCCAGCGCGAATCGCGCCGCTTCGACCATCAGTTGTTTTCCGACGCCCTTCCGCTTGTGCGCCTCAGCGACGAAGAGATCATTGAGAACGAGCACGGGTCTTGCTCTGACGGATGAAAACGTGGGATAGAGCTGTGTGAAACCCATCGCTTCCGCCGCGCCTTCGTTCTCCATCGCGATGAGAATCGTCGAATCGCCATTTCGAAGCCGTTCGCCGATGAACTGTCGCGCAAGTTCGATATTCGAGCCTCGCTCGTAGAAGTGGCGGTAGGCATCGAAGAGCGGCGCCACAAGATCGAGATCGTCGAGTTCAGCGCGGCGAATGATCACGGCGAAGCCTCCTGCGCTGGAGGCGCCGGCTGTGATGACGGCGCCCCACCGGTCAGGAAGAGCACGCCGGCGAGGATCAGCGCGACGCCGGTCGCCTTGCGCATGTTCATCGATTCGCCGAGCACGAGCCAGCCGAGAATGACGGCCGTCGCCGGCGCAAGCGCAAATGCGATGGGTTTGACGCGCGAGATTTCTCCGGCGCTGAGGGCGGCATAGAAGAAGATCATGGCCGCGGCGCCCGCGACGAGCCCCGAACCGAGCGTGAGTTTCCACAGCACGGGCGCATCAGCCTGTGTCCACTGACGAGGCTCGATGTGCACGACGCGCGACGCGACGATCCATGCGATCCACAGGATGGGGAGCGCGATCGTCGAGCGCACCGCGATGGCGGTGAATGGCCCGATCTGCTTTGAATGCAGGACTGACTTGGTCGCAAGCTCGCCGATGCCCCAGCAGAGGCCCGCGAGCACGGCGAAGATGACGGCTTTCATAAGGGCCGAAGTCTACCACCGACCCCTGATCACGGAGGCGCCAACTACGCGGCGTGCTTCAGTGACTGCTCCTCCTGCGCCGGCATGACGCCGCGCAGACGATTGAGACCATCCAATGCCGCGACTTTGTAGCACTCGGCAAGGGTGGGATAGTTGAAGACCGTCTTGACGAAGTAGTCGATCGTGCCGCCGAAGGCTTCGACGGCCTGGCCAATGTGAACGAGCTCCGTGGCGCCCTCACCGATGACGTGCACGCCGAGCAGCTTGCGCGATTCGCGATGGAAGAGCAGCTTCAGGAGGCCCGTGGTGTCACCCAGGATCTGGCCGCGTGAGATCTCGCGATAGCGCGCGACGCCGACTTCGTAGGGAACGCCGTCTGCCGTGAGCTGTTGTTCCGTCGGGCCGATCATGGAGATTTCGGGAATGGCATAGATGCCGTAGGGAAGCTGGCGCATCTCCGCATCATCGGCCGGCCCGAAGGCATGGCACATGGCGCGGCGGCCCTGCTCGCGCGAGGTGGCGGCCAGCGCCGGGAAGCCGACGACATCACCTGCGGCATAGATGTGCTCGACCTCCGTCTGCATGTGCTCGTTGACCTTGATGCGCCCGCGCTTGTCGCAATCGAGCCCGGCGAGATCGAGATTGAGATCCGCCGTCGCACCCTGGCGCCCGATGCTGTAGAGCAGGCAGTCGCCGATGATTTCCTTGTTGCTCTCGGTGCGAGCGATCACCGTTTCGCCATCGACATCGATGCTGACGACCTGCTCACCAAGACGAAACTCGACGTTCTGATCCTCCATGTGCATCTTCAGTCGCTCGACGATCTGGCGATCGACGAACTCCAGGAACGTCTCGCTCTGATTGACGACTGTGACGCGCACGCCAAGGGCCGCGTAAATGCATGCGTATTCGATGCCGATCACGCCGGCGCCGACGATTGTCAGGCGATCGGGTAGTGTGTCGAGCGTGAGAATCTGGTTGGAGTCAATGACGCGCTTGCCGTCGAAATCAAAGTTGGGCGGGCGCGCCGGCGTCGTGCCGACTGAGATGAGCACCTTGTCGGCGCGAACGAGCCCGACTTCATGCTCGGTACGAACTTCAATTTCATTTGGCCCGACGAATCGCGCGCGGCCCTGTTCGACATGGATGTGATTGCGCCTGAACTGCGCTTCAAGCACCTGCATCTCGTGATTGACGACCTGGCTGGTCGTCTGGCCGAGATCGTCGAGCGTGATGTTTTCCTTCACGCGATAATTCATGCCGTAGAAGCGGCGCTGGCGAAGTCCGGTCAGATGCAGCGTGGCTTCGCGGAGCGACTTGGAAGGGATGGTGCCTGTGACGGCCGCGGCGCCGCCCATGCGTGTGTCCTTTTCGATCACGACCACACTCTTGCCGAGCTTGGCTGCCTGAATGGCGCCATAGCGACCGGCGGGGCCTGTGCCGATGACGGCGACGTCGTAATGCTGCATGGCGAACTCCGCGATACGGGATCAGATCGATAGCCGCACGAACGCGCGGCTTCGTCGTATCGACGGATCAGAGATCGCAGATAAGCGGATTATCGCCCTTGCCGCCTCGACAGGTCGGCGCAAGAACATGCCGGGACGCTCAGTCTCGTTCGCGTTCGAGGGAGAGTCGCGCAGAGGCGTCATCGGCGCCATCGAAGGAGACTTCGACGGGAATGCCAGCGGGAAGGCTGTTGGGATTTGGAACTTCCACCCGCACGATGCGCGTGCCGCTGGCGGCATCGGCGACTCCCGCGATGTGCGAGATGCGTCCTTTGACGGGCGACGACTCGAAACCGGGCAGCGTGAAGATCACGGACGCGGGATCGCCCTGCTTGAGCGCAAGTGTGATCTCCGTCGGCGCCGGCACGTCGATGACAAGCGGATCGGCGGCGACCACGCGCAGCACAGGCGCGAGGGCGTCGACGGATTCACCCGCTTCGAGATCGATGGATTCAACGACGCCGTCGATGGGCGCAAAGAGCGTGTATTGCTGCTGCTGCACCTGCGCCTGCTGATAACGCTGCTGGGCTTCCATTTTGTTCTGCCTGGCGAGCTCGAAGGTGAGCAGATCGCGAAGCGTCGCGAGTTCGGCGCGTTCGACCTCGAAATCCGCGGCTGCGGCGCCGGCGTGGGCGCGTTTGATGCGCTCCTCATCCGTCTGGGCCATCTTCCATTCCGCTTCGGCGGCCTGAATCTCCAGGTCGGATTCCGCGCGGATGCGCAGGATCTCCAGTTGGATCGCGGCCTGCTGATCATCGAGTTTGACGAGCGGATCCCCTGCTTTGACGACATCGCCCGGCTCGACGAGCACGGAGACGACGCGGCCGGGGATCGTGAAGCTGAGTTCGGCGTCCTGATGCGCAACGGCGATGGCCTCGATGCCACGGGCATGCGTCTGGGCGGCGAGCGCGGCGGCGACAATGAGGATTCCGAGGCGTGATAGCGGTCTCACGTGCGATCTCCTGAGTTCGAATCGAGCGACCCGGATGGGCCGCCTCGACGTAGAGAATACGCGGGGACGGAGCGATCCCTCCAGCCGCCGAACGCTTCCTGTATCGGATCATGACGCCCGAGAATGATGCCGATACTGTTTGAGCGGTGAGATTCGCCCCGGAATCGGGCCGGAATCCACGCTGCCCCCTCGCGACTTCCAACCCATTGAAGGAGATGAAGATGTCTGACGCGAACGCCCCGCAGGATCGGGCGGGCTCAATCGAAGGCGCCGGAGTCGATCCGCGCGGCCAGGGCGAGGTCAAGCTTCGCGTCGACAACTCCGGGTCGAAGATGTTCTATTCCAATGCCTTTCGCACCACGACCACACCGGAAGAGGTGACCATCGATCTGGGCGTGAACTCCGTGGAGGTGGGCGCCGATGGCGGCGCTGAGATCCTCTTCAAGGGAGAAGCGCGCGTGATGCTGTCGTACTACTCCGCCAAGCGGATGGCGATGGGACTGGGACGCCTGGTGCGAGCCTACGAAGAGACATACGGCGAGATCGAACTCGACTCCGGCAAGCGGCGCGGGCCGGGACCGGCGCACGGCTAAGGGCGTATGGCGCAGGAAGCCGCTCAACGCGTCGGACAGCAGGATCTGATTCGGATCGTCGAGGAGCTTGCGCGCTTCGAAGGCGCGGCCGATGCCTATGTCGCGCGCATGCTCGCCTGCCAGTGCGCGATCGTTCCGGCGCACAGCGGCGCGGTGCTGCGTATCGACAAAGGGCGGGATCCGATCGTCATCGCCAGCACGAGCCCGGCGACGCCCGATGGCGACGAGGCGCGCTGGCTGCATGTCGCCGCTCGGCATGGCGCTTCGCTGGCGACTGATACGAGTGTCGAAACGCACCCCCTGCCCCCTGAGGGCGAGTTGTATGACGCCGAAAGCGATCGCACACTCGTGCTTATCAATCTTGGCGGCGACGAGCAGTCACGCGGCATCGCGACGTTCGTCATCACGCCCTCCAGTCAGGATGAACTGCAACGGATGGTCGGACGCCTGCTGCTGACGCGCTCGATGCTGGGCGCCTTTGAGATCAAAGCGGCCGGGCGCGCATCACAGACGGGCGCGTGGCGATTGCAGACGGCGGCGCATCTGTTTGCGATGACCAATCAGCATCTTCGCTTCGGCGAGGCGGCGCAGGCGCTGGTGGATGGCGCCGCAGCGAAGTTTGATTGCGATCGCGTCAGTGTCGGCCTGGTGAAGGATCGCGTCGTGGCTGTTCGCGCGATGAGTCACACGGAGCGCATCAATCGAAAGATGCGCCTGGTGCAGCGGCTCGAATCTGCGATGGAAGAGTGCCTCGATCAGGACATCGAGATCATCTGGCCCTGCGAAGACACGGGCGTGACCATCACGCGCGTGATGCAGGAGTTCTCGACGGAGTTCGGCCCGTTGTGCGCGCTGGCGATTCCGCTGAGAAGCGGGGAGCAGCCGGTCGGCGTGCTGCTGCTGGAGCGGCCGGCGGATCGACCCTTCGTGCGTGAGGAGATTGAAGCGCTTCGCATGACGGGGGATCTGGTCGCGGCGAGACTCGTCGAACTGGAGCGCCGCAGCCGCTGGTTCGGAGCGCGGATGGCGTCGGAAGTCGGCGGCTGGGCGGGCGCGATTGTCGGCCCTGATCGCGCGTGGCTGAAGCTCGGCGCGATTGCAGCGCTGGCGCTGATCGTGTTCGCGACGTTCTTCAAGGGAACGTATCGAGCAGAGGCGCCATTTCTTCTCGATGTCGTTGAAAAACAGATCGTGCCGGCGCCCTTTGATGGTTTTCTGGCGAGCGTCGAGGTCGATATTGGTGATCCGGTGGTTGCGGACGAAACCGTGCTGGCGACGCTGCACACAGCCGAGCTGCGCATCGAGCTTGCCGCGGCCGAGGCCGAGCAGGCGCGCTTTCTCAAGGAAGCGCAGATTGCGCGGCGTGATGGCGACATCGCGGGGATGCAGATCGCCGAGTCGGCCGCAGAAGAAGCAGCCGCTCGCATTGCGATGCTCTCGCGCAGGATCGCTCAGGCGACGATCCTCTCATCCATCTCCGGCGTCGTCGTGCAGGGTGATCTGCGGCAGCGCCTCGGCGCGCCGCTCACGCGAGGCGACGCTCTCTTTGAGATTGCGCCGCTTGATGCGTTGCGCGCTCGTGTGATGGTTCCGGAGGATCAGATCGCGGATGTAGAGGTTGGCCAGTCTGGCTGGATCGCCGCGGCTGCGTATCCGGATGATCGCATCGGCTTCGTCGTCGAGAGCGTCAATCCGATCGCGCAGGTGATCGATGGCCGTAACGTGTTCGAGATTCGTGCGGCTCTGAATGACTCGGCGCCGTGGATGCGACCGGGCATGGAGGGCGTCGCGAAGATTGATATTGATCAGCGCGCCTACGGCCGCATCTGGACGCATCGATTCGTCAACTGGCTTCGCATGAAGCTCTGGATCTGACTTCGCAGGAGTCTTGAGCGATTCGGCATGGGTTCACAGCGCCCTACATTTCATGAGTCCTGGCATCGGATCCGCGATCTGAAGCCGCGCCTGCGCACGGGGCTGCATGCGTATCGTCAGCATTTCCGTGGCGAGCGATGGCATGTCATTCAGGATCCCTCGAACAACAACTTCTTTCGCGTCAATGACGCCGCGTATCGGTTTCTCTTCCTGCTGACGTCAGGCCGCACGGTCGGCGATGCATGGGCGCTTTCGTGCGAAGCGGATCAGGAAGATGCGCCGACGCAGGTCGAGGTCGTGCAACTACTGGGCCAGCTTTACAACGCGAATCTGCTGCAGGCGGAAGTGGAAGGCGATGTGGAGGCGATCCTTCGCAGAAGGCGCAAGCGCGTCGCCCGGGAAGTGCGCGGCAAGCTGATGAGCCTGCTCTTCGTGCGGATTCCGCTCGTTGACCCGGATCATTTTCTTGCGCGCTGGACGCCTGCTGTGCGTTGGTTGTTTACCCCACTTGGATTCACTCTTTGGGCCTTGCTATTGCTGATCGCCGGCTTCGTCGCCATCGGCCATGCGGATGAGTTCATCCGCGATGCATCGAGCGTGCTGGCGCCGGGGAATCTCTTTCTGCTGTATCTGTCGATCGCCGGCGTGAAGCTGATGCACGAGTTGGGGCACGGCTTCGCTTGCCGTGCGCTGGGCGAGCATGAAGGCGGCGGCGAGGTGCATTCCATGGGCGTCATGCTCATGGTCTTCATTCCGTTGCCATTCGTGGATGCGACAAGCTCCTGGGCGTTTCGAAGCAAGTGGCGGCGGGCGGTGGTGGGCGCCGCGGGCATGATGGTTGAACTGGCCATCGCCTGCGTTGCAGTCTTTCTGTGGATCAACACGGCGCAGGGTTCGACGATTCACGCGCTGGCGTACAACGTCATCTTCACTGCCAGCGTGTCGACGCTGCTCTTCAACGCCAACCCCCTGCTGCGTTACGACGGCTACTACATCCTCTCCGATCTGCTTGAGCTGCCGAATCTTCAGATGCGGAGCAAGGAGTATCTGCATTACCTGGTCAAGCGCCACATCTGGGGCGTGCGGCGAGCGACGGATCCATCCCATCACGATGGCGAGCGCAGTGCACTGCTGATCTATGGCGTGCTGAGCGCGATGTATCGCATCGTCATTGCATTCGCGATCGTGCTCTTCGTCGCCGGCCAGCTTTTCTTCATTGGTGTGCTGCTGGCGATGTCTGCGGTCATCGGCTGGGTTTTCGTGCCGCTGGGCAAGTTCGTGCGCTATCTCGCCACGAGCTCGGAGCTTGCGCGAACGCGCCCGCGAGCGGTGCTTTCCACGGCTGGTCTTGCGGCGCTTCTGCTGGCGGCGCTTGGCCTGATCCCGGCGCCGGATCATGCGCGTGCTGAGGGCGTGGTGGAGCCGACGTCGCTGGCATCGATTCATATTGCCGTGGACGGATTCATCGATGAAACACTGCCATCTGGCGACGATGCGCTTGCGGCGACAACGATGCTGGTTCGGCTTTCCAATCCTGATTTGATCTCTCAGCGCGATGCGCTTCTGGCGCGCCGGCGCGGGATGGTCGCCCGGCAGGGCCGCCAGCGGGAGCAGGACTTTGCGCTCGCCCAGATCACAGCCCAGCAGATTGACGCGCTGGATGAACAGATCGCGCGCATCGAGGCGGATATCGCGGCGCTGGATGTGCTCGCGCCGATTGATGGCGTGTGGGTGGCGCCGGATATCGATCGCGCCAGGGGCGCTTACGTCGAGCGAGGCCGACAGCTTGGCGTGGTCGCTTCAATGAAATCGCTTCAGATTCGAGCCGCGGCGGGCCAGCAGGTCGCGCCGATGCTCAGCCGCGAGGCGAATCAGGATGTCGAGATTCGCGTCAAGGGTCGACCCGACGCCCAGACACGCGGCGTCATCACCGCGATTCAACCCGCCGGCATCGAAACGCTGCCCTCTGAAGCCCTCGGATACACAGTCGGCGGCAGCATCGCCACGAGATCGGATGATCCGAGCGGAAGGCGCACTGCCGAACGAATCTTCGAGATTCGCATCGCTCCGGAATCCGCCGCAAACCTCCTTCCCGGCCAGCGCGTCGTCATTCGCTTTGATCTCGGGAAGAAGCCCCTGCTTGCCCAGGCGCATCTGGCGCTTCGTCAGCTTCTGCAACGCAGGCTTCAGCTATGACGCTCGTGCCCAGCGCAACATGGCGCATGCTGACTGAGCGGCAGCGCACTGATCCGATGCCCACCGGGCTGGATGCGATATGGCGCAACGTCGCCGGTCGCGTGCGCCGCTTCATGCCGCTTCAATCGCGCCTGATGCGCGAAGCGACGCAAGTGCTTGAGCTTAGCCGAGCACACGAAGCCAAAAGCGATGCAGACTTGAATGCGGCGCTGGCCGAGTCGCTGGCGATCTTTCGGCGCGCTCGGGAGACACGCTCTGACATTCTTGAAGGCCTGGCCCTCGTGCGAGAAGCGGCGCGGCGAGAGGTTGGACTGGGCGCCTATCGAGAGCAGGTCGCAGGAGCGCTGGCGCTGCTGGATGGGCGCGTCGCTGAGATGGCGACGGGCGAGGGCAAAACGCTCACCGCCGGGCTTGCCGCGACCGTTGCAGGCTGGCGGGGACGTGGCTGCCATGTCGTCACGGCCAATGACTATCTGGCAGCCCGTGACTGTGACTGGCTTCGACCGCTGTACACGCGCTGCGGGCTCAGGGCGCAGTCGATCATCGGCGAGACGAGCTTTGTCAATCGCAAGGCTGCGTATGCAGCGGACATCACACATTCGACGAGCAAGGAGCTTGCCGCAGACTTTCTGCGCGATCGCCTCGAACTGCAGCGAACCGGCGCTCCCGCGGCGGCGCTTTTCAGCGGGATGGATGTCGAGGGGCTTGCCAATCGTCTGCTGCAACGCGGGCTGCATACGGCCATCGTCGACGAGATCGATTCCGTGCTGATTGATGAAGCCGTGACGCCGCTCATCATCTCCGGCCACGGCGGCGACGCCGAGCAGGCTGAGACATTTCGCATCGCGCGAGCGCTGGCCGATCAGCTCGAGCCGGGCGCCGGGTTCCGCGTCGATCATCGCTATCGAGAGGTCACGCTGACAGACGAAGGCCGCGAAGCGCTGGAATCGCTCTGCGCGGGTCGCGATGGCATCTGGCGGAATGGGCGCCGGCGCGAGGAGCTGGTTGTTCAGGCGCTTGAAGTTCGCGAGTTCTACGAGAGCGGGCGGCAATACGTCGTGCAGGATGGAAAGGTCGTCATCGTGGATGAATCCACGGGGCGCATCATGCCGGATCGAAGCTGGCGTGACGGCATGCATCAGGCGATCGAGGCGCGCGAAGAGCTCGAGATCACACCGATGAAGGAGACGATGGCGCGCATCAGCTTCCAGCGCTTCTTCCGCCTGTACGAGCGACTTTCCGGCATGACAGGCACCGCGCGCGAGGCTCGCAGCGAGTTGTGGAGCATCTACGGGCTTCAATATGTCTCGATCCCCACGCATCGCCCCGTCGCTCGCAGGCAGCTTCCCGATATCGATGTCGTCGATGCGTCATCGAAGTTCGAAGCAATCGCCGATGAAGCCGTTCCCGTGCATGCATCGGGTCGGCCCGTGCTCATCGGCACGCGCACCGTGCAGGCAAGTGAGCGGCTGAGCGAGATCCTCACAAACCGCGGCGTCAGTCATCGCGTGCTCAACGCCGTCCGTCATCAGGAGGAGGCGGAGATCGTCGCGGAGGCGGGGCGCGCTGGGCGCGTGACCGTCGCGACGAATATGGCTGGGCGCGGCACCGACATCAAGCTGGATGAAGAATCGCGGGCCGCCGGCGGTCTGCACGTCATCGCCGCCGAGCGACATGCGTCGGCGCGTATCGACAGGCAGCTCGCCGGGCGCGCGGGCAGGCAGGGCGATCCGGGAAGCTGTGTTGTGTACGCGAGTCTGGAAGATGAACTTGTGCGGCGATATGGCGCCCCCATCTCATGGATCGCCGGTCGCGCTCCGGCGCCGGTGTGTCATCTGCTGATGCGCGTCGCCGGACGCCTGGCTCAGCTTCGAAGCGGTCGTGACGGCGCCTCCATGCGGGCGGGACTGCTCAAACGAGATGACTGGCTGGATGACGCCCTTGGATTCGCCGGCCCCGGCCACTGAGTGCAGACGCCTTTCCGCGGGGCGACTATTCTCTGCACGCCGTGCCATCCACCCTTGATCAACTCGACAGCCGCATCGGCGAATGCATGATTCGCGATCGGGCTCGCCTGCGAAAGCGCCTGCGCGGCCTGCGCAAGAAGGGCGGCGGCTCTGAGCACGCGCAAAACGCCGTGAGCAAGGCTATCGAGGACGCCATCGAGCGCCGGCGAAAACGAGCCGAGGCTCTTCCGAAGCCGCGATACGAGATGGATCTGCCGGTCGTCGACAAGCGCGATGACATTCTCGAGCTGATCCGTTCGAATCAGGTCGTCATCGTGTGCGGCGAGACGGGGTCGGGAAAGACAACGCAATTGCCGAAGATGTGTCTGGATCTCGGCCGCGGCGTCGACGGCATGATCGGTCACACGCAGCCGAGGCGCATCGCTGCACGAGCCGTCGCCGCTCGCGTCGCTGAAGAACTTGGTGTGAGCGTCGGGTCGAGCGTCGGATTCAAGATTCGATTCTCAGATCAGGTCGGGGATCAGTCGCACATCAAGTTGATGACCGACGGCATTCTGCTTGCCGAGACGCAGTCCGACCCGCTCTTCGAGCAATATGACACGATCATCATTGATGAAGCGCACGAGCGCAGCCTGAACATTGACTTTCTGCTGGGCTACCTCAAGCGCATCCTGCCCAGGCGGCCCGATCTGAAGGTGATCATCACTTCGGCGACGATTGACCCCGTGCGGTTCAGCGAGCACTTTGATGGCGCCCCGATCATCGAAGTCTCCGGCCGCACATATCCGGTTGAGATTCGACATCGCCCGCTGATCACGCATGACGATGAGGAAGATCGCGATCTTCAGGAGGGCGTGCTCGAAGCCGTGCGCGAACTGCAGATGGATGCGCCGGGCGATGTTCTCATCTTCATGAGCGGCGAGCGCGAGATACGCGAGACGGCGGAGCATCTGCGCAAACACTGGCTGCCATCGGCGCACAGCGGGGAGATCCTGCCGCTGTATGCCCGCCTGTCGACGGCCGAACAAAACAAGGTGTTCAAGCAGCATGCGGGCCGTCGCATCATTATCGCGACGAATGTCGCCGAGACATCACTGACAGTCCCGGGGATTCGCTCCGTCATTGATCCGGGCGTTGCGCGCATGAGCCTGTACAGCCCGCGCCAGAAGATCCAGCGTCTGCCGATTGAACCCGTGTCGCAGGCATCGGCCATGCAGCGCGCCGGTCGCTGCGGCCGCATCGGACCCGGTGTATGCATCCGCCTCTACTCACAGGAGGACTTCGAGAGTCGGCCGGAGCACACGACGCCTGAACTGCTGCGAAGCAATCTTGCGAGCGTCATTCTGCAGATGAAGGCGCTGAAGCTGGGCAGCATCCAGGACTTTCCGTTCATGGATCCGCCTGATGGGCGCATGATCCGCGATGGATTTGACACGCTCGAAGAACTTGGCGCCATCGATACGAAGGAGCGCCTGACGAAGATCGGCGAGCAGCTTGCGCGCCTTCCGATCGATCCGCGCCTGGGTCGTATGCTTCTGGCTGCGGCCGATGAGCATTGTCTGAAAGAGGCCCTGATCATCGTGGCAGCGCTTTCGTGTCAGGATCCCCGCGATCGGCCGATGGATAAACGCGACGCCGCCGACGAGGCGCACGAGCGCTTCGCCGACGAGACATCCGACTTTCTGGCCCTGCTGAACATCTGGCGCTTCTATCACGCTCAGCAGGACAAGCTCTCGCGCAGTCAGCTTCGCAAGGCATGCAAGCAGAACTTCCTTTCGTATCTGCGGATGCGCGAATGGGTGGATGTGCATCGGCAGTTGCGTCAGCTGGCGCGGGATATGGGGCTGCGAATCAACTCGTCAGCCGCGGATCCGGCGGCTATTCATCGGGCGCTGCTCGCCGGCCTGCTCAGCAATGTGGCGAAGAAGGCTGAAGCGCACGAATACGCAGGCGCACGCGGCGCCCGGATTCACATCTTTCCCGGCTCCGCCCTTTTCCAGAAGGCGCCCAAGTGGATCATGGCGGCGGAGCTCGTCCGCACCACCAAGCTTTACGCTCGCATGGTGGCGCAGATTCAGCCGCAGTGGATCGAGCGCGTCGGCGCCCACCTCATCCGCAAGCAGCATTCCGATCCGCACTGGGACGTGCTCAAGGCTCGTGTGTCGGCCAATGAGACCGTGTCGCTCTTCGGGCTGCCGATCATCAAGAGTCGCTCTGTGCATTACGGCCCCATCGATCCGCGGCAATCGCGCACGCTCTTCATTCATCATGCCCTTGTCGAAGGCGATATGGCGACCGACGCGCCATACATGATGCACAATCGCAAGCTCATCGACGAGGTGCGCCTGCTTGAAGCCAAGACGCGCCGTCATGATCTGATCAAAGATGCTGAAGAACGCTTTCAGTTCTTTGATCAGACACTGCCCCGAGACGTCTTCTCCGGCGCAAGCCTCGATAAGTGGCGCAAGCATGTTGAGAAGAAGGAGCCGGAAGTGCTCTTTCTTCCGCGTTCGCTGGTCGCATCCGAAGAGATTGAAGCCGCGGCCGCCGAGCCTCATCCCGATGCCATCCGCGTCGGCGACAGTTCGCTCGAACTCAACTATCGCTTCACGCCGGGCGAGGCCGACGATGGCGTGACGCTGCAGACGCCCAAAGACCTATTGCCGCAGGTCGACGCACGGCGTTGTGAGTGGATCTCACCGGGCCCTGTCGAAGATAAGATCGAGGCGCTCATCCGGACGCTGCCCAAGCAGACGCGCCGTCTGTTCGCGCCGGCGCCGGAGTTTGCCAAGCGCTGCGCTGCGGAGATTGATCCGGCCGAGCATTCGCTGATCGCCGCCGTGGCAGATCGACTGGGCCGCATCGCCGGCGTGCCGATCAAACCCGAGCATTTTCGACTCGAACTGCTGCCCGAGCATCTTTCGCTCAACTATCGCGTTGTTGATGAGAACGGAAGAGAAGTCGCTTTCGGGCGGGATCTGCTCGAGCTTCGCCGGGGCCTTGGCGCGAGCGCATCGCGTGAAGTCGGATTCATCGAAGAAACAAAGCACACACGCAGCGGCCTGAAAGCCTGGAGCTTCGGCCCGTTCCCGGAACAGGTCGATATCACACGAGGAGGCGCGGAGATTCGCGCGTATCCGACACTCACTGACGATGGCGACTCCGTCTCGCTTCGCCTTGCGACGACGCGCGCTCTTGCTGATCGCGAACTGCCCAGAGGTCTGCGAAGGCTGTTTGCGCTGCAGGTGGATGCGGAGCTGCGCAATCGATCCCGAACGCTGCCGCACATTGATCAGATTCGACTCGGCTACGCCACAATCGGCGACATCAAGGCGCTGGATGCCGAAATTCGTCTGCTGATCGCGGATCGCGCGTTTCTGCACGAGGATTATGCAATTCGGGATGCGCAGACGTTCAATGATCGACTTGATGCGGGCTGGAATGAGATCTCCGCCGCAGCAAAGCACATCGATCTCTTCGTCGCGTCACTGGTCAAGGCGCATCAGGCGCTGGAACTTCAGATCGAGCGGGCGCGCGATCCATCGTGTGCGGCCATCGTCGACATTCGCGAGCAGCTTGATCATCTACTGACACCCGGATTCCTGACAGACACGCCCTTTGCGTGGCTGGCGCAGTACCCGAGGTATCTGGACGCCGCGAGCAGGCGGCTCAGCAAGCAGCAGGACGGCGGCGATGCGCGCGATCGACACAACGCAGCCAAGGTCGAAACGTGGTGGCGCGCCTATCTCGATACGAAGGAGCGCCATCGCCTGCAGGGCGAATACGATCCCAATCTCGCGTACTTCAGGTGGATGATCGAGGAATACCGCGTCAAGATCTTCGCCGAAGAACTGGGCGTAGCGACACCCATCTCCATGAAGCGCCTGAATCAGCAGTGGGCGCGCGTTCGTCAGTAAATCAAACGTGAATGCGGATCAGTTCGCCGGGCCGTTCTCATGCCTGGCCGCTTCGTCCTGCAGCAAAATGTCCCGCAGCTGAATCAGCGCCGAGAGATTGTGCTGCACGTAATCGATCCGCACGCTGCTATCGGTCAGCGATCCCGCGAATCCGCCCAACGCCTTCTGCGGATTCTTGAAGAACATCGCGCTCTCAGGCCGGTACTGCGTCTGCATGCTGAACATGAGACTGTTCTCCAGCGCATCGAGCGCCTGCTTCTTGAGCAGGGCGTCCTCATCAGATCCGAAGTCTCGCAGCAGCGCATACGCGGCGCCGAGGCCCTCGGCGCGGCAGGCCGTCGGCGTGGAGCGCGGCGGATCGTAATAGCTGCCATACCAGTCGCGCACATCGGGCGTCAGGTTCTGCCGTCCGACGATCGCCGTCGTGATTCGCTTGAGATGATCGAAATACAACTGCTCATGCCGCTCGCGATAGAGCTCGTTGAGGGCGTACAGCAGCCAGTGATCGTGCGCCAGCTTGCTCATCGGCTTATTGCCGTCGCGCACATTGATCAACCAGGTTGCCCCCTCTTCGGCGACATCGAGCCACTCTTCGTTCTTATCGATTGCATACAGGCGCGTCAGCGCCAGCAGCGCCTCACCCGGGTAGTAATCCGAATAGAAGGGCATCGGCGTGCCTTCGGGGAAGCTCATCTTGTGCGGCGCGAACTCGCCGGTTTCGATCTGCGTGGAAGCGATCCAGCGGGCGCAGCGCTGCAGCGTCTCCAGATGCTGCATGTCGCCGGTCGCTTCGGTGTATTCGGCCAGCGCGACGCATGCCAGCGCTGCGCCGCCCAGCTTGATCTCGCCGCCCTCGACGGCGCACAGCTCATCGCCCGTCGCGTTCGGCGCCGGCACAATGCGCTCGAGCAGATATCCCACTGCGCGTTCGCCTGCTTCCAGGAGCGCCGGATCACCCGTCACAGTGTAGAGCTGATAGATCGAATACGTCGTGCCGGCATGACGGACGATGTTGTAATCCTGATCGCGGATGTCCTGATCAGGCAGGTAGTTGTACAGGAACTGCCCATCGGGCCCGACGCTTCGCGCCAGGTAGTCGCCCGCGGCATTCGACGCCTCCATCAACAACTCCGTATCCACTGCGTCAAACAGACGATGCCCGCGGAAGAGAGGCACGATCTCCGTGCCATCCGTGAAGAAGCTGCGTGTGCCGAACCTGATCTGCGGCGATTCGCCCGTCTGCATCGCCCCCTGCAGTCTGCGAGCCTCGTCCGGCCGATCGAGTAGATATGTAAACGCATTGAAGATCTCGAACTCGCCTGCTTCGTTTTCGAGATTGCGCCCGATGATCTCGCCGGGCAGGAACGCGAGCGCCGTCTCGCGCGAGAATGCGGCGCCCATCAGCGGGATGCGCCCTTCAATCGCAGCGATCGAATCCACTTCGCTCGCCGGCATCGTCTTTTCGACGATGTCAAAGGTCAGCCATTGGACTGGCGCCTCCATGCGATCGTGCAGTGACACCAGCGCGTCGTTCGTCGCTTCGACAAGACCTGCGCCGGCGCCCATGCCGACGATGGCGGCCGTCTCGCCGTCGCTTCCTGAACAGAAGACGATGCGCCTGGCGTCATCGGCCACCACAGCTTCCGGCAGCGCAGCATTGTCAAGCGTGTCGCCGCGGCGCGCAGCGCGCCAGACCTCCTCGGTCAGCGACCGCAGATCCGGAGCGCTGAGATCGAGGCCTGTCTCAACATCCTCGAACCAGATCGAGGGCTCACCCTGGGACGTCTCTTGCGCGACGGCCGAAACGCCGGCGAATACGCCGAGCGCCACGAGACCAATCATCGCGCGACGCAAATGGGAGCATCGCAACATCATCAGTTGTTCCTTCCTTCGCTCGTCCCCCCTGCGATCAGAGCGAAAGTCACCACCAAACCAGCCGCTTCCCGTGCGGCTCACCGATAATAGCGTTCAAGTGCCCCAGAACAAAGCACTTAGCACGCATTTGGAAGGGCCGATATTACGGCTTCGCGTGTGCCGCCGCACAGCCACAGAACGCGCCAGGGATGGTGTGGGCGTCCACCGGGTTCATCCAGGGGCTCACATTTTTCGGCCCGCGCTCGCCGTACATCCCCTCTCCTTCGTAATCCGGGTGGTTTCCGATCTGGTTCATGGTGTGGGCGTCATAGAGCCGCCCATTGATCATGGTCATGGAGATGCTCTCCGTTTGGCGGATGTTTTCCAGCGGATTGCGATCCAGGACGAGCAGATCCGCAAGCTTGCCCTCTTCGATGGAGCCGATGTCGCCATCAAGGCCGAGATACTCGGCGCCGTAGAGCGTGGCACAGCGCAGCGCCTCGTGCGGCGTCATGCCTCCCTGCTCCAGCATCCAGATCTCCCAGTGCGCCGCCAGACCGGCCAGCTGCCCGTGAGCGCCGATGTGCACCGTCACGCCGGCGTCGTACAGATCCTTCTCCACGCGTGCGGCGTTGAAGTGGTTGTACTCTTCTTCCGGCGCCTTGATGCGACGGCGCGAGCGCGGATCGATCACATGCCGCGGCACGAAGCGATTCAGCCGCTCGTTCTCCCATACATTCGTGTGCTGGTACCAGTAATTCTCGCCGGTGAGCCCGCCGTAGCAGACGACGAGCGTCGGCGTGTGCCCGACTTCGGTCGCTGACCACAGATCGATGACATCGTCATACACGTTCTCTACGGGCAGCGAATGCTCCACGCCGGTGTGTCCGTCGACGATCATCGTCATGTTGTGCTGGAAGGTCGATCCGCCCTCCGGCACGACCATCATGTCAAGCTGACGCGCCGCTTCGACGACTTGCTGCCGCTGATCCCGACGCGGCTGGTTGTAGCTCTTGACGCTGAACGCCCCTACTGCCTTCATGCGCTCCAGATGGAAAAGGGCGTCATCAAGGCTGTTGATATCCGCCTTGTAGCCCGGCGCATTGGCGCCGTAGAGGATGGTGCCCGTGGAGAATGTGCGCGGCGCCGTCAGCATGCCCGCACGCCCCATCTCACTGGCTGAAAAAATCGTGGACGTATTGTTGGAAGGATCATGCACCGTCGTCGTGCCGAAGGCGAGACTCGCATAATGCAGCCAGTTGTGCTGCGGGATGATCTCATTCGAACCCTGAGCGCCATGGGCATGCACATCGACCAGACCCGGCATGATCGTCTTGCCGGAGACATTGATGACATGCGCACCGGCGGGCACGCTGACGCTTCTTCGAGTT
Source organism: Sarcodiotheca gaudichaudii (assembly GCA_032355985.1). Classification (NCBI taxonomy): domain Eukaryota; phylum Rhodophyta; class Florideophyceae; order Gigartinales; family Solieriaceae; genus Sarcodiotheca; species Sarcodiotheca gaudichaudii. Next base: position 50,280 of record JAUKVZ010000002.1, read on the forward strand.
CCGACATCAGTGATGCGATTCGACTCGACGATGACGACGCCATCTTCAATGATCTCGTCGCCATTCATCGTGATGATGCGGCCGCCAACGAGCGCGATGATGCCATCCGGCTTGTCGGCCTCTGCGGTGAATCCGATGTACACACCCTCATCAGTGGGCTCGGCAGGCTCTGCTGCAGCGCCATCAAGAAACGCGAAGGTCTCGGCGAGCGATCTCGTATAGAGCTGCGGCCCCATCGACCAGTGCAGCGACTCGCTGTCGCCTGACCAGTGCAGATAGTCGCCCAGCGTCGCAGACGCCTGCGCCACGGGAATGGACTTCGTCGAAGGAGAGATGTCGATCGCCTGCCCCGTCTCGACGAAGGGCGCGATGTGCGCCTTCCAGCCCTCGCGCCATGCGATCCACTCGCCGTCGGGAGAGACACGATATTCCTGCGCCCAGCCGCTGGTGTAGTGCGTGCGCTCCTCCTTGCCGTCGAGATTCACACTGAAAAGCGCTCGCGTGTCCGACAGCTCCTCCGCATCAACTCGCATGAGGAAGAGACGATCACTGCCAGCGCCAAAGTGCGGCGACGTTCCTCTTCGCGTCACAAGCCGCGGCTCGTCATCGCCATCGACACTGACGGCGTACACGCCCTGCCGTTCCGACCACGCGGGCGTGCGAAGCCAGCCGCCGCCGATCTTCCGATACACGACCGTCTCACCATCAGGGCTGAAGATCGGCTCGATGTAATGGCCCGGCTCATCGGTCAGCGAGCGGCTGCGAGCGCCATCGACTGAGACGACTCGAACCTCGCCGAGATCGGTGTCATTCCACGTCGTGTATGTGATCCAGTTCCCATCACGCGAGAAGTTCGGGTAGAACTCGAAGTGCTCGTTCTGTGATGTCAATCGCCTGGGCTCGCCATCGGGCAGATCCTTGATGTAGAGATGTCCGAGCGCCTGGAAGACGACGCGATCGCCATCAGGCGACACCCGCGGCCAGCGAATCATCTTCACATCAAACTCATCCGGCGCGACATCGATCGGCTGGCGCAGCGCCCGCTGCACCGTGCGCGTCGAGCGCACGCGGAAGGGAATCTCCTCCACATCGCCGCTCTCGACGTTGATGCGATGAATGCCGCCCTTCGCCCAGAAGACAATCCATTCTGAATCCGGCGTCCACGCCATGTGCGGATACACGCCGTGGATGGCCCACGCCTCCTGCATGTCGCGCTCAAGGCCATCGTGGATGGGCCATTCCTCACCCGTCTCAAGATCCTTGATGAAGAGCATCGACTGGAATCGCACGCGCTTGACGAAGGCAAGGCGCTTGCCATCCGGTGAAGGCGTCGCGCGAACGGCGCCGCCGGGGCCGGAGACGTATCGATCGAACTCACCCGTCTCGCGATTCAGGCGCTCGATCGCGTAGATCTGGCCGTTGGAGTCCTTGTCATATTCGAACTGACGCCCCGGCGTGACATCGCGGCTGTAGTAGAGGTACTTCCCGTCCGGGCTGAACACGGGCTCGCCGACATCCTTCTGCTCATTCGGGCGCTTGGTCATCTGCACGCCATCGCCGCCGGTGCGGTGATAGAGCCACATCTCACCCGCGCCGAGCGAGCGTTTCGAAGTGAAGTGCTTGCGCGCGACAATGAAGTCGCCTTCCGGATCCCAGGCCGGGCTCGAGACAAGGCGGAAGTCTTCGCTGGTCACCTGGTGCGGATTGGCGCCATCCCGATCCATCACCCAGATGTTGTCGCCGCCCCCGCGATCGCTCGTAAACGCGATGAACTGCCCGTCGGGGCTGAACACCGGCTGCATATCCCAGGACACGCCCTCGGTCAGCGCGCGAGCTTCGCCGCCGTAGATAGGCATGATGTAGATGTCGCCCAGCAGATCGAAGATGATCTCGTCGCCTTCAGGGCTGACATCGAGGGACAACCATGTGCCTTCATTCGTATCGATGACGACATCGAACTTCGGGCCCGGCGCATCATCAACGCTCCAGGAATCATCCTCTTCAGTCGCGTCGGACGTCGGCGTCTCCGATTCGGTGCGACGAACATGCGTGCTGTGCGCGGCTGTCGGTCGTGCATTCGAATCAGCCATCTCGCCTGAAGCGTGAATGGTGACGGCGCCGGCGCCGCAGCCCGCAAGCGTGAGCGCGGCGCCGGCGAACAACAGCGTGATGGAATGATGCAGAGAAATCTCGAATCGCATGAATGACCTCGACCCTGGGTGATGACTCGCCTCCGCGGCGATAGCTCGCTCGCAGCCGGAGGCGCGATCTATCATTCTATATATGTGGAGGCGAGGCTCCGGCTGCCGATCCAGCCAGTTCCAGGGAGACGAAACGGCGATGAGAATCACGATCTGCGCAGAGAATCGCTTCGATGCAGCCGGAAGGAAGTTCCGGCGATGCCTGCTGTGCTGCCTGTCGGCGGCGATCCTGCTGGCGCCCTCAGCGTGCGAGGAGGCTCAGAGCCAGCCCGCCGCCAATCCGCCGCAGCGAGCCTCGGCGGAGCGCGTGCCCGATGATCGCGGGCCGCTGCATGATCACGAGCAGCGCGCTATCGCGCTCTTTGAGGACGCCTCCGAGTCCGTCGTCTTCATCAGCACGAAATCTCGCCAGCTTCGGCGCACGTGGCGCGGCCCCAGCTACAACCTCGTCGAGGGCGCCGGCTCAGGCTTCATCTGGGATGATGAGGGCCACATCATCACCAACTACCACGTCGTGCGCGACGCCGTGGCGGCGGATGTCACGATGGCCGATGGCACGACCCATCGCGCCAAGTTCGTCGGCGCGGCGCCCGATCGAGATCTCGCTGTTCTGAGAATTGAAGAAGATGCGGAAGATCTCGAGCCCATCTCCATCGGCACCAGCGACGACCTGCAGGTGGGCCAGTCGGTGTATGCGATCGGCAATCCTTTCGGACTCGATCAGACTTTGACGACCGGCGTCGTGAGCGCGCTGGGGCGCACGATCGAATCCCAGACGGGCGTCACGATTTATGACGTCATCCAGACAGACGCCGCGATCAATCCGGGCAACTCCGGCGGCCCGCTGCTTGATAGCGCCGGTCGGCTGATCGGCGTTAACACGGCCATTCGAAGCAACAGTGGCCAGAGCGCCGGTGTCGGGTTCTCGGTCCCCGTCGACATCGTCAACCTCATCGTCACGCAGATCATCGAGCACGGGAAAGTGGTTTCACCGGCAATTGGCATCCAGCCTGTCCATGATGGCGTGACACGACGCCTTGGCATGCGCGGCAGTCTCATCGGCGGCATTGTCCCAGGCGGCGCCGCGGAACGCGCCGGTCTCGAAGGAACGCAGATCGACGATCGGGGCGGCATTATTCCCGGCGATCTGATTCTTGCGATCGACGAGAAGCCCATTGAGAGCAATCGTGATCTACTCAGCACGCTGCTGGATTATCGCGCCGGCGAGATCGTTCGCCTGACCATCCTCAGACGCGGCCGAACGATTGCCGTGGATGTGGAGCTCGAACCGCCCTATCGGCGCTAAGGCAGAACCCCATTCTGATCACGCCACGCCCGCATGATCGATCAGCGCGATCGCAACTGCCCATTTTTGCTGGTCATCCCCATCGTGCGAGGTAGGATGCAGACGGGCTGTTGCAGCGCCGCCTGGCGGGCGGCGACCGTGGAGGATGTAAGAATGCGTAATCTGGGGAAGAAGGCGATTCTTGGGTTGTCGATCTGCGCGTGCGGCGCACTTGTCGCACACGCCGGGCCCGAGTGGCCGGAGATGGGTGACGCCGGGAATCTCCCGATGTCCGCCCAACCGATCAATGGCGGCGGTGCGCTTGGCAAAATCACCGGCGGCCTCAATGGCGGTTCGCTCCTGCGCGGCGGCGACTATCAGGACATGTATCTGATCTACATCAAAGATCCGACGATGTTCTCCGCCACCACCAATCCCGCGGCAGGCGGCAGCACCTCGTTCGACTCACAACTCTTTCTCTTCGATTCAACAGGCCTCGGCGTGGTCGCCAACGATGAGACGGCGCCGGGCTCGCTCTATTCGACGCTCACGAATATGGATTCCGGCGGCACGACCGTCGTCGACACCGCAGGTCTCTACTATCTCGCCATCTCCGGATTCGACAGCAATCCGGAAAACGGCAGCGGACTGCTCTTTGAGATGATGGATCGCACCGAGGTCACCGGCCCCGATGGCCCGGGCGGCACGGTTCCCATCACCGGCTGGGATATTGATGGGGCTACCGGCACGTATGAGATCGTCCTGACCGGTGTGAGTCTCGTTCCATCACCCGGAGCAAGCGTGTCACTGCTGACCGGCGCCGCAATCTTCGCGGGCCGACGTCGTCGTCGCTGACCTGATCATTTGAACCTGCGAGATGCGATTAGAGAGCGCTGCGCGCCTTCTCTGCTTCGTCGCGCGCTGAAGCGAGTCGCGCTTCGAGCTGCTGGGCCGCCTCGTCGTCATCCATCGCGCGCGCGATCTTGATCGCTTCCTGCAGACTCCATCGAATCCGCCAGTCTCCCGGCGGCCGCGATGCGCTGACGATATCCAGCCCGTCGCTCAGCGAGATCCACGCATCGGGCAGCCGATCGTTGACGGCCAGCGCTGCGCCCAGGCCGCACCGCTCCCAGCCCACGCGCCAGTGATTCGCCGGATTGACCGCCTCGCTCATGCGCACGGCGAGCTGCGCCTGCGTCAGCGCCTCCTTCCGCCGTCCCTGCGCCAACAGAATCCGTGCAAGAAGGCCATGCGCCTGTGCCAGCTCCCAGTGGCCGCTTGCATATGGACCACCCATCAGATCGAGCGCCCGTCGACACTCGGCTTCGGCTTCAATCAGATCCTCGCCCCGCAGGTAACCCAGCCGCGCAAACTCGTAATAGCCACGCGCATCATTGAGATCCTCTTCACCCCCGCCGAGTCGCTTGATGCGCAGTGAATCCTCCAGCAGCGCCTCCGCAGCGTCATAGTTGCCAAGATCGATGTACAAGATCGCCAGCGCATGCTCGACGCGCGACACGCGCCAGTCCTCCGGGCCGGACTGCTTCTTGATGATCTCAAGCGATTCCTGCATCCGAGCCGTCGCCTTGCCCAACTGACCGGCGTCGCGCAGACATCCGCCAAGTGAAAGCAGCGTATTGGCGACTTCAGGATCATCCGGCCCGAGAATCTTTCGCCGCACGCGAATCGCCTCTTCGTGCAACTCGATCGACTCCTCGAACTGGTCAAGGAGCTGCAGCGTCGAGGCAAGATGATGTGTTGTGTGAGCGCTCTCGGCGCTTTCCAGTCCGAAGAGCTGACGCCTCAGCCGCAGCGCTTCGCGATAATCAACCTCTGCCTCTTCATACCGCCCCTGCTTCCAAAGGCTGCGCGCCAGGTTGTGATGCGCTTCTGCGACATCCCGATGAGGCCTGTGATGGATGCGGCGCATCTGCCCCAGCGCCTTGCGATACCGATCCTCAGCTTCATCGAAGGACTCTCTGCCGAGATACGCCGTGCCGATTGACGCTCGGAGCTTCGCCGAAAACTCCGGATCCGATCGCGTTGTGTCATCCGCGAAGTCATCAAGCACATCAAGCAGGTCCGAGAGCGACTGCAACTCGATATCCGCGATACGCGAGGTTTCCTGGTCAAACGTGCCGATCGCATCCGTAATTCTCAGAAGCCGTTCAGCAGACTCGACACGAAGGCCTTTCTGAATGGTCGCGGCTCGCGCCGAAAAGATCGCGAAAGAAACGATCAGCAAGACAAACGTCGCAGCGATCGCCACTGGGATTCGATACCGAATCAGATTCTTCCGAAACACATACAGCGCGCTGTCCCGCCGCGCCTCAATCGGCGCGCCCTTGAGATACCGCTCCAGATCCAGATACAGCGCCCGCGCTGACTGATATCGCTCATTCACATCCTTGCGAAGCGCGTGCAGCACGATCGCATCAACATCCGGACCGATCCGATCGTTGATCTTCGATGGCGCCTGCGGCTCTACCTCACTGATCGTGTGCACCACATCCGCCAGCGAACCCGCCAGCTTGTACGGCCGCTGCCCCGCCAGCGCTTCATACAGAATCACGCCAAGCGAATACACATCTGAGCGAATATCAATCGCATGCGAATCGCCCAGCACCTGCTCCGGCGACGCGTACGCAAGCGTGCCGACGAACTCGCCCGGCATCGTCGTTGTGCGCTCCTCATCCATCTCCCCGGAGCCCACGGCCTTGGCCACGCCGAAGTCCAGCACGTGCGGCGCGCCATCCGCATCCACGATGATGTTCGAAGGCTTCAGATCTCTGTGAATCACACCACGCTGATGGGCGTAGTTCACACCATCACAGATGCGCTCGAACAATCGAAACATATGCTCGACAAACGCCCTGCCCTGCCCAAGCTCCTGGCGCAGACGAGCGACATACACATCAAGCGTCTCGCCCTCGACGTACTCCATCGCAAGGTAGTGCCGCCCGTCGCCCGTCACACCGCTTTCGAAAACCGTGACAACTGCCGGATGCACCAGCCCTGCCGCAAGCTCCACCTCACGCTCGAAGCGGATGCGCTGGCGTGTCGTCGCAAAGGCGCCCTGCAGCAATGTCTTGACGGCCACCGTTCGCTTCGTCGCGGACTGCTGCGCGCGATACACAACGCCTTGCCCGCCGCGATGAATCTCCCCTTCGATCTCGTAGCCAGGAATCTCAGATTCCGGCTTTCCCATCGAGGGCGTGTCGATGTCGTACGTCTTCGCGTTGGCGAACACGAACTCGGACAGGAACTCGTTATCCGAAGAGATCTCTTCGATCTTCGTCTGGCAGGTCTCGCACTCAAGGAGATGCTTCGTGAGCGACTCATCCGTCGTCACGCCGCGCACGAAGTCCTCGAGCACGCTCAGATCCGGGCACGTCTCGGCTGATTCGCCGGGACGCATTACGCCTCTCCGTCGAACGCTTGTTCGATCTCCGCAACGATCTCTCGCAGTTTCGATGCGACGCGGCTCTTGGCCAGATACACATCGTGCGGCGTCATATCGAGCTGCTCAGCGACCTGCGCCACCTGAAGATTCCGAACCATCAGCATCTCGAACGCCTCGATGGTCTTCGGATTCGTCTTCGTCTCCGTGCGCAGGCGCTCCATCGCCTCGCGCAGGATGGCCGCCCGGCGCTCCTCATCCCAGGCAACGGTCATCGTTTGTTCATCAGAGAGGCTGAAGATCGCCGACTCGCCGCGAGCTTCCTTTCGCACGCCGCGTTTGCGCTGAATCTCCAGCACGCGATACTTGGCGATGCCCATCAGCCAGCTGCGCAGTCTGGCGCGTTCGCGGTCGTATTTACCTTCGCGATACTCCGAGACGAACCGGGCGATGGTCTCCTGCGCCACATCTGCCGCATCAGCGTCGGACAGGCCGAGCCGACGCGAGAAGCCGATCAGGATGGGCCGATACCGCCGATCGAAGTCTCCCCAGACGGCGCTGTTCTCCGAATCGAACAGCCCGTCCAGCATGGCGGTGGTGGTCCGGGTGTAGTCGTACATCTGCCGTTTGCCCTTCCCCCTCACTATAGCTTCGCCCCGCCGAACCCCCCTCCCGGGGCCATCAGGGCCGCTCCGGCGCCCTCCCTCAAAAAACGCGCCCTTTCCTGAGAGATCCGGCCGCCTCACCCGGAGTGATGGTGGAGACGACGCGAATGTCGCTCCACCGCTTCAGCAGTATTCGGCCTCGCTTGCTCGGCGAGGCCTTCACAAATCACGGGGCCGCTCGCCCCGACCCGGAGTTTCGCAATGACCCTTTCACGAACCATTAAGAAGACACTCAAGCTGGTCTCGCTCGCGGCCGTCGCCTCGACGACGGCCGGACTCGCTCACGCCAAGCCCTGGATCATGCGTCACGGGCTCACCGAACCCATGTACCAGGACTTCTACGACAACGAGTTGCCCGCCAACTACCGCCCCCTCTCAGTCAACGTCAATGGCGGCGTCGGCACGGAGCGATTCGCGGCGATCTGGATCGACGATCCCAAGCCCTGGATCGCGCATCACGATATGACCAGTGATGACTACGACACGCTCGCCAATCTCTACGCAGGCGATAGCTACCGGCTCATCGCGGTTGACGCCTATGGCGTGTTTCCCAACGAGCGCTACGCGGCCATCTGGGTCGATGACAATGTCTCCAACGCCGACTGGGGCGCCGTCCATCGCCGAACCGCTGGACAGTTCCAGGATGAAATCGACGACTTTGAAGCCAACGGATTCGACCTGGTGTGGATGTCAGGTCACGGCGCCGGCGCCGATCGCCTGTTCGCAGGCATCTTCGTCCGCAGCAACGACGGCTACTCGTGGGACTACTCCTTCGATCTCACGGAAGCTGAGTATCAGCAGGACGTCGAAGATCACGCCATCGCCGGCTATCGCGTCCATGGCATGACCGGTTACGGCACGGCCGGCAACCCCCAGCTCGGCGCCATCTACTTCCGTCCGGACGGTCCCAACTGGGAAGTTCAGTCCAAATGGGAAGCGCGCCACAATCAAATTGGCGTCGAGCATGAGGACCTGGCGGTCGCTCTGCATCCGACGCTCTTTCAGCCCACGTGCGCCATCGAGTACGGCTCCACCGGCAATCCCGAGTTTGGAAGCTGCTACTTCGAAGATACCCCGGCGCCCGTCTTCACTGAGACCGGCACATTCGTCCCGGAGCTGTCCCTCTTCGATGACGCGATGGAAGACTTCATGACCAGCCGCAAGTTCCAGCGCGGCGCCTTGGCGGTCACGAAGGATGGACGCCTGGTGCTCAATCGCGCTTACACCTACGACCATGCCGGTGTGACGCCGACATCGCCGGCCAATCGTTTCCGTGTCGCCAGCGTCAGCAAGCCCATCACTGCCGTCGCCGTCATGAAGGCGATCGACCTGGGCCTCTTTGATCTCGAAACCACGATCGGTGAGCTTCCCAACTTCCCGATCACGGGCTGGACCAACGGCAACGAAGTGCCCAACGAAGTGACGATCGAGATGCTGCTGCAGCATCGTGGCGGCTGGGATCGCAATCAGACACAGGACCCGATGTTCAACAACAACACCGTCAGCAACACGCTGGACATCGATCTGCCCATCACGCTGCTGGACATCGTCAACTACCAGAAGGACATCCCGCTCGACTTCAATCCCGGTGATGACTACCAGTACAGCAACTTCGGCTACGCCCTTCTCGGCGCCGCCATTGAAGCGACCAGCGGTCAGTACTACGAGGACTTCGTTCGCCAGCACGTGCTCTGCGAAATCGGCGCCGCGAACATGACGCTCGGCCGCTCTCTCAAGGAGCACAAGAAGGCCGACGAAGTCAACTACCGCGATCCCATGAATCGCTTCAACTACAGCGTCATGAGCGAGGATCGCCCGCTCGTCCAGAAGCCGTACGGCGAGTTCAACATTGAGAACATGGCCGCACACGGCGGCTGGCTCTCCACCGCTGCAGAGCTTGCCCGGTTCGTTTCCGACTTCACGACCATGACAACCTCTGATCTGCTCACCTTCGATCAGGTCGACTTCGTCTTCAATGAGAATCCCGAGACCAACTCCTACGGCTCCGGCTTCCAGCGATCCGGCTCGATGATCTTCCACAACGGCAGTCTTCGCGGCTCGTGGTCCTTCATCATCCGCCGCCCCGATGGCGTCACCATCTCCGTCATGTTCAACGGCCGCTCCAACGGCGTGAACACACCCGTCGCCGACGATGACTGGGATATCTACAACGACCTCAACAACGTCGCGACGATCATCGAGAACTCCGCCGGCGGACTCGCCTGGCCCACCCACAACTTCTTCGGCATCGGCACGCAGTGTGCCCCCGATGGTTGCGGCACGGACTTCGATCGTGACGGCGCCACCGGCTCCAGCGATCTCGCCGAACTCATCGGCAACTGGGGAAGCCGCGGCCCGTCCGACCACGATCTCGATGGCGACGGCATCGTCGGCGCCGGCGACCTTGCCAACCTGCTCGGCAACTGGGGGCCCTGCCCATAACGAAGAACCTCACGCCTCATATGCGGTCCAAGGCTGATCGCGAGGCATTTTCAAATCACTGTCAGCTTCTCATCAGCTGAAGCGTTTGCCCTGGAGGCCCCGGCAGCGTAGCCGGGGCTTTCCATTTTTTGACTTCGCAACACGCCCGCCGCGCGCCACGCGTATCCTCCTTGCCTTGCATGGCAGCTTCGGAAGTTGACATCGCGATCGTCGGCGCCGGCGCCGCAGGACTGATGGCTTCCATTCAGGCCGGGCGCGCAGAGCCTTCATTACGCATCACTGCGCTCGACGGCGCCAAATCGCTCGGCGCCAAGATCCTTGTCGCCGGCGGCGGGCGCTGCAATGTCACCCATCACGCCGTTGATGAACGATCATTCAACGGCGCCTCGCCCAATGCCATCAAGCAGATCCTGCGTCGATACCCCGTCGAGCAGACCATCGACTTCTTTCGCCGCCAGGGAGTCGAACTGAAGCGCGAAGAGACGGGCAAGCTCTTTCCGACCACAGACAAGGCGCGCACCGTGCTCGATGCCCTGCTGGCCGCGGCAAAGGGCACCGGCGTTGAGATCCAGCATCCCTGGCGCGTTGAACGCATCAAGCACAACAACGACGCGTTTGAACTTGCCGGTGAACACGGCTTGATCCGCGCCCGGCGCATCATCCTCGCCGCCGGAGGAAGAAGCCTTCCCAAGAGCGGCTCCGATGGCAAGGGCTTTGAGATCGCCCGCTCCCTCGGCCACACCATCACGCCGCGCGTGACCCCGGCGCTCGTTCCGCTCACTTTGCCGCGTGAGCACATCCTCTGCCGCCTCAGCGGCCTCAGCGCGCCGGTGCGTTTGACCGTCGCAGCGCCATCCGGCAAGCGCCTCGCAACGATCGAAGGCTCACTCCTCTGCACGCACTTCGGCCTCTCCGGACCCGCGGCCATGGACATCAGCCGCCATCTGATCGATGCGCGTCTTGACGATCCCGAGGCGGCGCTCGTCATCAACTGGCTGCCCGATGAATCCACGGAGTCGATGGATCAGCGCCTGCAGTCGCTCGGAGCCAAACCCGTCAGCGTCATCACCAAAGGCAAGCTTCCCGAACGGCTGGCGCATGCGATCATTGAGCAGAGCGGCGTTCAGCCTTCAACACGCGGCGCCGATCTCTCGCGCGAGCGGCGCAGGCGCCTGGCGACCGCACTGACCGCGATGGATGCGCCGATCGTCGGCGATCGAGGCTACAACTACGCCGAAGTCACCGCCGGCGGCGTGCCGCTTGCCGAACTCAAGCTCAAGACGATGGAGTCGCGCGTGGTTCCCGGGCTGCATATGTGCGGCGAGATCTGCGATGTCGATGGCCGCATCGGCGGCTTCAACTTCCAGTGGGCATGGGCCAGCGGATTCGTCGCCGGCACAGGCGCCGCGGCGATGTGCGCTACGTCGCCGTCAGCGTGATCGCATCATCCAGCTCGAAGTAGGACTGAATATACGCGCTGATATCGCCGGACTTGATCATCTTCACGATATCCAGCAGTCGCATCAGATCTCGTTGGCGCTTCTGGGCGATCTCTTCCGGATCGACTTCGCTGTCATCAAGCGGGCGCTCGAATCGATATCGCCCCGGCACGGATGTCTGTTCAATGACATCCAGCTTCTCCAGCGCAATCAGGCAGTACTCCAGGCGCCGATCGCCGCGCCCCTTGCCCAGCACATCCAGATGCAACTCTTCGATATCAAAGTCGGAATGATCGCTGCGCTCCATGGCCGTCGCGGCCTGCACAAGCAGATCAGCGCTCGGATTCATCCACTCGACAAACTGCTGCTGAATCGCCAGATCCTCTTCCGCATACAGCAGGCGGCAGATTGAACGCTCGCCATCGCGACCGGCGCGCCCGACCTCCTGGTAATACGCCTCCACACTGCCCGGAACCTGCGCATGGACGATGAAGCGCAGATCCGGCTTGTCGACGCCCATGCCGAAGGCGTTCGTCGCAAGCAGCAGCAGATTCTCCTCCGGCTTCGCATCGATGAAGCGGTCATAGACCTGCTTCTTGCGCTGCGGCTCAAGCTTGCCGTGGTAAATCTCGATGCGCTGATCCGGCCAGCGCCTGCGCATCAGATCCGCATACCGCTCCAGATCCTTGATCAGCGCGAAATACACGATCCCCGTGCCGCCGACCTCGTCGCGAATACGCTTGATCGCCTGAAGCTTCTGCTCGTCATCCCATGCATCTTCGGAGCCGAGCTCCAGATTCGGCCGATCGACAGGCGCCGCAAAGAGCGGCATCGCTTCGGCGCTCAGTCCGAGAGTCTCGCGAATGTCATCGCGCACGCGGCTCGTCGCCGTCGCCGTCAGCGCGATCGTCGGAGGCGTCCCAAGATCTCGGCGAAACGTGCCGACCTCCTGATACGCCGGCCGCAGATCATGCCCCCACTTGGAGATGCAGTGCGCTTCATCGACCGCCAGCAGCTTCACGCCCCCTTCGACGGCATTGATCGCCTCGCGAAACTCCGGCTTGTGCATGCGCTCCGGCGTGGCGTAGATCAGATCAAACTCGCCGGCCGCCAGCCGTTTGCAGCGAGCCAGCCGCTCTTTCTTCGAAAGCGTGCTGTTGATGTACTCGGCGCGGATGCCCTTTCGCTTCAGCGCCGCGACCTGATCTTCCATCAGCGCGATCAGCGGACTGAAGACGAGCGTCACGCCGGCGCCCGGCATCGCCAGCGCCGGAAGTTGATAGCACAGGCTCTTGCCCGAACCCGTCGGCATCACCACCAGCGCATCGGCGCCGGACATCACGCGATCAACGATCAGCTTCTGCAGCGGCCGCAGGGATTCGTGGCCGAACTGTTCACGCAGAATGTTGTTCAGATCCGTAGTCACGTGCGCAGCATACCGCGTCAGGCGCTTTGGTCGGACTCGACGCGTCTGCACAGCGCTTCGGCCAGCGCATCAGCCGCATGCGGCGCATGGCGAAAAAAGAGCGAAGGCTCGACAAGCTCCAGCTCCGTCAGCAGCAGATCCCCGCTCTCCGATTCGAGAAAATCGACGCGCGCATAGAGAAGATCCGCCGGCGCCAGCGCCACGATGCGATGCACAAGCGCCTCCTGCACAGGCGAGAACTCAACGGCCTCATCCTTCGCCCCGAAATCATCCTGCACACGATAATCGCCCGGCACGGGAATCTTACGAACGCAGTGCGTGATGGCGCCGTCAATCCAGATCGCGGATACCTCGCCGCGTGTTTCCACGGCGTGCAGATACGGCTGCAGCAGCATGTCCTCATGGGGCAGCACGCGCTTCAGATGAGCATGCGCCGCGCTGACGCCTTCATCCGTGTGATCGAAGCGAAGCGTCTCCCGAGCCGTGGCGCCGATCGCCGGCTTGATAAACGCCCGCCGCCATCCCTGCTCGGCAAGCGCCTCGCCCACATCCACGCTCTCGCCTGCGCTCAGCCAGCGCGTCGGGATGATGGGCGCCCCGCCCGGTTCCAGCTCGCGGAGATATGTCTTGTGCGTGTTCCAGTCGACGATTGAGGCCGGATTGAAGAGCCGCGTCTTCTGCCCGACGCGGTTCGCCCACGCGACGAAGTCGGTGCGGCGCTCCATGTAATCCCACGTCGTGCGGATCAGACACGCATCGCACGACGCCCAGTCGAATGACGCGTCATCCCAAACCGGGCGCACCAGATCCACGCCGCGCGAAAGCAACGCCTCGTGCAGCGGCGCATCATCCACTTCCCATTCCGGAAGGTCGCGGCATGTCGCAAGAGCAATCCGCATGACGCCAAGGATAGGCGACTCAAACGAATTTACTCAGGGCAGCTCAGGCCCCAGTTGCCGATCAGCTCCGCCAGATCCATCGCGCCGATCTCGCCGTCGCCATCCAGATCGCCGGAGAAGTCCGAAGGCACGCACGCCGGCGCCCCGCCGAACGTGATCGACCAGCCCGTGAACTCGCCAGCCACAAGGAAGTCGTCGTCATAGATCCGCAGCGTCCACGGCCCCTCGGCATCCTCACCGAAGTACTTCGTGTTCAACGTCACCACGGCGCCGCCCTCACCCGATGCGCGATACGCCCCGGGCGGCACATCATCCGTGCCCGTCAGGCCGTCCGTCACGACCCAGATATCCGCACCGCTATCGGAGAATGTGTAGTCACCATCGAAATCAGCAGAGTTGCCGAAGCGGATGTTCGTGCAGAGCGTCGTCGGTGTCGAAACGCCCGCGTGCCGCAGCTCGATCGTCAGGTCGGAGCAGTAATTGTGGGCCAGGCCGAAGATGTGGATCTGGACCGTCTCGATCGGGAATGAATCGGGCACGACGATGGGTGAGAGATATCCGACTGCGTCATTGTCCGGAATCGGACCGGCGTAGCCCTCTCCATAGGTTCGCTCGATCGTCCCGCCCGCCATGGCGGCGCCGCTCATCATCAGCCAGACAACCATCGCGCCGATCAGAAATCTCATCTCCACTGCTCCTCGTCTTGCGACCTTCGAGCCCTTCGCCCCGCATTGGGACGCACGACAGGCTCCCGGGCGAGGCTAGCAGAACGTGTGCCGCGATCAATGAAATCCTGCATGAAGTCGGGGCCCGAACCCACCTGCCAGGGGATGCGCAGACGCCGCGCCTTGTCTAAGCTGTGAACCTCGTGCTCAAGGACCGAGAACACACTGAGATCACGGACGATCAGATCCTCGACGTCGTGCAGTCCGTCTGGGGCTTCGACGCGCTGCGGCCATTCCAGCTCGAGGCCATCCGCGCCGGTATGGAGCAGCGCGACTCACTCGTCGTCCTTCCCACCGGTGGCGGCAAGAGCCTCTGCTATCAGACGCCGCCGCTCGTGATGAATCGACTCGATGTCGTCGTCTCGCCCCTCATCGCGTTGATGAAGGATCAGGTCGACGGCCTTCGCCAGAACGGCTACCAGGCCGCCGCCCTGCACAGCGGCATGAGCGCCCGCGAACGCCGCGAGATTGAGCAGGCATCTCTCGATGGTGATCTCAACCTGCTCTTCGTCGCGCCCGAACGACTCGTCGGCGGCTGGTTCCTCAGCTTCCTTGAAAAGTGCAATGCGACATCCTTCGTCATCGACGAGGCGCACTGCATCAGCCAGTGGGGCCATGACTTCCGCCCCGAGTACCGCCAACTGCGTCTTCTGCGGGATCACTTTCCCAGAGCCGGTTTCCACGCCTACACCGCGACCGCCACCGAGCGCGTGCGCGAGGACATCATCCATCAGCTTGGACTGCGCGAGCCGCGCCTGATCGTCGGGCAGTTCGACCGGCCCAATCTCGTCTATCGCGTGACGCCGCGTGTGGATATGAAGCGGCAGATCCTGGAAGCGATCTCCCGCCACGAGAATGAAGCCGTCATCATCTACTGCCTCTCCCGGAAGGACACCGAGCGTCTGGCGACGTTTCTCAGCGAGAAGGGTGTCAACGCCGCCGCCTATCACGCCGGGATGGATTCCAGCGAACGATCCGAGACACAGGAAGCGTTTCTCGAAGAGCGCATCGATGTCGTCTGCGCGACCGTCGCCTTCGGCATGGGCATTGATCGAAGCGATGTGCGCTGCGTGATTCATGCCTCGACGCCAAAATCTGTCGAGCACTATCAGCAGGAAACCGGCCGCGCCGGGCGGGATGGGCTGGAGGCTGAGTGCCTGCTGCTCTACTCCCCTGCTGATTCGATCCGCTGGAAGCGCCTGCTGGATCAGGAGTCGATGGAAGGCCAGAGCGACCATCTCGATGAGATGCGCCGCTTCTGCACGGATCTGCGCTGTCGCCATCGAGGGCTGACCGAGTACTTCGGGCAGGAATACGAAGGCGAGAGCTGCGGCGCCTGCGATGTCTGCCTGGGCGAAGTCGAGGAGCTTGCCGACGCGACCACCATCGCGCAGAAGGTGCTCTCGTGCGTGTATCGACTGGGGCAGGCGTATGGCGTCGCCTATCTCGTGGATGTGCTGCGCGGCAGCGAAACCGAAGCCGTGCTGCAGCGCGGGCACGACTCCATCAGCACCTACGGCCTGCTGCCGGATATTTCCAAGAAGGCGCTGACCAACATCGTGCATCAACTCGTCGACCAAGGGGCGCTTGGCCGCTCGGCAGGCGATCGGCCGGTGGTCGAACTGAATGAGACGTCGGGTCGAATCCTGCGGGGCGAGATGGAGATTCGACTCGTTCGACCCATCGAGCGCGTGCGCCGATCCAAGCGCGAGGCGGAGTCATGGGAAGGTGTCGATCAGGATCTCTTCGATCGGCTGCGTCATCTGCGCCGTCAGCTTGCGCAGGAGCGCTCGGCGCCTGCGTACATCATCTTCGGAGACGACACGCTGCGCGAACTGGCGCGGCATAAGCCTGCTTCGCTCGTGGAGATGGCGAATATTCGCGGCGTCGGCAACAAGAAGCTCGAACAGTTCGGCGAGATCTTCGTGCGTGAAATCACGCGCGGCCAGATCGCGCAGGACGTCTGACGCTCAGGGACACGGGCCCCATGTTCCGATGAGCTCAGCCAGATCCGGCGCGCCGACTTCGCCGGAGCCGTCCAGATCAGCCGCGGCGTTTGACGAACCCCAGAGCCCGACCAACTGCGCGAGATCGCCGGAGCCGACATCGCCGGATCCATCAAGATCCGCCGGGCAGGGATTGGCGCCCATGATCGTGAACGACGCATCGCTGCCATCGAATCCGGTGCGATTGCCTGCATCACGCGCGACGACGCGCACCTGCGCATCATCACTGAAAAGATCGGGCACGGTCCAGAGATAGGAGCCGTCGTCGGCTGTCGCCGATGCGATGGTGTCGGGGAATGTCGCGCCGCCGTCGGTCGAGAGCAGGATGTCCACATTGACGACGCCTTCGTCGTCATCGGTGATCCACTCGATCTCGACGACGTCATCCGGCAGCAGAACTTCACCGCCATTGAGGTTGCGAAGGTATGCCGTGGGATTCAGACCACCGAGATGCTCGGGAACGTGCATGACGATGCAGTGCATGACGCCGGCGGAGGTGACGATGGCCTGACAGTTGATCTGCACAATGGTCTGCCCGGGCATGGCGGCCTGCCAGGCGGCGAGCGCTTCGGCGTTGTGGCCTGCATTGACGACCGTGCTGTTCGTATACGTCGGCAGGAGGAGCAAATCGTTGCAGATGACGACGTTCGTATAGGTGTAGTGCGTGCCGCTGACGCTGCGCGCCGGGATGCGATGAACGTCATACCCCTGGCCGGCCATGGCGGCGGCTGTGGAATCGCAGATCTGATCCTGCGTCGAGCCGGAGTTGTTCGGCCAGTCGCTGATCATGACCTTGTCGTCGTCGAAGACCTGCATCCACATGTCGATGTGCTGCGTCGAGTCGACGAACGTTGGGAACGGGTTGTAGAAATTGGTGTCGAGGCCCTGGTACTGCGCCCAGTAGGCGTCGATCTGTGATTCGGTCAGCCCCGGATTCTCATCGTTGATGAGGCGGGTGGTGCGGGAGAAGCCAGCGGCGTCGAGATGGTAGTTGCCGCCTCCATGGACGAGCGGCAGGTCATATCTCGTGTGGCCCCAGATGTTCTCCAGATGGGAGTTCAGCAGATTGTCATTGGGACGGGGACGGTTGTACGTGTGATCGACGATCGCGCGAACTTCACCTTCGTAGATGTAGCGCGGGCCGTAGTCACGAAGCCAGATCGTGTCAGTCGTGCGAACGATCGTCTCGACCCGCGACATATTGGCGCCGGCGGCGGAGATCGTCGACAGCGCGCTCGTTCCCTCACTGGCTGAATCGACGACGACATAGAAATCCCCGTCGCCGATCGTCGTGATCTGCGCGCCCATCTGGGCGAGGATCGTCTTCCAGCTCCCGGTGCCTTCCCAGGCGACCAGGATGCCGGCCATGGGCTCGTACTCACCGACGCAGTGAATGGGACCGGTGGGACTGGCGGCGCCGCGCGCTGAGACGGCGACGATCGGATTCTCATCGACGATCGCCTGCTCTTCGGGGGTCATGTTGCGCGGGAGCGCCTCCTCGTCCTGCACGGTGAGGAACAACTCCGGCTCGATGTACGCATCAGGCGCAAGTCTGACCTGCGCAAGCGCAGTGGAGGCAAGGACAGCGAGGCCGGTGAAGGCGACGAAAATTCGACTGCTCATTGGTTCCGTCCGAGAAGCGAGGCTTTCTGATCGTGTGGCGGCCCAGCCCACGACTGGCATGGCCGCGACGTTTGATCCTACCCCACAGGCCCTCGCGGCCCAACGGGAATGCGATCGAAAACACTGGACGTACGCAAGATTGCACACGCAGGAGCGCACTTCGACCTGGCCCGATGCCTCAGCTCCGGTGCTCGCCCCGGGCGGAAGCCCCTGCCCGGCGTGGCGTTCGTGGATCGGCCTGGAATTGTGTATTCTGGACGAGATTGTCCCCTTCTGATAGAATGCTGCCAGACAGGAAATATTGCTGGCTAACAGCAACAATGAGGCCAAGGATGGAGGGCGGCCCATATCCCCTTCGGGCCGGTTTCGAGGCTTCGTCGATCACGTCAGACTGTTGGCCAGACAACTGGGTTCGCACGCGAATAGAGGAATGAGCGCATGAGCACACTCGGAACGTCAGCAGGCGCCGGGCGCATGGAGCAGTTCGTCTACGACGACGCCATCGTTCGGAAGTTCCTGCTTGCCACGATTGTCTGGGGCGTCGTCGCCTTCAGTGTGGGTTTGTTGATCGCCACACAGCTCGCGTCGCCATTTCACAATCTGGACTTGCCGTGGACGAGCTTCGGACGTCTGCGTCCGCTGCACACGAACGCGGCGATCTTCGCATTTGCGGGCAATGCGATCTTCGCGGCCATCTACTACTCCACGCAGCGTCTGTGCAAAGCACGCATGTTCAGCGACACGCTGAGCAATCTGCACTTCTGGGGATGGCAGCTGATCATCCTCTCCGCAGCGCTGACGCTTCCATTCGGATTCACGCAGGCGAAGGAATACGCCGAGCTCGAGTGGCCGATCGATATCGCCATCGCGGTCGTGTGGGTCGGCTTCTTCGGTGTGAACTTCTTCGGCACGCTGATCAAACGGCGCGAGCGACATCTGTATGTCGCGCTGTGGTTCTACATCGCCACGATCGTGACCGTCGCAATCCTGCATGTCTTCAACAACCTGTCCTTCCCGGCGTCATTCCTCAAGAGCTATCCGATCTATGCCGGCGTGCAGGACGCCTTCATGCAGTGGTGGTATGGGCACAACGCCGTCGCGTTCTTTCTGACGACGCCCTTCCTCGGGCTGATGTACTACTTCCTGCCCAAGGCGGCGAACCGGCCGATCTTCTCGTATCGGCTGTCGATCGTGCATTTCTGGTCGCTCGTGTTCATCTACATCTGGGCGGGCCCCCACCATCTGCACTACACGGCGCTGCCCGAATGGGCTTCGACGCTCGGCATGCTCTTCTCCGTCATGCTTTGGATGCCCTCCTGGGGCGGCATGATCAACGGCCTGCTGACGCTTCGCGGCGCATGGCAGCGCGTGGCGGAGGATCCGGTTCTCAAGTTCTTTGTCGTCGGCATCACGTTCTACGGCATGGCCACGTTCGAAGGGCCGCTGCTGTCTCTCAAGAGCGTCAACACGCTTTCGCACTACACGGACTGGACGATTGCGCACGTGCATGCAGGCGCACTGGGCTGGAACGGCTTCATGACGTTCGGCATGATGTACTGGCTGCTGCCGCGGCTCTTCCAGACGGAGCTGTGGAGCAAGCGACTGGCGACGGCGCACTTCTGGATCGGCACCATCGGCATTCTGCTGTATGTGATTCCGATCTACGCGGCCGGCATCACGCAGGGCCTGATGTGGCGCGCTTTCGACGCCTCGGGCGTTCTGAAATACCCCGATTTCGTTGAAACGACGCAGGCGCTGATGCCCATGTACTGGATTCGCGTCGTCGGCGGCACGCTCTTCCTGACGGGCGGCATTTTCGCGCTGATCAACATGATCATGACGTGGAAGAATCGTCCGGCGAAGTACGAGGAGATCGTGCACGAGGCGCCGGCGCTGTCGCCGAACTATGTCGATCCGCCACCTCCACCGACCGTGCTGACATCAAACATCCCGTCAGCGCGCAAGGGTGAGTTGTTCCTTGATGCCGGATGGCATCGGCGCTGGGAGCGCCTGCCGGTGAAGTTCACCGTGTGGGTGACGATCGCCGTGCTTGTGGCTTCGCTCTTTGAAATCATCCCGACATTCCTGATTCGCTCGAATGTGCCGTCGATCGCGACGGTCGAGCCGTACACGCCGCTGGAGCTGGCCGGACGCGACATTTACATCGCCGAGGGCTGCTACAACTGCCATTCGCAGATGATCCGCCCGATGCTGGCTGAGCAGGAGCGTTACGGGCCCTACAGCCAGGCAGGCGAGTTCGTCTACGACCATCCATTCCAGTGGGGATCACGACGCATCGGTCCGGATCTTGCGCGCGTCGGCGGCAAGTACTCCTATGACTGGCACGTGTTGCACCTGGAGGACCCGCAGGAGCTCGTGCCGGGCTCGATCATGCCCAAGTATCCGTGGCTGCTGGATGATCCGCTGGACTTTGGTTCGATCCAGAAACGCGTGCGTGTGATGGCGTCGCTGGGCGTTCCCTATGGCGAAGCCGTGAACAACGCCGAGGAGCTGGCTCGCGAGCAGGCTGCCCAAATCGCGGCTGAACTAGAGGCTCAGGGCGGCTATGTGGACATGGAAGATCGCAAGGTGATCGCTCTCATCGCATACCTGCAGCGTCTTGGAACGGATATCTCGAAGCCGCTGCCGGAAGATGCTGCGGAAGGAGGCGACCAGTGAGTCTCAGTGACATCATGAGCAATGCGGATCTGAGTGTGTATCCGGAGATCGCAATGGTGATCTTCCTGGGTGTCTTTCTGATCGTCGGTTTGCGGATTCTGAGAAGCGATCCGAAGAAGATGCAGCAACTCGCCACGAGCGCGCTTGATGACGATGATTCGATAAACAGCGAATCGCACGACGTGAAGGGGAGCGCATCATGACGGAGCAGACCACATCACCCACAAAGGCTGAGTTGCTCGATCACGAGTACGACGGCATCCGTGAGTTTGACAATCCCACCCCCGGTTGGTGGTGGTTGATCTTCATGGGTTCGATTCTCTTCTTCTTCCCGTACATCATGGTCTTCCACTTCAGCCCGGCCGGCTGCTCGATCTACGATCAGTTCGATCAGGAGATGGCGGAGTTCTATCGCGCCAAGTTTGCGAAGATGGGAACGCTGGAGCCGAACGCCGAGACGATCATCGGACTCTCGAAGAATCCGGAAGCGATGCTCATGGCCGAAGGCACATTCGCCGGCAAGTGCGCTTCCTGTCATGCCGCCGATGGCTCCGGCCTCGTCGGGCCCAATCTCACGGATGACAAATACAAGAATGTCGTGACGGTCGACGATCTCTATTCGACCATCAATGACGGCGTCACCTCAGCAGGCATGCCTGCGTGGGGACGCCAGCTTCATCCGAGCGAAGTCGTGCTTCTTACGGCGTACGTCGCCTCAATGCGCGGCCAGAATCTGCCCGGCCAGGGCGTCGAAGGCGAGAAGACGGCGCCGCCATGGCCTGATCACCCGGTCTTTGAATTCAGGTCTGATGAGGAACAGTAGACGAGGGCGCATTGATCTCCTCGCGCGACGCGCGGGAGAGGAGTAGTTCGTGGCGACGAACGAGACATCCGGGGCTCCGATGGCGCCATCCGTCATGTCGACGATGAACGAGGACGGTTCGCGCCGGTGGATCAAGCCGCGCGTCTCCGAAGGGCGGTTCCTGACCGGTCGGCGCATCGTCGCCTATGCGCTGATCGTGATCTTCACTGCGATTCCGTACCTGCAGATGAACGGCAAGCCGCTGATCCTGCTGAACATCATCGAGCGGCGATTCACCTTCTTCGGAACGACCTTCCTGCCGACGGACACACTGCTGCTTGCGCTGCTCATGCTGTGCGTCTTCGTGACGATCTTCCTGGTGACGGCGCTCTTCGGGCGCGTGTGGTGCGGGTGGGCCTGCCCGCAGACGGTGTATATGGAGTTTCTCTATCGCCCGATTGAACGACTCTTTGAAGGATCACCGGGGCGCAAGCAGACAAAGAAGGGCGCAACCGGCATTCGCAAGATCGCCAAGCTGGTTGTGTATCTCATCCTCTCGATGTTCCTGGCGCACACGTTTCTTGCCTATTTCGTCGGCGTGGATCAGCTCTTCCGCTGGGTGCAGGGCTCGCCGCTGAATCATCCGACGGCTTTCATCGTGATGGCCGTGGTGACCGGCCTGATGATGTTCGACTTCGCGTTCTTCCGCGAGCAGCTATGCCTCGTCGCGTGTCCGTATGGGCGCTTCCAGTCCGTGATGCTGGATCGACAGTCGCTGATCATCAGCTACGACGAAGGACGAGGCGAGCCGCGAGGCAAGATGCGCCGGGCGAAGAAGGGGCAGGATGTATCCCTTCCGGTCCAGCAGGGCGACTGCATTGATTGCCATATGTGCGTGACGACGTGCCCCACCGGCATCGATATTCGCGAAGGCCTGCAGATGGAGTGCATCGGCTGCGCTCAGTGCATTGATGCATGCGACGCTGTAATGGAAAAGATCGGGCGGCCGCTGGGGCTGATTCGATACACATCCCAGGCGGCTCTGGCGGGCGAAAAGCCGCGCCTGCTGCGCCCACGGGTCGTGATCTATCCGATCCTGCTCGTCATCGTGCTGACCGGCTTCATCACCGTGCTTGCGACTCAAGCGGATGCGAATGTAACCGTGCTTCGCGGCGTCGGGCTGCCATTTACCAAACAATCGGATGGATCCATCGCGAATCAGGTGCGCGTGAAAATTGTCAATCGCACGGAAACGCCCGCGACGTATACGATTTCGACGCTTGGTGTGGAAGGCGCGCAGGTGCTGCCTCCTGAGGCGCGGCAAGTGACGGTGGCGCCGGGTCAGCAGGAGACGCAGCCGGTGCAGATCGTGACGTCGAACAGCGGATTCGTGGATCGACGCAAGCCCATCGATATCTTCGTCACCAGCGACGCCGGCTTTGAAACACAGGTGCGCTACAACCTCATGGGTCCCGGCGGGCGTCGACGCGCAACAGATGAGGGGAGTTCAGGGCCATGAACAAGGGTCACTTCTGGATCGGAATGGTGTTCGCCTTTCTGCTGATCGATCTGACGTGCGGCGCGGTGCTGGTGTACTTCGCGCACTCCTCGCCGTCACTGGGCATCGAGAAGGACTATCAGGACGAGTCCGCCTCATGGGCGATCAAGGCGCGCCAGCGAAGCGCCAATGATCAGCTTGGCTGGACGACGGAGTTGTCCATCGCCCGACCGGAAGGAACAAAGTCGATATCACAGATCGACATGATCGTGCTGGATCGCGACGGCGAACCGATCCAGGGCGCCATCGCCGAGATCGAGGCGTATCACCTCGCGCGCTCGGATGATCTCCAGACCGTGACGCTTCAATCGGACGCCGAAGGCCTGCTCAGCGGCGAACTGCGGATCCTGCGCGAGGGATTCTGGCAGTTCGACATCGTCATTCACGCGGGCGGCAAACGATTCACGAGTGAGGATCGACAGTACGTGGAGGTCTCGGCAAGACGCTGATGCTGCTGCTTTTTGCGACCATTCTGGGCGCTTCACTGCTTGGCAGCCTGCACTGCGCGGGGATGTGCGGCGCGTTTATCGCGTTTGCCGTGGGAACCGGCGATCCGAAGGCGACGGCGCGTTCGCGGGCGAAGCTGCAGTGTGCGTATCACCTGGGTCGGCTTGTGACGTATATGACGCTCGGCGCCATCTCCGGAGCGATCGGCGCAGCGCTTGATCTGGGTGGTGAATACGCCGGTGTCCAGCGGCTTGCCGCGGCGATCGCAGGACTGACGATGATCGGCTTCGGCTTGATCGTCTTCCTGAAGACGCAGGGCGTGTCGCTTCCGAGGGCGCCGATTCCCAAACCTGTCGAGCATCTGGTGATGCGCGGGCAGGCGTTTGCCGCCGGGCGCACGCCGATGGCAAGGGCGACGATCATCGGACTGCTGACGACCTTTCTGCCATGCGGCTGGTTGTATGCGTTCGTCATCACGTCTGCGGGAACGGGCAGTGCGCTCTACGGCGCTCTTGCGATGGCGGCCTTCTGGCTCGGCACAGTTCCGGCGCTTGCGATCGTCGGCGTCGGCGCGCAGAAACTGGCTGGGAAGTTCGGCGCCAAGGCGCCGGTGGCGACGGCGATCGCGCTGATGCTTGTGGGGCTGTACTCGCTGGTCGATCGCATTACGATTCCTGCATTCGAGCCGGCGCCGGAAGCGCAGACGGTGTCGCTGGAGGAGCAGGCGGAGCGTGTGTCGAATCTGTCGGCGCACGATGCCCCCTGCTGCCAGGATGAGCACGACGACGTCCACTGAGACGCCCGCTCGATCTGGCGTTCGCGCTGATCCGTGGCGGTGCGCGCACTGCGGCCTGCCGGTGGCGTCGAATCTGCGCACGTCCGGCGAGGAGCTTCAGTTCTGTTGCAATGGTTGCCGCACTGTGCATGCGATGATTCATTCGTGCGGGCTCGAACGGTTTTACGCGCTGCGCGATGAGAGCGGCGCGGATGGGCAGATCGCATCGTGGACGGGCCGAAGCTTCGAGGAGTTCGACGATCCCGCGTTTCATCGGCTGTATTCCAAGCCGCTCTCGCCGACGGAAATGCAGACGGATCTGTACTTGGAAAGCGTGCGCTGCTCGGCGTGTGTGTGGCTTGTCGAACGATTGCCGCGGGCTGTTGATGGCGTGATCGAAGCGCGCCTGGATATGCGACGCTCCATCGTGCGGCTTCGCTGGGATCCGACGGTGACGACGCTGAGCGCCATTGCGGGCGCTCTGGATGCGCTGGGATACACCCCTCATCCGCCGCGCGGCGCGTCGCTGCAGAAGGCGCGCGTGACGGAAGACAGGCGGATGCTGATTCGCATCGGCGTCGCCGGCGCCTGTGCGGGCAATGCGATGCTGATCTCATTTGCCCTCTACGGCGGGATGCTGCACGGCATATCGACGCAGCACGAGCGCTTCCTTGTGTGGATGAGCGCCGTGGTCGGCGTCGTGGCGCTGCTGTGGCCGGGAAGCGTCTTCTTTCAGGGCGCGATTGCTGCGTTGCGATCCAGGTCGCTGCATATGGATCTTCCGATCGCGATCGGACTTGCAGCCGGCGGCGTGTCCGGCGTCGTGAACACGATTTCAGGCACGGGACATACCTATTTCGATTCGATCACGGCGGTGGTTTTCCTGCTGCTGATCGGTCGCTGGATTCAGCGCCGGGAGCAGCGCGCGGCGGGTGATGCTGTAGAGCTACTGTATTCCATGACACCGACATCGGTCGGGCGCATTGATCCGGAGACGGGGGAGGTAAAGCGTACGCCTGTCGAATCGATCAGCATGGGCGATGTCGTCGAGGTCGCCGCGGGGGAGACGGTTCCGGTGGATGGCGTGATCATCGATGGCGAATCAAGCGTCGACGAATCATTTCTGACAGGTGAAGCGACGCCGATCTTCCGCGCAGAACAAGAAGAAGTTCGAGCAGGCAGTGTGAATCTCACCGGCCCGCTGCGTATTCGCACGGAGGCGACGGGCGAGGACACGCGCGTCGGGCGGCTGATGCAGATGGTTGAAGAAAGCGCCGCGCGGCGGGCGCCCATCGTGCGCTTGGCGGATCGTGTCGCAGGCTGGTTCGTGCTGATCGTGATCTCACTGGCGCTGGCGACGGCCATCGGGTGGGCGATCATCGCGCCGGATCGAGCGATCTCCAACGCCATGGCGCTGCTGATCGTGACGTGCCCGTGTGCGCTTGGCATGGCGACGCCGCTGGCGGTGATCGTGGCCGTGGGGCGTGCGGCCAGGCAGGGCATCTTCGTCAAAGGTGGCGACGCGCTGGAGCGCATCGCCGAGCCGGGCCTTCTGCTGCTCGATAAGACGGGAACGATCACGGAGGGCCGCATCTCGCTTCTGCACTGGTCAGGCGATGATGCGTCGCTGGCGATGGCCGCGGCGCTGGAGCAAAGCGTTTCGCATCCGATCGCGACGGCGCTGGCGGCAAAGGACTCAGAAGCTGATCGCTTCGGCGTGCAGAACGTCAGGCACACGCAGGGCGCCGGCGTTGAGGGCGATGTTGACGGCGCTCGTGTTCATGTCGGCTCGCTCGCGTTCATCGAGCGCGTGGTTCAGGATATTCCCTCTCGCGTCTATGACGACATCGATCGCGCCGCGCGGGAAGCGAACTCGAGCGTGCTCGTCGCGATTGATGGACGACTGCGAGGCGTGGCCACACTGGGCGATCCCGTGCGGCCGGACGCGATTGATGCGATCACAGCGCTGCGGCGGCTGGGCTGGAGCATCGGCATACTCTCCGGCGATCGGCAGGCGGTCGTCGAAGCGACAGCGCGAAAGCTTGGCGGCGACTTCACCATGACAATCGGCGATGCGACGCCGGAGCGGAAGCTCGAGGTCGTGCAGGAGGCGCAGCAGACGGATCGAGTGATGATGGTCGGCGATGGCGTCAATGATGCGGCGGCGCTTGCTGCGGCGACGATCGGTGTGTCCATGCATGGCGGCGCCGAGGCAAGCCTGAGCGCCGCGGATGTCTTCCTGCGGAAGGATGGATTGACACCCATCGTGGATCTTGTGCGAGGCGCCGAGCGGACGGTGCGATCCATTCGTCGAAACATCGGCGTCTCGCTGTGCTA
Organism: Sarcodiotheca gaudichaudii; assembly: GCA_032355985.1. Classification (NCBI taxonomy): domain Eukaryota; phylum Rhodophyta; class Florideophyceae; order Gigartinales; family Solieriaceae; genus Sarcodiotheca; species Sarcodiotheca gaudichaudii. The sequence continues at coordinate 76,989 of JAUKVZ010000002.1, forward strand.
CAACGTGATCAGCGGGTCGCTTGCGATCATTGGTGTGATCAATCCTCTGATCGCGGCGATTCTGATGCCGCTCAGTTCGCTCACGGTCGTCTCGCTTTCCTACCGGGCGCGCACGTTTGAGGACACGTCATGTCAGTGATCTATGTCGTGCTGCCGCTGGCGTTGTTTGTCGGAGCGATCGCCGTGGGCGCATTCATCTGGGCCGTTCGGCGCGGGCAGTATGACGATCTGGATACACCCAGCGTGCGCATACTCTTTGATGATGATGATGCGCCCGTCCAGCGCGGCCATGATCAGCCCGGTTCAGAACAGTAGTTGGAACTGGGCGCGCAGCAGGAACTCATCCGCCTCGCCGACGAGGTATCCGATGCCCGTCTGATTACTGATCAGGTCGTTGTTCTCGCCGGAATCGGGATAGAAGTTTGCATCGAAAGTGAACTTCGCCGCGTGGCCGTGCACGAAGTAGTTGAAACCTGCCGTGATCTCGTTGAAGACATCGTCGCCGTCGCGATCGTGATCCGGGATCACAATGTCGTAGCGCAGGAATGGCGCGAACTGATCCGTCACAAAGAAACCGATCTCCGCGAGGAATCCCCAGTCGGTGTAACCATCTTCTTCGGTGTATCGCCCGACGCCGGCGAACAGCGTGCTCCAGCCCGGGCCGCCGATGGTCAGATCGGCTGTCCATTGTGTGAGGGATTCCGGGCCGTCGCCGGGCAGATGCGCTGACTCCTGTGTGTGCGCCGCAACGCCAAGCACTGCGCCGAATTTCTGGTCCGGTGATCCGGTAAGGGAATGCAGGACGCGACGGCTGCCGGACACGGTCCATTCAAGACGACCCGTCAGCGCCCAGTCTGTGTCGTCATCGCCGAAGTCCGTGTTGTTGCTCTTGAGGCCATCGGAGAAGGCAAGCTTCGTCAGCAGGCGATCTGAATCAATCGTCAGTTCGACGGCCTGGGCCCGGCCCTGTGAGAAGACAGCGTCGACCATGGATCGCTCGACGGCGAGCAGGCGCTTGGAGCTTGCGAGCTGCTCGCGCAGGAGGGGCAGTTTGAACTGACCCCATTTCAGTGTGGCGCCCTCGCCAATTGCCGTGTTGACGAATGCATCAGAGACTTTGATCTCGCCCGTCCCGCGATCGGCTGAGAGCGTGACCTTGTATTCGAAATCCTCGTACGCCTGGCCGGAGAAGATGAGCTTGAGGCGTCGCATCTGGAAGCCGCCGGTGTACTCGTCGCTTGTCGCCGGCGTATCGCGCAGATTGGCGATGTAACGAAACTGCACCTGTCCCTGCACGCCAAGCGTGAAATCGCCATTGGCGGTGCTGATCTCGAATCCATCGAAAGAGGAAGGACTCGGCGCTCTGTCGGCTGCTTCCTGCACTTGGGCATGGATGAGTTCGCGCTGCGCGCCGATGTTGGAAGCCGCGGCTACGTGCGCGCCCATGCACATCAAGATAAGCACGAGTGTCGCACGGCGGACGTTCATGGACCCGCCGCCTGCGCTCGTCGTTTGCGCCCTGCTCGTTTTGCGGAAATGGGCAGGATCCAAAGGTACGCCCCCGTGAACAACAGCAGCGTGAGAATGACGCCATTCGGGAGGAACACCCACAGTTTCGCAGCATCACCGAACCACGAGCCGTCGTGAAGCTGTTCGATCAGGTCAGATCGTCGATACCTGACCTGGACGACTTCACCTGTGGATGAGTCGAGCTGCGCTTCCCAGCGATTGTTGCAGCGGATCTTGATGATGCCTTTGTCCGGCCGCACATCGAGCCGATCGATGTCATTCCACGACTCGACTTCCAACTCATCGATGGTCTGCGCGACAGCGAGGATCTCGTCAAAGGAGATCGTGAGCTCGTTTGGCGAGCCCTCCTGCGTCGGCGGCTGAATCCATTCGGATTGCTTCTTGAGCTGCAGCAGGAGGCCGGAGCCGAACACCAGCATCGTGGGCACAAGGATGAGAATCGCCCCCCATCGATGCAGCTTGCGGCTCCACTTGTTGACAAAGGTGCGTACTGGTCGCTTGCTCATCTCAATCTCAATCGTCTCGGACCGGCTTCACGGGCGGCCGAACAAAGGCGGGCGTTCCTGCGTGGCGGGCATCTTAGTGATTGGATCGCCCCTCGCGTCAAGACCCGGCGGTCGCCAGCGCAGACTTTCTGCGCTATCGTTTGCTCCATGAGAGTCGTCGCGTTGATCATCGTTGTGTGCGTCTGGCTGCCGGGGTGCGCCGAGCGATCCGACTCGCGAACTGTCGCACTGGAGGATGAGTCCCGAATGGCTACGAACGATACGCCCGATCGCGAAGACGCTGATTTGCGAGCAAGGCTGACCGAAGAGCAGTATCGCGTCACCCAGGAAAAGGGCACGGAGGCGCCCTTTTCGGGCAAGTACTGGAATACGAAGGCGCCCGGCGAATATCACTGCATCGTGTGCGACGCCAGGCTCTTCGAATCGGATGACAAGTTCGATTCCGGCTGCGGCTGGCCGAGTTTCACCGAGCCTGCGACGGGCGCCGGCATTGACGAACACGAAGATCGCACGTTCGGAATGATCCGGACGGAGGTGACGTGCTCCAGCTGCGGCGCCCATCTCGGCCATGTGTTCAATGACGGGCCGAAGCCGACCGGATTGCGCTACTGCATCAACTCCGCATCCATCAATCACAAACCCGAAGATGAGAGCAGCGCGAAGCAGGACTCCAACTGACGTCGCTCGTCAAGAGCGGCTCGAATCACCAGGTCCAAAAGCGAGCAGACCCGAGCGTCGAGTGAGGCGCTCGGGTCAAAATGGATTGACTCCATCCTGCTCGCGATCAGAGAGAATCGTGGGTGTTCCTACGACCGGGCTTCATCTCCTCGACCGGCGCGTTGATCGCCTTGAAGGCAAGGCGCGCAGTGCATGAATCGCGGGAGCGGCAGGGCCTTTGATGGGGCCGCCCCCGCGCCGATCACCTCGCGGATCAGAGAGCGTTGTGAGCCCGGGCGTGCGCCACTCGTGTGCGCCGAGGCTCGCCAGGGCGAGGTGTCGCGGCGGGATGCCGCCTGCTGGTCGGGACCGGTGTGCGGGATGGGCGTGAAGTGAGAGACTGCGCCCTGTGGTGAGCGATCGCCGATGCGTGCGCATCCGGAAGACTCCGGACGAAGCCTTGTTGCCTTCGCCGCCAGAGACCTCTGAATTGTCTTCCCCGGAATACACATTCCAGATCGCTCCTGATCGATTTCGCCGTCTCCTCGCAGTGGACAGCGAATGCCCGGATAACCGGCCGTCGACCCGCCTGAGCGGCTGCTGCAGGGTTGTTTAACCCGTGCAGAGCCGAGGCGGCATCTCCTGCCATGGGTGAAAGCGCAGAGCGATGGGGAACCGAGTCAGGAAATCCGCGAAAGTTCTTGAAAAGGCGATTGCGAGGATCCTACTTCAGGAAGGGACGCCTTCGATGCAGTACAGACAGCACAGCGGCGCTGAGTCCGCCGATTTCCCGGCGGTGTATGACGAACTGCGCCGTCTTGCGCGCGGATATCTCGCGCGCGAACGCGTGGGCCACACGCTTCAGGCCACAGCGCTCGTGCATGAAGCCATCATTCGTATGCAATTGCCGGATGATCGGACGCATCCCGATCGGCGCCTGCTCATCGCTGAAGCCGCCCGCGCCATGCGCAACACGCTCATCGATTACGCCAGGCGTCGCCGCGCTCAGAAACGCGGCATGGGCCGAGGCCGCATCCCGCTCGATGACACGCTCGCCTCCTACGAAAGCCGCTCGCTCGATCTGCTGGAGCTCAACGATGCGCTGGATCGATTGGGCGAGCTGGATCCGCAGCTTGCGATGATCGTCGAGTTTCGATTCTTCGGTCGACTGACCACTGAAGAGACGGCCGCGGCCATGGATGTCTCAGCCAGCACAATCGTGCGAGGCTGGCGCTTCGCGCGGCTGTGGCTCCACAACGACATGACGCGGGGCCTGGAGGCTCATGACGCCTGAGCGCATGAGCCTGCTGCGCGCGCTCGTCGATGAGGCGCTGGAGCTTCCGCTCGAAAAACGCCGCCAGATGCTGCATGCGGCCCAGAGTGAAGATCCGGAGATCGGCGATCTCGCCTTCGATCTGCTCGCCGAGGAAGAGCGCGTCGGCGAGTTTCTCGAACTGCCCCCCCTGCCGGATGAAGGCGAAGAGGCCGTCGAGAGCCTGCTCGGCCAGCACATCGGCCCGTACAAGATCATCGGCGAACTGGCCAAGGGCGGCATGGGCGCGGTCTTCAGCGCCGTGCGCGATGATGGGGCCTTCGATCAGCGCGTCGCCATCAAACTGATCCGCCAGGGCCTGCATTCACGCGCGCTGCTTCGCCGCTTCCATCAGGAGCGGCAGATGCTTGCCTCGCTCGATCATCCGAACATCGCCAGACTTCTCGATGGCGGCGCCACCGAAGATGGACGCCCGTACATCGTCATGGAGCTGATCGAGGGCGTTCCGATCGACGAGTATTGCGATCAGGGACACGTGACGATTCGCGAGCGCATCCGCATCTTCCGCCAGGCATGCAGCGCCGTGCAGTACGCGCACCAGAATCTGGTCGTGCATCGCGACATCAAGCCGCAGAACCTTCTTGTCACGCAAACCGGCGAGCTAAAGCTTGTCGACTTTGGCATCTCAAAGCTTCTTGAGGGTCACACGACCGGTGGGCGGGTCAGTGAACAAACAGTGACGGCCGTGCGCCCGATGACGCCGGCATACGCAAGCCCTGAGCAGATTCGCGGCGAGCGTATCACGACATCCAGCGATGTCTATTCGCTGGGCGTCGTGCTGTACGAGCTTCTCTGCGGCCGCCGCCCCTACAAATTGCACGAACTCGTCGGCTACGAGCAGGAGCGCGCCGTCTGCGAAACCGCGCCCGATCGACCGAGCACGCGCCTCAGCCAGACGGAGACCGAGATTCTCGCCGATGGCGCGGAGCGCGTCGTGACGCCATCGGAGCTCAGCCGCAGACGCGGGGAGCGGCTCGACCAGCTCAAGCGCACGTTGCGCGGCGATCTGGACAACATCGTCCTGCGCGCCATGGGCAAGAGCGCCGACACGCGTTACGCCTCCGCGCAGCAGTTTGACGATGATCTGGAGCGTTATCTCGAAGGACTGCCGGTCACGGCCAGACCGGACACGCTCACGTATCGGGCATCAAAGTTTGTTCGCCGCAACCGGACGGGCGTGCTCGCCGCGGCCGTGATTCTGATCACGCTTGTCGGCGGCGTCGTCGTCAGCACTGGCGCCCTGATCAAGGAGCGTCGCGCCGAGCGGCTTGCCCAGCAGGAGCGCGCCGGCGCCCTTGTCTCCGAAGCGCGAGCCAAGCGCGTGTCCGTCTTCCTGCAGGATCTTCTGGCGACGGCGAATCCATACACAACCGGCGAGGATCGCTCCGTCGTCGAACTGCTCGGCGATGCGGAGAAGCGGCTCGAAGATGAATCGGGCGGCGAACCGGGCGCAAGCGCCGACATTCGCGTGGCGATCGCACGAACGTATGCAGGACTGTGGCGCTGGGAGGATGCGAAGCGAAATCTCGACCAGGCCATCGGCGCATTGCGACAGCGATCCGGCGGTCATGATCCGGAGCTTGCGGCCACACTGACGCTCTATGGACGCGCGCTGACACATGTGCGCGACGAGCGAGCCATCGATATTCAACGAGAGGCGCTGCAGATGCGCCGGAACATGTTCGGCCAGCCGAGCCTTGAAGTCGCCGAGTCGCTATGCACGTATGGCTTTGCGCTGTGGATCATTGGCGGCCCCGAGCGGCTTGGAGACGCCGAACGCGCGTATATGGATTCGCTGGCGATGTTCGAAGCGCTCGGCGATGAGCCCACGAATGAGCATGCGCGAAGCGCGTACAGTTTCGCGGCGTTCCTGCATGAGACGGGCAATCCGATCAAAGCCAATGACTGGTATGAACTGGCGATCAGCATCTTCCGCGCGCTGCCTCATCCTGAGGATCGCTACATGGCGGAGTGTCTCTTCGGATATTCCTTCCTGCTGCACGAGCGGAAGGACTCCGCCGGCGCCGAATCACATCTGCGTGAGTATTTCAGGCTGACGCCGGACTCGCTGAACGATGCGCGCATCAGCCTGGCTCAGTGGCGACTCGGATGGATCAGAGATATCCAGGGCGATTCGGATGAAGCGCTCAACCTGTATCACCAGGCGCTCTTTCGAGATCTCGAACTCGTGGCGACGACCGGCGACGGTCCATTGACCGAGTACGCCGAGGAACTGATCCACAGGCTTCGCCTCGCAATCGAGACGGAAACTCCCGTGCCTTACGTCGAAGCGCTGCACACGATCACGCTTCGGCCGGATCTCATCTCCGCCCGTGTGCAATACCTCTATGCGCTTGGGCGTCTGCTTCACACGATGCAGATCGATGATGAGGAGACAAGCTACTACCTCGATCTGTGCATCAAGCGCATGCGCCTGCATACCAGCGTAAACAATCGATTCCTTCGTCCGCTGCAGGCGCTTCTCGGGGACAGCCTGCGAAGACAGGGAGAGTTTGAAGAGGCGGAGACGCTCTTGCTGCAGGCATTCCACACGGCGCGAACCCGATATGGCGAAACGCATGATGTGACGCAGGAATCGCTGAATCGCCTCGAACAGCTCTACCTTGAATGGGATCGCCCCGACAAGTTTGAAAAGTTCGAGCGGCTTCGACGCGAGAACGAGCGCCTGGAGACGGGGACGCAGGCTCGAGGCGTCAGCCGATTCGAATCAATCAAGATCTAGCGCACGGCTTCGACAACGGCGCACACGCTCGCCTCGTGACCGGTTCGCGCGTTGCGCCCGGCGGCCAGGCAGCGAGCTTCGCTGAATCCACAACGCTCCAAACGCGCCAGCAGGCTCTCCGTGCGTTCGGCGCCGCCGATGCAGCGGAACCAGTCATTGATGCTCGTGCGCGCCTGCTCGGGAAGCTCAGCCTGCAGTGTGATCTCAGCGAAGAGGAAACGCCCGCCCGGGCGCAGCACACGCGCCGCTTCCCGAATGACGGCGTCCCGATCCGGCGTGAGATTCAATATGCCGTTGGCGGTGACGATGTCGAGCGAGCCTGCATCCAGCGACGTATCGTCCGCCCGCGCGTACAGGAACGACGCGTTCTCGACGCCGAGTTCACTGAAGTTTCGGCGAGCCTTTTCGATCATGGGCTCGGACATGTCCAGCCCGATCACGGCGCCCGCATCGCCCACCGCCTGTGCGTAAAGATAGAGATCAAGCCCGGCGCCGCAGCCGAGATCCAGAAGTCTCTCGCCGCCGCGCAGCTTCACATGCGGCTGCGGATTGCCTGCGCCCGTGAACGAGTCGGCCATCGAAGCGGGCAGCGCATCGAGCGCCTGCGCTTCGTACCCGACGCTCTCAGCAAATGCGCGGCCAACGGGAAAGCCGTGCTTCTGCCCAGGCGAAGAAGCGACGCGGCCATACCGCTCCGCCACCGCCTGTTGAATCTCGGCGGGCGTCATCTCTGCAAGTCGAGGCGCTTCGTCTGCGGCCGCCATGCCGCGCTTAGAGATTCGGCTGCGGCGTTACGCGCAGGTACGGCTTGACCTTGCGATAGCCCTTCGGGAAGAGCTTGTCCGCTTCATCATCAGAAAGCGCTGGAACGATGATGCAGTCATCACCGTGGCGCCAGTTCACGGGCGTCGCGACCTTGAACTCGGATGTGAGCTGCAGCGAATCGAGCGTGCGAAGCAGCTCGTCAAAATCGCGGCCGGTGCTGGCCGGATACGTCAGCATCAGCTTCACGCGCTTGTCAGGCCCGATGATGAAGACGGAGCGGACGGTCAGCGTGTCATCCGCGTTCGGATGAATCATGCCGTACAGATTGGCGACCTTGCGATCGCTGTCCGCCAGCAGCGGAAAGTTCAGCGCCGTTCCCTGCGTCTCCTCGATGTCGCTCGCCCAGCGATGATGATCTTCGAGCGGATCAACACTGAGGCCGATGACCTTGCACTTGCGCTTGGCGAACTCATCCTTCAGCCGCGCCACAGCGCCGAGCTCCGTCGTGCACACAGGCGTGAAGTTCTTGGGATGCGAAAACAGCACACCCCAACTGTCACCAAGCCAGTCATGAAAACTGATGACGCCCTCGGTGGACTCCTGCTGAAAATCCGGGGCGATATCGCCCAGTTGAATCGACATGTCGTTGTTCCTCTATTCCTTACCTCTTCCGAAGCCCGGGCGTCGCCCGGACCATCACACGATAGCCTCCGGAAGATCCGGCGGCGACACGTATGACATGGCGACAAAAAGGAAGTCCAGGTGCAATCATTTTCCGCCTGCCGTTCGAGAGATCATCGTCGCTTGAAGTATGCTCTGAGACATGTGGGCTGTCAGCGAAGCGGTAACCGGCAACGGCGGTGAGGAATCCCGATGATGGGGGCGAGCGGAATGAGAAGCCGCACGATCGTGCGCGTGTTGCAGGCGAGCGCCGCACTGGGTGGCGGGATCGTGGCGATTGCCCTGATCACGGCGCCCATCTTCGCCCAGGCCCCGGCCGCCCGAAGAGCGGCGTCCCCGGCGACGTGGGGGCGAGGCCCTTTCCAGCCCACAGAAGCAAACCCGTTTTTCGCCACGGCCGACGGTTGCGCCTATTGCCACTCCGCCTCTGATGACTCCAGCGCCCTGCGATCGGCGACAGGCGATGACGTGTCTCCCCACGGCCTCTGGCAGGCCAGCGTGATGGCCAACTCCATGCGGGATCCATACTTCGTCGCCCAGCTTTCCAGAGAGATGAACGCGCGTCCCGAAGAGGCGGCGTCGATCGAAGCGCTCTGTCTGAAGTGCCATGCGCCCACTCTGCATCACTCTGCGCAGATTCGTGACGCTGAGCCGCCATTCCTGTCTCTGGCGATGAAAAGCGCGCTTGGCTCTGATGGCGTGACCTGCACCGTGTGCCATCAGGCCCAGCCGGACAATCTCGGCGAGCCCGCGGGATTCAATGGCGATCTCGTCATCACCGATGAACGCCGCATCTTCGGTCCCTATGAAGATCCGGAGACCGGCCCCATGCGCGCCCATACAGCATTCACACCGACGCACGGCGCCCACATCCGCGATGCGGGCTTGTGCGCCTCCTGCCACACGCTGACTGTCGATAACGATGGCGTCGAGTTTCTTGAGCAGAGCGCCTACATGGAGTGGCTCAACAGCGATTTCTCCGACCAGCCGCAGCCGACGGCCAACACGAGAACGTGCCAGCAGTGCCATATGCCATCACAGGGCTCGATGCGCCTGGCGCGCACACCAGCCGGCACGGACTTCAACATCGCCATTCGCGAAAACCTGCGGGCGCACTCCTTCGTCGGAGGCAATGCGTTCCTGCTGGAGATGATTAATCGGCATCGCGATGAGTTCCTGTCGCCGGCGCCGGCCGAGGCGTTCGAACGTCAGATCCGAGCGACGCGCGCGAACCTTGCGTATGACAGCGCCCGCGTCGAGTTCGAGAATGCCCGCGTCGATGGCGGCCAGCTCTTGTTCGATGTTCGCGTGGAGAATCTCACCGGTCACAAGCTGCCGACAGGCTATCCATCGCGGCGGATGTGGCTGCACGTTCGTGTGCGGGATCGAGGCGCCCTGCTCTTTGAGTCCGGCGCTTCCGATGACGCAGGACGCCTGGCGCATGTCGATGACGCCATGCGTCTGCCGCACCATGAAATCATCACCATGCCGGAGCAGGTGCAGGTCTGGGAGCGCGTCGCGCATAACGCCGCAGGCGAGCCGACGACCATGCTCACGCAGATGACCGGCGATCTGAAGGACAATCGCATCCTGCCGCCGGGCTGGAGCGCCGAAGGCCCCTACGCACAGAAAACGGCGCCTGTCGGCGTCGGCAATGATGAGAACTTTGTCGCCGGATCCGATGTCATCACATACCGAATCGACCTGCCGGAACCGTCGCCGCAGAGCGTGATCATCGTTGCGGATCTTCGATATCAGTCCATTCCCCCTGCGTGGGCATCGCCCTTCCGCGGCTCGGATGATGCGCTGGCCGATCGATTCGTCAGGATGTACGACGCCGTGCCCACGCGCAGTGAACGCATGGCGTTTCGTACGCTTCGCGTGCCGATTGGCGCCGGTCGCCCGTAGAATCAACTTCGGAGGGCGCCTGTGAACGCGGAGCGGCAGATCCTGCATGTCGATATGGATGCGTTTTATGCGTCCATCGAGCAGCGCGATCGGCCCGAGACTCGCGGCAAGCCGGTGCTTGTGGGCTATGACGGGCCCCGCGGCGTCGTCGCGGCCGCTTCGTATGAATCGCGAGCCTTCGGCTGCCACAGCGCCCAGCCGATCAGCGTTGCGCGCAGGCGATGCCCGGATGCGATCATCCTGCCCGTCAACATGCGGCAATACATCGAGGAATCGCATCGCGTCTTCGAGATTTTCAGCCGCCATTCGGATCTGATCGAACCGCTGAGCATCGACGAGGCGTTCATCGATGTGTCGCGCATCTGCGCATCAATCGAAGATGCGATTGACATCGCACGATTGATCAAGCAGGCCATCCATGACGAGACGCAGCTGCGCGCCTCCGTTGGCGTCGCGCCGAACAAGTTTCTCGCCAAGCTCGCATCCGACCTGGACAAACCGGACGGCCTGACCGCGATTCGTCCCGAATGCGTGCAGAAAACGCTCGATCCACTTGCCATCAATCGCGTGCCGGGGCTTGGGCCGCGCGCCGTGCAGAAGCTGCATCGGCTTGGCGTGCGAACGATCGGCGATCTTCGATTGATGGAGCCGCGTGCGCTGGAAGGCGTGCTGGGCAAATCGGGCGCCATCATCGCGCAGCGCGCGCAGGGCGTTGACGATCGGCCGGTCACGTCAGATCGAGCATCAAAGAGCATCAGCTGCGAGGAGACATTCGCATTCGATCTGCAGAATCGCGAGGACATACGGCGTGAACTCTGGCAGCTGATCGAGCGACTGGGCGGACGCCTGCGGCGAGCGGAACTCAAAGCCCGATGCGTCACCATCAAGCTGCGCTATGGCGAGTTTGAAACGGTCACGCGCTCGACGACGGTTCCCTCACCAGTCGATCAGACCAGCGCGCTCCATGACGCCGCGAGAACGCTGCTCGATGCATGGCTCGACAGTCATCATCACGCACTGCGCCTGCTCGGCGTCGGCGTCTCGCGATTCGAACGCCAGTCGCAGTTCGATCTCTTCGGTCAGGAGCGTGACGAGCAGAGCCGGCGCGTGGATGAAGTGGCTGATGAAGTCGTGCGCCGATTCGGACGCGGCGCCATCCGGCGCGGAGCTTCACTCGGACCGCCGGGCGCCGATGCTTCCGATCAGGCGTAGCTGTACTTCGGCGCCCAGTTGTTGAAGCCATCCTTGAGCAGATCCAAGAGCGGCCACACGGCGCAGAAGTCATCGCCGGGTCCGAAAGGCGCATGACCCGTGCGCACGATGGATCCGTCCTGCTGGCGATGAAAAACGGAGACACCGGGCATCGGCTTGCCGTCGTCCGTCTCGTAGCCCATGGCGCGAGCGAATCCTGTGCCCTGTCCGGACAAGACGCGAAAACCCCAATCACGAGACGAGGCGAACTCTCCGGCGACATCCGGTGCGTCAGCTGAACACAGGACGAATGCCGCACGATCGCTCAGATGCTCGTGCTCGCCATTGAAGCCGTCGGCCCAGAGTGTGCAGTAGACACAGCCTTTGCCCATGTTGTGGATGACGATCAGATCGTCCTTGTCACCGAAGAGATCCTTCAATGGCACTTCCGCGCCGCTTAGATCCTTCAGTTTCAGATCATCACATGGCTCATCCGGCGCATTGCGACGCGCCTCGGCGAGCTCCTGCTTGAGTTCGGCGATCTGCTTCGAAAGTTCGGCGATGCGATCGGACATGCTGAGACTCCTGACAATGACAGCGTTGGCGCGCAGTGCGCACACACGAAGTCTATCAGCCGGATTCGAGTATCAGCGAAGCGTCCTCAGGGGCACGGACCCCAGACACCGATGAGCTGGGCCAGATCGGCGCTGCCGACGGCGCCATCGCCATCAAGATCCGCGGCGCCGGCGCCGGAACCCCATGAGCCGATGACAATCGCAAGATCGGTGCTGCCGACGGCGCCATCGCCATCGATATCGCCTTCACAAGCCGCAAACTCGCATCCCATCGTCACGATCTCAACCGCATCGACGGCCGCCTCGACGACCGAGCCGGAGCCGTAATCCGACGCGTTGAATCGCACGCGAAGCTGCGAGGTGTTCGCGATGCCCGGGATATCTGCAACGACCCAGGACTTGGCGAACCAGCCGCCCGCGGCGCCTTCGCCCGTCGGTCCGACCGTTTCCAGTTCGACCCAGTTGGCGCCATCGTCATCGGAGACTTCGACGACGAAGACATCCTCACCAGGCGCCGAACCGGCGACGTTGGAATACCAGCGCGCGTACTGAAGGATCGACTCAGGATCAGAAGCGTCCAGCGTGGGCGATGTGAGAATCGTGGCGCCATCGTCGACATCAGTGTTTTCGTCGGCGGGGTCCGTGAGGTAGCACGATCCCGATCCGTCGTAGTCGGCCGCGGGATCGCCTCGATCGCCGCCACCGAGCGGCAGGCCGCGTGACCACTGACCTTCTGAAATGCCATCGATGTTCTGCACGCTCCAGCCGAGATCGCTTTCGAAATCATCCTCGAAGGTGAAGTCGATATCGACAACCTCAGCGCTGTAGAAAGAAGCTGGCGCATCGGAGGGTGAGCGATACACGACATCCGTGACCGACTCGATCTCGAAGTAATACTCAATGGTGTCGCCGCAGACGCTGCCGGAAAGCGCAGCCTGGTAATCAACACCACCGAGGAACGTCGCCGGGCTCATCGTAAATGAAGGCTCACCGGCAGCGCGCGTGAAGAGACGCGCCGTCGCGCTGTCAAGATTGGCGCTGGCGACGGGAAGCACTTCGTAATCCACCATCGCTGGCACACCCGTCTCGAGCGTCTCGGGAAGCTCCGGAGCGAATGCGAATCGGGCACGCGCCACGACGGCCGCGGAAAGATGCTTGATCGCGGCGAAGTTCTCCTCTGCCGTCGGCAGGATCTGATCCGCCGGAAGCTCGAATCCGCCCTGGAACTCATTGGCGGGTCGAAGCTCGATCGTCCAGGAGTAGACGCCCGTGTCGTCGTAGATCCAGTCAACAATCGTGCCCGATGCGAGGTACAGATCATGCGCCGCCTGTGGCGTGTAGTACTGATTGTGCGTCGCAAGAATGGCGTCGCCGAGCTCCGTGCCCAGCGTCCGAAGGATCGCACCATCCGGATCAGCAGGCTCGGAGTTGGCGTAGCCATACGGCCACAGAATCAGCTGCGAATAGGAGTGGAAATCGATGTGCGTGACGATGTCCGTCTGGCTCAGCAGAAAGGCGCTGACGGCTGTCGTCTCAGGCTCTGAGAAAGCACTGGGGCCGCGAAACGTCTCCGTGCCCGAAAGGCCGCTCGAGCCGCTGCCGCCGAAGTTCGAATCCCAGTTGCGATTCAGATCGACGCCAAAGTTTCCATCACCATTGTCGCGCCGATTCTTGCGCCAGTAGCGATCACTGGTCCAGGCGAATTCATACCCGTCCGGATTGACGACTGGAATGATGTAGTAGATCGCGTTGTCGAGACATTCCGTGATCTCCGCGTCGACTCCGTAGCCCGCGGCAAGATTTTCGAGGATGTACATGACCGTCATCGGACTCACCCACTCGCGCGCATGCTGCGTGCCCGTGAAGCAAATGGCCGGCGGATCGACCGCGACACCGGCGTCAATCGTGATCGCCCAGATATCGCGCCCCTGCAGACTCTGCCCGATGGACTGCTTCGAAAGCAGCCCCGGATAAGCCGCGATCAGATCGTCGATCTGTGTGTTGATCTGAGCGAGATTCTTGTAGTTGTCGTACCACGATCCGCCGCGCTGATTGTTGCTCGCCTCGATTGAAGCTCGCTCGGCGTCGATGCGCTCCTGCAGATCCTCGACGAGCACTTCGAAGCTCAGGCCCATGTCCTGCAGCCGCTTCATCTCGACGGATCCAGCGAGATACTCGCCGCCATCATGCCGACACGCCTCACCCATCAGCCGAAGGTTCAGTTCCTGAAGCGCCTCAAGCTGCTCGGTGTCCTGCGTGTGAACGCGAATGATCGACTGGCCGTCGTATCGCACCACCTGGCCCGGAGCCTCGGCGAATGCGCATGGGGCCAGACTGGCCGCGGCTAGTGTGAGGGACAGCGAAAACGCCCTGATCTTCGTGGTCATGTGTTGTGCTCTCTTCGATCGTGCGCAGGCCAGAATCCGCCCAAACAGCCCGCATGGTTCCACCACGAGTATACGGGCCCGACGCCCAGGCCCGAAGGATCTTCTCGGAATGGAGCCCTGTTCCAGCGCTTGAGAGGCGATTCGCCCCGGAGCCGGCCGCCTCAGCCCCCGTCGGCCGACGGCATCACCGGCTCAGGCGCCTTCTCGGGCGTCGGCCGGCGCTTACCCAGTCTGCCAAGCCAGTCCGTCACACTCTGGATGACCAGATAAATCACCGGCACCAGCAGCAGTGAAAACACGGTCGAAGCGAGCATGCCGCCGAAGACGGCCGTGCCCAGCGCCTGCCTGCTGACGGCGCCCGCGCCGGACGCAATCACCAGCGGAATGACACCCAGCAGGAATGAAAGCGCCGTCATGAGAATCGGCCGGAACCGCTGACGAGCCGCCTCGATGGTCGCTTCCTTCGTGCTCATGCCGCTCGCCTTGTTCTGCATCGCAAACTCGACGATGAGAATGGCGCCCTTGGCGGCAAGGCCGATCAGCAGCACAAGCCCGATCTGCGTGTAGATGTTGACATCGAATCGCCGCAGAAAGACGAACACCACGGCGCCGAACATCGCCATCGGCACGGAAAGAATGATCGCCATCGGCGCCGTCCAGCTCTCATACTGCGCCGCCAGGAAGAGGAAAACGAGAATCACCGACAGGCCGAAGATCAGCGGCGCCATATTTCCCGCGATGATCTCCTGATACACCATGCCCGTCCATTCGTATCCCATTGACTCCGGCAGTTGCTCGCTGGAAAGGCGCCCCATCGTCGCTGTAGCCTGACCCGAACTAAAACCCTGCGCCGGCGAGCCTGTGATCTGCGCCGAGGGATATTTGTTGTATCGCGTGATGACCTGCGGCCCGACCGTCTCATCGATCGTCACCAGCGTCGAAAGCGGAATCATCTCATTGTCGCGATCGCGCACTTTCAACTGCGAGATGTCGTCGACATTGCTGCGAAACTCCTGATCGGCCTGCACGATCACCTGGTACGACTTGCCGAATCGATTGAAGTCATTGACATACAGCGAGCCGAGATTCGCCTGCAGCGTCTCGTTGATATTGCTCATTGGAATGCCGAGGCGCTGCGCCTTGACGCGATCAATATCCAGGAAGATCTGCGGCACCGCGGCGCGGAACGTCGTGTTCATGCGCACAAGATCAGGCTGCTGCTGGCCCGCGGCGACGAGATCATCGGCAAACTGCTGCAGCACGAAGGGACCATTCGAGCCCTTGTCCTGAAGCTGATACTCAAATCCGCCTGCGTTGCCCATGCCCTGAATCGCCGGCGGCCCGAATGTGAATGCGACGCCTTCTTCAATCTGACCCAGTTGCCGATTGACCTGCTCCATGATGGCGTTGGCATGCAGGCTTTCCTCGCCGCGCTCATCCCACGGATCGAGAATGATGATGATCAGCGCTGTGTTCGGCGCGTTGGCGCCGCTGAGAATGGAAAAGCCGCCGATCGTGATGTAGTTGGCGACGCCATCCGTATTGGCCAGAATCTCCTCAATCTTCTTGTTGACACCCTTCGTGCGCTCCAGTGAACCGCTGTCCGGAAGCTGCACATTGCAGAAGAGATACCCCTGATCCTCTTCCGGAATGAATCCCGTCGGCAGATTCATGAAGCCGAGCGTCGTGCCCACGAGCAGCCCTGCATAGATGATCAGCGGCAGCCCGACGAAACGCACGAAACGATTGACAATCGCCATGTAACCGTTCGTCGTCCGCTCGAAGAAGCTGTTGAACATCCGGAAAGGCAGGATGCGCTTCTCAGGCGAAGGCCTCAGAAGCAACGCGCACAGCGCCGGGCTGAGCGTCAATGCATTGACGGATGAGAACACCGTCGCCACTGCGATGGTCAGCGCAAACTGTCGATAGAGCTGCCCCGTCACACCCGGCATCATCGAACTGGGCACGAAGACGGCCAGCAGGACGAGCGTCGTCGCAACGACCGGGCCGGTGACTTCCTCCATCGACTTGATGGCCGCCGACTTGCGATCCATACCCTCCTCATTAATGAGGCGCATCACATTCTCGACGACGACAATCGCATCATCCACCACGATGCCGATGACCAGCACGAGGCCGAACAGCGAGAGCGTGTTGATCGAGAAACCCATCGCCAGCATGACCGCCAGCGTGCCGATCAGCGACACGGGGATCGTCACGCAGGGAATCAGCGTCGTTCGGAAGTCCTGCAGAAAGATGTAGACGGAAAGAATGACCAGGATCACGGCGACGAACAGCGTGATCACCACTTCTCGGATGGACGTGCGCACATAGAGCGTCGTGTCATACACGACCTCGTACGTCATGCCCTCCGGAAACGTCTCCGCAAGCGAATCCATGCGCTCGCGAATCGTGTCAGCGATCGCCAGCGCATTGGCGCCGGGAAGCTGATACACAATCAGCGTGCACGTTGGCATGCCGTTGAGTTCGGAATACAGGTCGTACGTCTGGGCGCCGAGTTCGATCCTCGCGACATCGCTCAGCCGCACGATCGCCCCGTCATCCGTCGTCTTGAGGATGATGTCCTCGAACTGATCCTTCGTGGTCAGGCGGCCCAGCGTGTTGACGGTGTATTCGAAGTTTGTGCCGAGCGGCGCCGGCGACCGGCCGATCTGGCCTGCCGCAACCTGGACGTTCTGTTGGCGGATCGCATCGAGCACTTCCGTTGTCGTCAGATTTCGCGAGGAAAGCTGTTCCGGATCAAGCCAGATGCGCATGCCATATTCGGCGGCGCCGAAGTTCACGATCTCACCGACGCCTTCGACGCGCGTCAGCACATCCTCTACATACACGACCGCGTAATTGCTCAGAAAGAGCGAGTTCGCGCCCGGCGCAGTCGACGTGAGATTGACGGCAAGCGTCATGCTCGTCGATTTCTTCTTGACGCTCACGCCCTGCCGCGTCACTTCTTCCGGCAACTTGGGCAGCGCCAATGACACGCGGTTATCGACCAGAACCGTCGCCATGTCGATGTCGGTGCCGACTGCGAAGGTGACCGTCAGCGTCATCGTGCCGTCGCTGGAGCACTTCGAGGACATGTAAATCATGTCCTCGACGCCATTGACCTCATCCTCGATGGGGACGGCCACCGTGTCCTGCAGCACGCTCGCGCTGGCGCCCGGGTACGTCGCCGTCACCTCAACCGTCGGCGGCGCGATCGGCGGAAACTGCTCGATAGGCAGAATGGGAATCGCAATGGCGCCGGCGATCATGATCACCAGCGCAATGACGGTCGAGAAGATCGGACGCTCGATGAAGAATCGGCTGAACATGCGAAGTGTCGTTCCCGGCTTGCGCGCTTCAGCCTTCGCCGGCGGCGCTTGGCGTGGATTCCTGTCCGGAGGATGCGAGCGTCGGCTTCACGGGCATGCCCGGCCTGGCGCGCTGAATGCCCGCGACGATGTACTTCTGCCCGGGCTCGAGCCCCGAGAGAATGCGCCGCATGCCGTCATACACAGCGCCCGTCTCGACGGCCTGTCTTGAAACAACGTTGTTTTCATCGACCACGAGCAGAAACTTGCCGCTCAGATCAGAGCCAATGGCCTTGTCATCCACGAGAACCGCATTTGGAATCGGATCGCGAGGCAGCCGCACACGCACAAAGAGTCCGGGCAGCACGGTCATATCCTCGTTTGGAAGGATGCCGCGAGTACGAACCGTGCCGGTCGCGGCGTCGACCGTATTGTCAAAGTAATCCAGATTGCCTTCGTGCGGATGACCCTTCTCATTGGCCAGACCGACGAGAAGCTTGAAGTCCGTGATGGCGCGATCATCCTCTGCGGTTCGTTGCGCACGAAGCTGAAGCACAAGCAGCTCCGGCATATCGAAATACACGTACATCGGCTGCATGTCGCGAACCGTCGTCAGCAGCGTCTGTTCCGATGCGCCGACCAGATTGCCGACATCGACCAGATTGCGGCTGACGCGACCGCCGATCGGGCTCTTGATCACTGTGTAGCTCAGCTCAGTCTGAGCCTGCACGAGTTGGGCCTCGGCAGCTTCGACAGCTGCCGCAGCGACGAGCTTCTCCGTCGTCCGGTCCTGCACTTCCTTCACATTGGCCGCGCCGGATCGCTCAAGCTCGATGACGCGCTCCAGATTCCATTCCGCCTGCTTCAGATCGGCCTGGGCGCGAGCAAGCGCCGCTTCCGCCTGATCAACATCAGCCTGAAATGGCTCCTGCTCCAACGTGAAGAGCAGATCGCCCTTCTGCACGATGGCGCTGGGCTCGAAGTGAATCTCTTCCAGATATCCCCGCACGCGCGCCCGGATCTCGACGGATTCGTACGCCTGCGTGTTGCCGGTGAAGTCCGAGTACCCACTGACCGTCTGGATCACGGGCTCAGCGACGGTCACCGGGGGTGGCGGCGGCGGCTCGGGCATTGGCTGCTCGCAAGCGGCCAGCGAGCACATCAGGACGCCCGCAATCAGCCCCATGCATCGTGTCGTGTGGAGAAGAATCATGACTTTCACTTTCAACTGATCCCTGCGCCACTCAAACGCGCGACCTGGCGCCACAGCCGGCGATCGCCGGCGAATGCGCGGAGTATAGATCAATGGCGCCCACATCGCCCCAGCGCTCGCCTGACCCGATGACTACTCTGCATGGGCATGTCTTCGAAGCGGACGATCCGATCCCGTGTCGATGTTGAAATCGATCCCATCAAAGGCTCTCGATTCTTCGGCATCGCGTGCCCTGCATCGAATCGAGACGAGGCGATCGAACTCCTCGATCAGATCCGCGCCGAAGAGCCCGGCGCCACCCATCATTGCTGGGCCTGGCGGCTGGCCGAATATGACACCCGATTCTCCGATGATGGCGAGCCGCACGGAAGCGCCGGACAGCCGATTCTGCGACAGATCGAGTCGCACAATCTGGTCGCCACGCTTGTCGTTGTGCGCCGACGATTCGGAGGTGTGAAACTTGGCGTCGGCGGCTTGATCCGCGCGTACGCAGCCGCGGCCAAGGCAGCGCTGGAATCGGCTGAAATCATCGAGCAGGTGGCGATGTGCAACATCCGCATCATCCACGACTACGACGCCACACGCCTGGTCGAAGAAGTGCTCGCCGACGCAGGCGCCGAACTGGTCGAGAGCCTCTTTGAGGTGCGCGTCCAGCGTGTCGTTCGAATCCCCCTCGAGGACGCCGAGCGTCTTCTGGCCGCGATCCGCGAGAGCGGAGGCGGCGCCATCGAAGCGCATCGCGAATCGGAAGCATGAGATCAGCATCGCGCCGCCTCCGTTATCCTCAACAGGCAGCCGACGGAGAGCAATGATGATCGATGCAAACGAGACACCGCGATTCGAGCGGATCATACGAAGAATGCGGAGCGCCGACGCCGGGCATCAGCGCATCTTCCTGTTCATCTCGCTGTTTGCGCTTTTCTTTCTGACGCCGGCGATTGACTCGGTATTGGCATTCGAAATTGAATCGCTGCAAAAGGTGGCGCAAGGCGTGGCGCTCGTTGCGACGCTTGCCTTCACGATCTTTGTCCTCATAAGCGCCGTGATCGTTGTCTCGTCCAGCCGGCGAGATGTCGTTGTAGCGCTGCTGCTCGGATCACCATTTGCGCTCGGCGCGCTATTCATGGGATTGCAATGGGCGCTTCAAAATGACCCCATGCTTGCGGGCTTGATCAGCGGCGCCTTGTTCGCCCCTTTCGGCTTCTTCGTCGCCTTCTGCCTGCTTCGCTTCACGTTTGACCCCAAGCACTCGATGGAGGCGCGAGTCTTCGCCTCCTCAAGCGCCTACATCATGGTCGGCGGATCTTTCGGCGGCCTGTTCTGCCTCATTGAGTTGTTGCAGCCGGGCGCTTTCATCGATCTCGCCGGTCGCGATGTCAACTTTGAAACGCTTCGCTACTTCAGCTTCGTCACACTCACGACGCTCGGCTATGGAGACATCGTCCCGCGCAGTGATGAAGCTCGGATGGTTTGCGCGGCCGAAGCCATCTGCGGCGTCTTCATGCTGGCGTTCATCGTCGCCCGGATTTTTGCGACTCCGAGAATCGTGCAGGATCCGTCCGACGATGATCCACAGGCCTGACCAATACTCTGCGCACCGAGCCCGCAGAATCATCCTTCGCACACCCTCGATCGACGCGGCGTCGAAGCGGCCGCGCCTTTGCTCTATCCTGTCACGCCAGGTCGCCGGGGCGGTCGCCGCCCCATGATTCTCAGCGCCACGATCAGGAAGGAATCTTCAGATGTTCATCGAATCGACGTTTCGTCGGTGGTCCACTTTGTTTGTCGCAGCAGTTGCCCTGCTGGTCGCTGCGCATGCTCGCGCCGCGTCAGACGATGCCGAGAGCGACGAGCCGAAGATCGACAAGGGCACGCTCAGCGCCCTGAGTTTCCGATCCATCGGCCCTGCGCTGATGTCCGGCCGCATCGGCGACTTCGCCGTCAACCCCAACGATCACAGCGAGTACTTCGTCGCCGCCTGCTCCGGCGGCGTGTGGAAGACGACCAACAGCGGCGTGACGTTCGCCCCCGTCTTCGATCATGAAGGCGCCTTCTCCATCGGATGCGTCGCAATGGATCCGAACAACTCGAATGTCATCTGGGTCGGCACGGGCGAGAACAACAGCCAGCGCAGCGTCGGATTCGGCGACGGGCTCTACAAGTCAGTCGATGGCGGCAAGTCATGGACGAAGATGGGCCTCGATGATTCCGGGCACATCGGCATGATTGCGATCGATCCGAGAGACTCAAACACCGTCTTCGTCGCAGCGATCGGTCCGCTCTGGAACACCGGCGGCGATCGCGGGCTGTACAAGACAACGGATGGCGGCCAGACATGGGAGCGCGTGCTTCATATCAGTGATGACACAGGCATCAATGAAGTTCACATGGATCCGCGCGATCCCGACACCATGTACGCCAGCGCTTACCAGCGCCGCCGCCACGTATGGACGCTCATCAACGGCGGCCCTGAATCCGGCATCCACAAGTCAACGGACGGCGGCCAGACCTGGACGGAGCTGACCAGCGGCCTCCCCACCGTCGATTTGGGCCGCATCGGACTCGATATTTCTCCCGCCAACCCCGACTACATCTACGCCGTCATCGAAGCGGCCCAGGACAAGAGCGCCTTTTACCGATCAACCGATCGCGGCGAGTCCTGGGAGAAGCGCTCCGACTACGGCACCTCGAGCCCGCAGTACTACAACGAGATCTTCTGCGATCCCAAAGATCCCAATCGCGTGTACACAATGGATACGTACATGCACGTCACGACCGATGGCGGCGCCACATTCACAAGAAACCCGATGGTCGATACGCATGTCGATGCGCATGCTATGTGGATCGATCCCGACGATACGCGCCACTTCCTGCTCGGCGTCGATGGAGGCGTCTATGAGACATGGGATCAGGGCGTCAACTTTCAGTTCAAGGCGAACCTGCCGCTGACCCAGTTCTACAAGATCGCCGTCGATAACGACGAGCCCTTCTACAACATCTATGGCGGCACGCAGGACAACAACACGCAGGGCGGCCCGTCGCGCACGCTTGATCGCGCCGGCATCACCAATGATGACTGGTTCATCACCGTCGGAGGCGATGGATTCGAGCCCGCCGTCGATCCCGTCGACCCGAACATCGTCTACAGCCAGTGGCAGCATGGCGGCCTGGTGCGTTTCGACAAGCGCACCGGCGAGATCGTCGACATCAAACCCCGCGAAGGCGCCGACGATGAGCCCTTCGTCTGGAACTGGAACTCTCCACTCCTCATCAGCCCCCACGATCACAAACGCCTCTACTTCGCAGGCAACTTCCTCTTCCGATCAGATGATCGCGGCGCCAGTTGGGAACGAATCAGCGACGATCTCACACGAGGCATCGATCGCAACCAGCTTGAAATCATGGGACGCATTCAGCCGCCCGACGCCGTCTCCAAGCATCGCTCCACCTCGATCTACGGCAACGCCGTCGCGCTTGCCGAATCGCCGATCAAGGAAGGCCTGCTCTACGTCGGCACGGATGACGGACTGATCCATGTGTCCGACAATGCAGGCCGCACCTGGCGCACGATCAGTGAGTTCCCCGGCGTGCCCGAGATGACCTATGTCAGCTATCTCACAGCGTCGGAGCATGATGCGGATGTCGTCTTCGCAGCGTTCGAGAATCACAAGAAGGGCGACTTCAAGCCCTATCTGCTTCGCAGCGACAACCAAGGCCGCACGTGGACGTCCATCGCCGGCGACCTACCCGAACGCGGCATGGTCTGGGCAGTCCAGCAGGATCACGTCGATCCGTCACTGCTCTTCGTCGGCACGGAGTTCAGCGCATTCGTCACACAAAACGGCGGCGAGAACTGGATCCAGCTCTCAGGACTGCCCACCATCGCAGTGATGGATATCGACATCCAGCGCCGCGAGAGCGATCTCGTCGCCGGCACCTTCGGCCGCGGCTTCTACGTGCTGGATGACTATTCACCCCTTCGTTCCATCACCCTCGAAACACTTGAAGAAGATGCCCACGTCTATCCGGTGCGCGATGCGCATCTGTATATCGAGACAAGCCGCCTCGGCATGCTCAATGGCCGCGGCTTCCAGGGCGCTTCCTACTTCTCAGCCCCCAACCCCCCCTTCGGCGCTCTCGTCACCTACTCGCTGGGAGAGAAACTCGAAACGCTCGTTGAGAAGCGCCACAGGATTGAAGAGGAAGAAGAGGAATGGGACTACCCCACCATCGAGGACTTCCAGGCCGAAGATCGGGAGCCCGAGCCGCAGGTGATCCTCACCATCCGCGATGAACATGGCTCAGTCGTCCGCCGCGTGCCCGGCTCGCGCGAAAAGGGACTGCATCGCACGAACTGGGATCTGCGATATCCACTCGTCACACCCACAAGCCTGACGCCGGTGGAGCCGTCGCCCTGGTCGCCTCCCAATGCAGGCGCCCTTGTCACGCCGGGCCGATACAGCGTGCAGGCCTCCCGCATCATTGATGGCGAAGTCGAGCCCATGGGCAATCAGGTCGAGTTCCGCGTTTCGTCCCTCGGCCTGGGCACACTCGACGCCCGCGATCGCGAAGCCGTGCTCGCCTTCCAGGAAAAGGTCGGTCGTCTGCAGCGAGCAGCGCTTGGCGCTCTGCGCGCCGCAGGTGAAGCGGAGTCTCGACTCGCGCACATCGAACAGGCGATCAAGGACACACCCGATCTCGATGAATCGCTACTTAAGCGCTGCCGCGAGTTGCAGGAACGACTCAACGACATCCAGATCGAAATGCGCGGCGATCGAACACTCAACCGCCGCGTCGTCGCGTCGCCTCCATCCATCCTGGGACGCATCGGCAGCATCGTCGACAACCAGTGGCACACCATGAGCGCCCCCACACTCTCCGAACAGGAGCAGTACGAGATCGCCGGCGACGAGTTTGCCCCAGTGCTCGAATCACTGCGGACGCTCGTCGATCGCGATCTGGTGGCGCTCGAAGCACAGCTCGAAGCCGCAGGCGCTCCCTGGACGCCGGGGCGCGTGCCGCAGTGGCGCCCTGAGTAACGAACCGGATTCCCGAAAACAATGCACCACAGGCGAAGCCTCAGCGTTTCGCCTGTTTTTTGCGCGGGCGCCTGTAAGATCAACCCAAGCCAATGCTCGTCCCTTTGACCATCGAGAGTTCCGCGTCACGCACCGCGTATCCGACGCCCACTGAAAGCCGGCGCCCAATGCGGCGCGCGCCATCGACGCTGACCGATTCCTACGGCCGTCGCATCCGCGATCTCAGACTCAGCCTCACCGATCGATGCAACTTCCGATGCGTCTATTGCATGGATCCCGATGTCCGGTTCCAGCCGAAGGAAGAACTGCTCAGCGCCGACGAAGCCGTGCGCATGGTCAGCGTGTGCCAGTCATTCGGCGTGCAGCGCATCCGGCTCACCGGCGGCGAGCCCACCGTCCGCCCCGATCTGCTCGAGATCATCGAACGCATCGCCGCGCGCAGCGTCGAAGATCTCGCCCTGACGACCAACGGCGCCCTGCTCGATGACACACTCGCCCACAGCCTCAAACGCGCCGGCCTGAATCGCGTCACCATCAGCCTCGACTCACTCAAGCAGGATCGATTCGCCCGCATCACACGATCCCGCATCGATGTCGATCAAGTGCTTCAATCCATCGACACCGCGACTGCGGCCAAGCTCACCCCGGTCCGCATCAACGCCGTCATCGTTCGCGGATTCAATGACGATGAGCTCATCCCCCTCGCCGCGCTCGCCCGCGAAAAAGACGTCGATGTTCGATTCATCGAATACATGCCGCTCGATTCCGCTCGCGCCTGGGATCGCGACAAGCTCGTCCCCGCCGACGAGATGCTTCGCACAATCGGCGACGCATTCGCCTTGACCCCGGCGACACGCGATCGACCAAGCAGCCCGGCCAACGTCTACACCTTCGCCGACGGCGCCCCGGGACGCATCGGCGTCATCGCCTCCGTCACGCAGCCCTTCTGCGGCGCCTGCTCACGCCTGCGCATCACAGCCGATGGCAAAGCCAGACCCTGCCTCTTCTCGCACGCCGAGTGGGATCTGCTCAGCCCCATGCGCAACGGCGCCACCGACGAACAACTTCGATCCATCCTTCAGGACGCCGTCGACGCCAAGGAAGCCGGCCATCGCATCGCGCGCGAAGGATTTCGTCAGCCCGATCGCCCCATGTCCGCCATCGGCGGCTGAACAACCCGCGCTCGCCCCCGAACCACGCCGCCGATACGCTGTTGATCGACACCCGCATGAAGATCAGACGCCGCAATCACGAACTTCGCCTGGAGATGATGCCCCTGTTGGACGTCGTCTTCCTGCTGCTCACGTTCTTCATCTTCTCCATGGTCCTGATGGTTCGCGTCGATCTCATGGATATCTCGCTGCCCGCGCTGCAGTCGGGACATCCCTCCGAGACCAAGGCGGCCGTCACCATCACGATCAATAAAGAGAGCCTGATCGCCGTCAACGGAGATCGCATTGAAATCGAAGCGATCCCCGAAGCCGTCAGAAACATGCTCGCGCAAACGCCTGATGCCCGGCTCTTCGTCGCCATCGATCAGGAATCACGCGCCGGCGCCGTGCTGCAGGTCGTCGACATCCTGCGCGCCGCAGACCTTCGCAACTTCAGCGTCGTCAGCCTGCCGAACGAGCCCGTGCAGACAATGCCCGCAGGCCAGTCGCCCGCAGGTTGAGCACAGCCGCCTCCTGCACAATCGAATCAGTCCGATTGACGAGCCTTGTAGTTCGCCAACGTCTCGTTGAGCGTTTCGAGAAGATCCTCATCCTCTTCCTGCTCTTCGGCAAGCGCAATCGCGCGCTCCAGATAAGAAATGGCTTTGTCCATCTCATCCTGAGCGTTGTACACCGCCGCAAGCGTCTCCAGCACACTG
The DNA here is from genome assembly GCA_032355985.1 of Sarcodiotheca gaudichaudii. Taxonomy (NCBI): domain Eukaryota; phylum Rhodophyta; class Florideophyceae; order Gigartinales; family Solieriaceae; genus Sarcodiotheca; species Sarcodiotheca gaudichaudii. The sequence goes on from JAUKVZ010000002.1 coordinate 102,698, forward strand.
ACGTTCTTGCCGCCGGATACCTTGTTCGCCTTCGACGCCGCCTTCAGTGCAAGCTCCAGATCGCGCTCGTTCGCGGGAACCCGCTGATTCATCGTGATGAACCACGCGAGATAATCCAGCGCTTCGACATTCTTGCCGATCTGCTCGCGAATCACGCGCCGACCATACGCCGCAGCATCTTCTGAAGGGTGGTTCGCCTTCGCTTCAGCATTCAGCAGAAGAATCTGATACTTCGACACGGCGTACTGACCGAACGACGAAGAGTCCAGCGCGATCACATCATCGATCATGGAAAGCGAAGTCTCCCAGTCGCCGTCGGCGGCCAGCTCCTCAGCCTTCGCAAGCAGCTCCTTGGCCCGACGCGCATTCGAGGCGTTGAACTCGCCCGACACGATCCGATCGAGCCGCTCGTCGAACACGCCGTACGGACTGCCCACATAGGCGATCACGCCCTCGCGATCGACAACCATGACAGTCGGAATGCGGTAGAGGTTTGCCGCAACCATGTACGCCTCTTCGATCGCTTCCGTGGGATCTTCTGCAAACGCATACGGAAACTGCGAGCCGTTCTTCTCAACCCATTCATCCGTCGGCGTCATGCCTTCGCGCGGGAAGATCGAGATCCCGATCATGTGAACATCATCGTCCTTGTATTTCTCGGCAAGCTGAGCCATATGCGGCATCATCTGGATGCAGGGCGTGCACCAAGGCGCCCAGAAATCCAGCACGTACACATGACCTTCTTCAAACTCGGTCACAGGCTCGCCCTGCAGCCAGCGCAGTTTGTCGCCGAAGGCGGGCGCCTTGTCGCCGACATCGAGCGTCACAACCTGTGCGGCCGCGCCCGGCGTCAGAGCCAGCAGGGAAAAAAGAGCGATAAACAGTCGTCTCAGCATGGGAGTCCTTCGCACACAACAGGGAGTGTTCGTGACACCAGATCGAGGGTCGGACGCCTCCAGCGGGTCCGCCTCCTGATCTTCTACCGGATCAACGCCGGTCAGAGGCGGATTGTTCCGGCGTCGAGGGGTACCATCCCCGTATGGGGCAGTCTAGTCCACGCTGGACATTATTGATCGCGCTTCTGGCAAGCGTCGCCATCCATCTGGGCGCCGTCGCTGTTGTGATCGCCGCCCCGAATCAGGCGGATGGCAATCTGGAGCTCTCCCCCCCGACGCCGCCCGAGCCGAACGATGAGGACGAGGTGACGCTCGGCATCGAGGACTCCGAGGCCGTCACCCTCAACTGGATCGGCTACGACGAGTACCTCAAACACATCGCCCGCCCGGCCGATGTCGATCAGGCCGCCATGTCGCCCGAGCCGACCGCCCCCGCCCCGCCGGTGGATCAGGTCGCCCCCTCTCCGACGCCCGCGCCGACCGCCAGCGCCGACGCGCCGGACTCCTCCGAAGTCGAAGAGACACCTCGCGCACAACCCACATACACCGCCGCCGATGTCATCGACGATCCGGAAGCGGAGATCATCGAGCAGACGCCCGAGACGAAGATCGAGGACAAGGTCGTCGAGGCGACCGATGATGCGACGCCATCAGAAGACGCCGAAGCGCAGCCGCTCGAAGCCAAACAGGTCGAGCAGCCGACCGAAGCGCCGGAAGCTCGGCAGGAAAACGACGAGCAGGCGCCTCCGACGCAGTCACAGCAGACGCCGGCGCAGCAGCCTCAGGAAGCAAGCCAGAACAAGCCGCCGACGGAGCCGGCCAACCCCGCAGACAAGGAATCGCAGGCGTTCTCCATCGAGAAGGCCCCCGTCGCCCAGCCCGGCAGACCACTCGCCGCCCAGGGATTGAATATCCGAACCACCGTGCCGCGCTGGACGCACTTCACGCAGATGACGTCCCGCCCGCGCGATCCCGTCGTCGAGATCTACTTCAATCGAATCGGCCGCGTGCACAAGGTGATCGTCGTGCGCGACACCGGGCGCTCCGATGTCACCGAACCACTGCTCGACGCAATCTACAACTGGACCGCGACAGGCAAAAAACTGCGCGAGCTTCCGCCGGACGTCAAAGGCAAGGAGCCGCAGACACTCATGGTCGTGCTGCGAATCTCGCTTTCCAACTAGTCCTGCGGCTTCAATATGGAACGAATGCCCGGACTCGGCGCCAGCACCGCGCCCGCCACGCGCAATGTATCCGCCATCGCCCCCGCCAACGCGAGCAGCACCAGCAGCGATCCCGTCAGCACGATCGCCGAACCGACAAGATCAAGCCGCAATGCGTCCATTCCGCCGAGCATCGCCGGGCACAGACGCACAAGATCGCCAAGCATCGTGATGACCACGGCCGCGGCCGTCGCAATCATCGTCTGCCGATCCACGCGCCCCGTTCGCAACACAAGCGATCGCGCCACCAGCGCCCGAGCATTGGGCCGCAGACAAAGCAGAATCAGAAGAATGACCGCGTTGATCGCCATGCGAAATGCGATGCGATCCGGCTGCGGATCAGCCTCAAAGTAAGGCTGTGAATGCTGCGGGTCGAAATCCGCATGCAGCATCCAGAGCAGAGCAATGAGCGGCAGGTACGCCAGCACGCCCAGCGTCGCCAGCAGCGACTGCATCTTCGGAACCGTTCGCGCCGGTCGAATCAACGCCAAAGCGCCGACGCCGGACAAAGCGCAAAATGCCGCCGGCAGATATTCCAGCCCGATATCGCCAAAAGCGCCCATTCGAGCACGCGCCAGCAGATCACCCGCTCGCAGCACCAGCGCCGAAAGCGCCGCCAGAAACGCGCTGATCGCCCAGATCCGAAGACCCAGCGCCGTCAGCCGAGGCCTGGGCAGCGGCTGAAACGCCTCCGCATGCGGATCCACGCAGTAGAGAATGGTCGCGCGAACCGCCAGACCGCACTCCGAACACTGGGCGCGAACCGACAGCCCCTGCAGGTCATAGCCGCACCCGATGCAGGGCAGGGCGCCACGAAGCGCCGAATCCAGATGGGCTTCACCCTCTGAAGACGCGGCGTCGATGATGGAACCATCTTCAGCCATCGTTCGAACGAGTCTAGCGGAAAGACTCCATTCCCTTCTTCTCCCCTATACTCGGACCAGACATGCACGAAACGATCCAAAAGCTGCGCAGGAACATCCAGAGCGTCTTTTTCGGTGATCCCAAAGCCGCGGATCGAGCCATCTGCTGCGCCCTGGCGCGCGGCCACCTGCTCATCGAGGATGTGCCCGGCGTCGGAAAGACGCTTCTGGCCATGTCCCTCGCCAGATCGCTCGAATGCAGTTTCAGCCGCATTCAGCTCACGCCGGACATGCTTCCAAGCGATGTGCTCGGCGTCTCTATCTACGAACGCGAAACCGGAAGGTTTGATTTCAAGCGAGGCCCGATATTCGCCAATGTCGTCCTCGCCGATGAGATCAATCGCACCTCGCCGCGCACGCAATCGGCGCTGCTCGAGGCGATGAACGAAGCCACCGTCTCCATCGATGGCCACGTCTACGAGCTTGAGCAGCCCTTCATGGTCGTCGCGACGCAGAATCCCTACGAGTTCGAAGGCGCCTATCTGCTTCCGGAAAGCCAGCTCGATCGCTTTCTCATGCGACTGCATCTCGGATATCCATCGCCGGAAAATGAAGCGCGCGTCCTCACGCAGCGCCCCTCAACCCGCGCCCTGCAGGAGCTGCCCGCCGTCATCACGCGCGAAGAAATGGTCGAACTTCAGAAACGCGTCGATCAGGTCGAGCTGGACTCCTCGCTCACCGAATACATCGTCGCCATGGCCGGCGCCACGCGCGAGGATGAAGAGATCCAGGTCGGCCTCAGCCCACGCGGCTCGCTCGCCCTCTCACAGGCCGCCCGCGCCAGCGCCATGATGGATGGACGCGAATACTGCGTGCCCGAGGACATCACCGACAACGTCATCCCCGTCTGCGCACATCGCATCCTCTCAGTTGGATTCCACTCCAGCGGCGACGTCGCCAGCGGCCAGCGCATCATGCGGCGCATCATGCAAAGCGTCACGGCGCCCACGTAATCTGCCAACGCAGGAAGGAACACATGGCCAGATTGATCCGACATGAAGAGACCGGCCCCATCCGCATCGATCCGCAGGACAAGCCCGTCTTCATCTGCGCCTGTGGCCTGACGAACAACTTTCCCTTCTGCGACGGCTCACACAAGACGTGCGCAAAGGAAGAAGAAGGCGTTGTCTACAAGTACGACGACGAAGGCAACGTCATTGAAAAGTCGGACGAAGCTTAAGGCGCGTCCGGATCTTCCAGCACGATGATGTCCGGCAGATTTCGATACAGCCCGTCGTAATCCAGGCCGTAGCCGACGACGAACACATCGGGAATATCAAAGCCGACATACTCCGGCGTCAGATCCGCCTCCCCTTCGCGCGGAATATCCTTGCGAAGCAGCACGCAGATGCGCACCGAAGCAGGCTTCAGCTCCAGCACCAGTCGCTTCAGCAGCGCCAGCGTATTTCCCGTGTCAAGAATGTCATCCATGATGACCACGTGCCGGCCCTCAAGATCCGGAGGCAGCGCGCTCTTCAAGGCAGCGCCCTTTGATTCCGTGGTCGCGCCGGGATAGCTCGACACCGTCACGACGCGCATCGACATGTTCAGATCGACATGCCGCACGATGTCCGCGACGAACAGAATCGACCCGACAAGCACCGGAATGATCACCACCTCGTGCGGGCTGTTCGGCGCTGTCGCCTCCAGATCAGCGCGCAGATCCTGCGCCAGCTCCCGCCCCAGCTCGCTTACGCGCTCGGCGATCTCGCAGCGAGGAATGAGGACGGTGTGCTCGTCGGTGTTGATGGTCATGGTCATCGTGCGTTGATTCGGGGCGTTCCTGGCGGTTCCGGCGATCGCCGATCATACAGCACGATCCGCACGCGTCCGAAGCGCCCGCGCGGTAGCTTGGCGGCCATGCTCACACTCGATTACGCCAACTGTCTCGCATCCCGCGTCGGCGATCACGGCCTGCCTGAGGACTCCGTAAACACCAATTCGCAGGCCGGAGTCATCGCCGCGGATTTCACAGCCCGCCTCGATGAATCTCGCGGCAAGGGCTGGGAGCGCTGGCGAAGCCTGCCCTTCGAACCCATGCGAACCGAACACTGCCGCGCCGTCCTCGATCTGGCGCTGCCGCGACGCGATGAGTTCGAGAACCTCGTCGTCCTCGGCATCGGTGGCTCCGCCCTGGGAAACATCGCCCTTCAGTCGGCGCTCAATCCCGCCACGTACAACCTCCTCCCCCGCGACAAGCGCAAGGGCCCGCGCCTCTTCGTGCTCGACAATGTCGATCCGGCGCAGATAGCGGACACGCTGCGCGCCATCGACGCCCACGGCGGCATGAAGAGCACACTCGTCAACGTCATCAGCAAGTCCGGCGAGACCGCCGAGACGGCCGCCCAGTTCATGCTCTTCCGCGACCTGCTCATCAAACAGGTGGGCCACGAGAATCACGCAAAGCACATCGTCGCGACCACCGATCCCGAGAAAGGCACGATGCGCGGCATCTGCGAAAAGGAGGGATACGTCACCCTTCCCGTGCCTGATGGCGTCGGCGGGCGCTTCAGTGTGCTCTCTCCCGTCGGTCTTTTCTCCGCCGCCATGTGCGGCATCGATATCGACGCACTCCTCAATGGCGCCCGCGCCATGGATGATCGCTGCTCCAAACCCGCGCTCAATGAAAATCCCGCGGCCATGCTCGCGACGCTGCTCGTACGACTCGGCCGCGAGCGCTCCAAGACAAATCACGTCCTGATGCCCTACGCGAACAATCTCTACCTGCTGGCTGACTGGTTTCGCCAGCTCTGGGCCGAGTCACTCGGCAAGCGCACCGACACACAGGGCCGCGAGATCTTCGCCGGTTTCACACCAATCAAAGCGCTTGGCGCAACGGATCAGCACTCGCAGGTGCAGCTCTATCGCGAAGGCCCCAATGACAAGGTCTTCGGCCTGATGGAAGTCGAGAACTTCGGCGCCGCAAACGATCTCACCATCCCCGCCGGCGCCGGCGTCGACAACCTTGCGTACCTGGAAGGCGCCCGCTTCGGCGGCCTGCTCAATGCAGAGAAACGCGCCACCGAATACGCCCTGCTGGAATCAAAGCGCCCCAACTTCACGATCCGTTTCCCAAAGGTCGATGCCCAGCACGTCGGCGAGTTCATCCAGCTCTGGCAGATCGCCACCGCCTACGCGGGGCTGATGCTGGAGATCGACGCCTTCGACCAGCCCGCCGTCGAACTCGGCAAACAGGCCACTTTCGGCCTCATGGGCCGCGCCGGTTACGAGGAGTTCAAGACAAAAACCGACGCCGCCCTCGCCCCCACCGACCACGTCATCTGACGCTGCGCAAAAAATACGCCGCTCCGATCGTGAGACCGGAGCGGCGCAACTCCTCCGCGACTTAACTGTGTGGCAGTCTGCTGCGCTCAGCCAAGAAGCTGAAGCGCGTGTTCTGATTGTGTTCGCGAAGGAAGTGACGAAGCTCGTCCAAGCTCAGCAAGCAACAACTCGCGCACATCGCGCGCCGCCGCATCCGCATCTCCACCCAGCGGGGCCTTGGCGTCGCGGCCGAGATCAAACACACCATTCGCAGAGGAAATGTGATCGAAATCGTAATGCATGTCAGCATTCGCACTGGAAGGATCAGTCTCACTAAGCTCATAGATGCCAATGTTGTCTGCTGTCCCGATACCGCCATCGTCGCGGATTTTGACAATGACAAACTCATCAGCGCCGACCCCCACACTCTCAAGTCGAACTCCGGTCCCGGAGGCGGTAGCGATCACGCCCGTGAGATCCGTAAATGTGTTGATGGCCGCGGCGACATCCTGAAGCGCAGTACCCGACGCAAATGACAATGTGCGCGACCCATTCACTCCGCCGATTTCAAATTCAAACGTCTCAGTGAAGACAGCCAGATCGAGCGATCCGCCGGTCGAAAGGAATAACCCAGCAACCTGATCCCCCACCACCGGATTGACAGCCGACCCCGTCGTAAACCCACCAACCAGCTGCTCATCCCCCTGCGGCCGCACATCGTGATAGCGCTCCGCCGAAGCAATGGCGTCAATCGTCCCGAACGTCGAATCAATCCGCCGCTGGCTCGCCGCGATGTCATCACTCGACGCAGCCGATCGACCCGCCGCATCCGCAAGCGTGCGCTCCACATCCTTCAGTGAATCTGAAAGCGCCCGAAACTCAGCATCCGACACGGCTTCACCCCAGCCAAGCTGATCAGCCCGCGAAGCGATGCGTTGCAAAGCCGCAAGCGCCGAATCACGCCCGCCCTGCACACCGATCTCCGCGCTGTCGCCCGCAGATCGCGCCGTTGGCGCCGTATCCGTTGAGCCAACGCCCGAACGCACCCGCGGCTGAAACGCTTCACTTCCCAGGTGGGAGTCAATCCGAATCATGGGACACTCCATCCCTCACCCGCCGGCGCCTGCGCGTATCGCGATCAGACGCCCGCGAGCAAGTTCGATGTCAAACTCAGTTCTTACCCGAGAAGCTGAAGCACATTCTGCGGCTGCGAGTTCGCAATCCCCAGCACATTCGTCGTCGAGCTCACAAGAATCTGAGCGCGAGTCAGCTGCGCCGTCTCTTCGGCGAAGTCCGAATCGCGAATCGCCGACTCAGCCGCCGTCGTGTTCTCAAACGCCACGCCCAGGCTTCGAATCGTCGCGCCGACCGTGTTTTTCTGGAATGCGCCAAGACGCCCGCGCAGCGAGTTCACTTCCTTGATCGCCTCAGCGATTACCGAGTCCGCCGCATTCAGATCGCCATCAATGACATTCAGCGCCTGTCCGCCGCCAAGATCAGCAAGGAAGTTCGCAGTGCCGCCATTGAGCGTGCGGCCAAGATTCCTCGCCGCCACATTCGTCACGCCAACGCTCACCTTGCCCTGAATATCCACGCGCGAAGCAAGCTGGAAGTCCGCCCCGCCGCCGGTGATCGTCAATGCGTCCACCTGGCCGAGATTCAGCGCGTTCGGATTGCCGCCCGTCGTGCCGAGGATCAGCTCGATATTCAGGAAGTCCGTATTGATCGAAGCTTCCAGGCCCTTCGTCACCGCAACGATGCCGTTGATCGTCGCCTGCACATCCTGACCGGCGTCCGAAAGACCATTCCCGGCGTCCGTGTGATTGAAGTCCGTATGCCCCGCGGCGTCCGCGACGGAAGTATCCGTCGCATCCAGGTCGTACACACCGATGTCCGCAGCCGTGCCGATGCCGCCATCGTCGACGACCTTCACACTCACGAACTCATCGGAGCCATACCCCGTGCTGTCGATGCGAAGCCCCGTGCCCGAAGCCGTCGCCGACACGCCCGTCACCTCGGTAAACGCATTGACTGCGTCCGCGACATCAGCCAACGACGTGCCCGAAGCGAAACTCAGCTCACGAGCGCCAAGCGCGCCCGCCACCTCGATCACAAACTGATCCGTCGCCGTCGCAAGATCCAGCGCGCCGCCCGTTGAAAGGAACAGGCCCGCCGTCTGCGCCGACGCCGTCACCAGCACATTCACATCCAGCGTGTCGTTGTACGCAAGCTTGGCGCCATTGATCTTGAACCCGTCGACCTCCGCAGAGACGTTCGACGAGCGATAGTCAAAGTTGCCGTTGAGCAGACGCGTGCCCTGGAAGCTAGTCGCCGAAGCGATGCGATCAATCGTCTGCAGAATCGAATCGATCTGCAGCTGATTCGCTTCCAGCTCTTCCCGCGAAAGGCCGGCGGTGTTCGCCGAGCTTGTCACGAGCGATTCGAGTTCATTGAGCAGACCCGAAAGCTCCTGCAAACCGCCTTCGGCGATGTTGACGACCTGCTCGGCGCGCTCGGCGTTGCCGATGGCCGCGTCCAGCGCCGTCTTTTCAGCGCGAAGATTCTCCGACGCGATCAGACCCGCCGGATCATCCACGCCGCGATTGATGCGAAGCCCGGTGCTCAGTCGTTCAAGCGACTGGCTCAGCGATCGATTGTTCTGACCCAGCACGCGCTGGGCGATCAACGACTGCACGTTCGAGTTGATGCGACTCATGAGATCCTCCGTGATCTGCTCGTCGTCGGCCTTGCGGCCTATGTCTGTCTTTCGCGCCCTGCAATCGGGCGAAACCCTCTTTCATCAGCTTCGAACCTGCGCCTCCCTCGCCTCCGTGCGATGCGCCCTGTCGTTCGAAGCCGCGAGACCGTCCGGGAACTCGCGTGCACCTGTTCTCGGAGTTCGCCACCAGCGACTTTCGTGCGTATTGGACTTTCCATGCAAAGTCGTTTTATCCGGACCACGAAAAAGCCCCCGCCGGATCAGGTCCGACGGGGGCGCGCTGCCGCTTGGTTCCCCGCTTATCACGGAGGATAAGCGGCTGTCACTGAGGTTCGGAATCGTGTTATCCGAGCAGGGACAGCACGTTCTGGGGCTGCGAGTTCGCAATGCCCAGAATATTCGTGGTGGACTGAACAAGAATCTGCGAACGCGTCAGACCAGCCGTCTCGGCGGCGAAGTCAGAATCGCGAATCGCGCTCTCGGCCGCGGTCGTGTTCTCAAGCGACACGCCAAGGCTTCGAATCGTCGCGCCGACGGTGTTCTTCTGGAACGCGCCGATGCGCCCGCGAAGCGAACTGATGTTGCCAATCGCCTCGGAAACCGCCTTCTGCGCCACCGTCAGATCGCCATCGACCAGGTTCAGCTCGTTGCCGCCGCCAAGATCGGCGAGCGAGTAACGGCTGCCGCTGTCGGAGACGCTCCCGATGCCGCGCGTCGACACGTTGGCCAGACCAAGGCTCACCTTGCCGGCGATGTCCACTTCCGGAGCGATCTGGAAGTCGGCGCCGCCGCCCGTGATCGTGAACGCCGAGATGGCGCCCAGATTCTGAGCGTTCGGGTTCGAGCCGCCGATGCTCAGATCCACCTCGACCTGCAGGAAGTCGGTGTTGATCGAGACGGTCGAGCCCTTCGTCGTGCCGACGATGCCGTTGATCGTGGCTTCGACGTCAAGGCCTTCATCCTTGTAGCCGTTCGTCGCCGCCGTGGCGTTGAAATCGATGTGGCCGGAGTTATCAGCGCCGGCGGTGTCATTCGCGAGCAGATCGTAGATGCCGATGTCGGCAGCCGTGCCGATGCCGCCATCGTCAACGATCTTCACCGAAACAAACTCATCCTGGCCGACGCCCGTGCTCTCCAGACGAATGCCCGTGCCCGAAGCCGTGGCCTCGACGCCGGTGACGTCGGTGAACGTATTGACCGCCGCGACGATCTCAGCCTGAGTCGTGCCCGAGGCGAAGCTCAGCTGTCGCGAACCCTGGGCGCCGGTCAGCTCAAAGACGAACTGATCGGTGGAGGCCGCCAGATCAAGGGCGCCGCCCGTTGAAAGGAACAGACCGCCGACCTGAGCCGACTGCGTCACGAGCACATTCACATCGGTCGTGCCGCCAAACGTCAGCTTGGCGCCGTCAACCTTGAAGCTCGAAACCTCCGCATTCACATCGGATGTCGCGTAATCAAGGTTGCCATTGAGAAGCTTGTTGCCCTGGAAGCTCGTCGCCGAAGCGAGGCGATCGATCGTCTGAAGGATTGAGTCGACCTGAAGCTGATTGGCTTCACGCTCTTCATCGGAAAGGCCCGCGGTGTTGGCCGTGGTCGTGATCAGGCCCTCGAGCTCGTTGAGCAGCCCGGAGATCTCCTGAAGACCGCCCTCGGCGATGTTCACAACCTGCTCGGCGCGCTCTGCATTGCTGATCGCGGCGCCCAGCGCCGTCTTCTCAGCTCGCAGATTCTCCGAAGCAATCAGGCCTGCCGGATCATCGGCGCCGCGATTGATGCGAAGACCGGTGGACAGACGCTCAAGCGACTGACCCAGGCTCCTGTTGTTCTGACCCAGCACGCGCTGTGCGATCAGCGACTGGACGTTTGAGTTAATTCGAGTCATGGCTTCCTCCGTGACAGCTCATTGGCGACGCACGCAAGCGCGTCTGTGACTTGGATTCCTCGGGCATGGCCGAGGGGCTCGGCGTCGTCGCCCGTTTGACGCATTCGACCCCGCCGCCGGCTGATTCGCGTCACACTTCGTGATCCGCTCGAATCCGCCCGTCGCGAAACGGAGCGTTGTTCACGCGTTGGATCGGGTCGCCCGAAAACCCGGTTCAGTTCTGGGGCGTGCCAATAAAGAGGAACCAGTACTCGGACCCGCACAGACCGCACAGACGGAACACACGAAAAAACCCCCCAACGCCGAAGAGGCGTCAGGGGGTCCGTTGCGTCAAACGTATCGGGATGGTCGCCCGGGGATTGCCCCGGGAAACGCTCGATTAGCCGAGCAGCGCCAGCACGTTCTGAGGCTGCGAGTTCGCAATGCCCAGAATATTCGTGGTGGACTGAACGAGAATCTGCGAACGAGTCAGACCAGCCGTCTCAGCGGCGAAGTCCGCATCACGAATCGCGGACTCAGCCGCGGTCGTGTTCTCGAGCGACACGCCCAGGCTTCGAATCGTCGCGCCGACGGTGTTCTTCTGGAACGCGCCGATGCGGCCACGAAGCGAACTGACGTTGCTGATCGTCTCGGAGATGACCTTCTGAGCATTCGTCAGATCGCCATCAACCAGGTTCAGCGACTTGCCGCCGCTGAGATCGGAAAGGAAGTACGTGGACGATCCGTCCTCGACGCGGCCAATGTTGCGAGCCGCGACGTTGGCCAGACCCAGGCTCACCTTGCCGGCAATATCAACTTCCGGACCAAGCTGGAAGTCGGCGCCGCCGCCGGTGATCGTGAAGGCAGCCAGCGAACCGAGGTTCTGAGCGTTGGCAGCGGAGCCGCCCGTGTTCAGCTTCACCTCGACCTGCAGGAAGTCAGAGTTGATCGAGGCGGTTGCGCCCTTGGTCGTGGCCGCGATGCCGTTGATCGTCGCCTGAACATCCAGGCCCTCATCCTTGTAACCGTTCTGAGCGCTGGTGGCGTTGAAATCGACGTGCGAGCCGGTCGCCGCGGTGGCGGTGTCCGTCGCAGCGAGATCGTAAATGCCGATATCGGAGGCCGTACCGATGCCGCCGTCGTCGACGATCTTCACCGAAACGAACTGATCGGAGCCAACCTCGTCGCTCACGATGCGAACACCCGTGCCGGAGGCGGCGGCTTCGACGCCGGTCACATCCGTGAAGGTGTTGATCGCAGCGGCAATGTCCGCCAGCGTCGTGCCCGAAGCGAAGCTCAGCTCGCGCGAACCCTTGGCGCCGGTGATCTCAAACGTGAACGAATCGGTCGAAGCGGCAAGATCCAGCGTGCCGCCCGTCGAGAGGAACAGGCCGCCGATCTGCGCAGAGCCCGTGACGACGACGTCGACATCCTGCGTGCCGCCGAATGCAAGCTTGGCGCCATTGATCTTGAAGCTGGCGACCTCGGCGTTCACATCGGAAGCCGTGTAATCGAGGTTGCCGTTGAGAAGCTTGTTGCCCTGGAAGCTCGTCGCCGAAGCGAGACGATCGATCGTCTGAATGATCGAATCGACCTGAAGCTGATTCGCTTCACGCTCTTCATCAGAGAGGCCGGCGGTATTGGCCGTTGTGGTGACCAGGCCTTCAAGCTCGTTGAGCAGGCCCGAAATCTCCTGAAGGCCGCCCTCGGCGATGTTGACGACCTGCTCGGCGCGCTCAGCGTTGCTGATCGCGGCGCCCAGCGCCGTCTTCTCGGCGCGAAGATTCTCAGAAGCGATCAGACCCGCCGGGTCATCGCCGCCTCGGTTGATTTTCAGACCAGTGGACAGACGCTCAAGCGTCTGACCCAGGCCGCGGTTGTTCTGATTGAGCACGCGCTGTGCAACCAGAGACTGAACATTCGTATTGATCCGGCTCATGCCTTCCTCCGTGATCTTCGCCGGCGTCCGAGTCTCCGGACGTCCGCACTCCATTGACGAGCGGTAGGACGCTGCAACATGCGACGCCCCGACCCGCCTGACGCATTCACTTCCCGTGTCACACGCATGCCCGACGTGTCATAGAACTCGTCGATGGGCATGCAGACACGGTCCCGATTCGGACGAGCCCGAAATCAGAACGCGACAGTGATCGACAACGCGTCAAGGAGCTATGAGATGGAAACCCGTGTTCTGCCTGCGCCCATGGCTATCAGACGCGCGCAGACCATCCGCATCCCGCAGTCGGATTCAACCGCGCAGATCCGTCACCAGGATCAAGTTCACTCAGACGCAGAATCGCCAGTGCCGACCTACGCGGCGCCCGCAGCACAACCCGCACAACCCACACGAAAAGCCCCCCGATGGCGATGGTCCATCGGGGGGCTATGAGGGTTCTGGGACGTGCGCCGAAGCGCTCGGGCTAACCGAGAAGCTGCAGCACCGACTGCGCCTGCTGATTCGCAAGAGCAAGCACACTGTTGCCCGCCTGCGTCAGAATCTGAGCGCGCGTCAACTGACTCGTCTCCACAGCGAAGTCCGCATCACGAATCACGGACACCGCCGAGGTCACATTCTCGATCGCGGCCTGCTGCGAACGAATGTTCGTCTGCAACGTGTTCCGCTCAAAGGCGCCCAGACGACCGCGAAGCGTCGAGACTTCATCAATCGACGTGTCGATAATGTCGCTCGCCGCAAGGAAGTTCCGCTCCTTCAGCGAGTTCGCGCCGCCCGACTTGAGGCTCTGCAGGAACTGCAGCTCCGTGCCGCCCGATGCCAAACTCACCTGCGTGCCGCCCAGCCGCGAATCGGCGATGGACTGCACGCCGATATTCACCTGCTGCGCCGCATTGACCTGCGGCCCAAGCTGGAAGAGCGAGCCGCCGCCCGTGATCGCAAAACTCGATGTCGAGCCATCCACCGTGGTCGAGAATGTCTCATCCAGCAGCAGCTCCAGATCAAGGACGCCGGTGCGAATCGCAAGCGACAGCCCTCTGCCGGAAGCGACCGCGCCATTGACAAGGGCCGTCACATCAAGCCCGTCATCACGATTGGCCGTCTCAACAATCGCCGGATTCGTGTAATCAAGCACATCCGCCGGCTGATCGCCGACCATACGCACTGTGTCGAAGAACTGACCGGCATTGCCGAGCTTCTGCACGGAGACGAACGACTCGCTGCCGTACTCATTCGAGAAGAAGCGCAGTCCCGACGAGATGTCCGCCGCGCTCACGCGCTCCGCGCGAACGCCGGTGCTGCCGGCCACGGCGTTGATGGCGGATGCCACATCATCAAGTGAAGCGCCTGAAATGAACGTCAACACCTGCACGCCGTTGTCGCCTGCGACTTCAAGAGTCACCGACGAAATCAACTGCCCGTCAACGCCGGGCGGGTTGAATGGCGGATTCGATGAATAGTCGCCGCGTGTAAAGAGCTGCGCCTGCTGGGCCGAGCCGACGACTTCCACATCGATATCAACGGAAGATCGATCCAGGAAGTTCGCCGAATTGATCTGCGCCTGCACGATGTCCGCTGAATCCAGGCCGCTCAACGTGTAGCCCAGCCCGCCATCAAGCAGCTTGAGCCCCGCAAACGAGGCCGTGTTCGAGATGCGCGTGATCGAGTCGATCGCCGAATCAATCTGAAGCTGATTCGCCTGAACCTCCTCAGGTGAGAAGGCGCCCGCGTTCGCCGCTTCAACCACAAGCGCTTTGATCGAGTTGAGCAGTTCACTCACCTCGGACAGCGCGCCCTCGGTCGTCGCGATGACGTTGCTGGCTCGTTCTGAGTTCTTCACGGCCTGCTCGATGCCGCGCAGCTCGGCGCGCAGTCGCTCAGTCGTGATCAGCCCGGCCGGATCATCGGCGCCCCGGTTGATCCGCAGGCCTGTCGACAGGCGCTGCAGCCGGGTGTTCAGATCGGAATTGGCGCGGCCGAGATTCGACTGCGCCGTGAGACTCGCAATATTCGAGTTAATACGTGTCATGGCAATCCTCCGTGATTGCGTCTGACGTCGCGCTGCCCATGATCCGGGTCATGCTTTCCAGAACGCCTGTGGGGTCTTGAACTCTGATCCGTCCGGAAGGCGAGCGGCGCCGCGAGACGCGCCCGCCGATGTTCTCAGCGTTGTATGTGCGTCTCATGCGGACCTCTTTTCCCGTTTGGAGTTCGGTTTCTCCTCCGAACCCTTGGATCGTTCGCCTGCGCCGTCGCGAGCCGACCCTGCAAGCCGGGCCGCGACGGATGGATTTCGTCTTTCTTTCTCTTTGGGAACGCCGCGAGAGAGCAGATCAAGATCCTTGTCGCCGATGCGCGACGCCTGCTCATTCTCTGCCTTGATCGCTTCGTACACCTCTTTGCGATGAACTGCGATCGAAGTCGGCGCCGTAATACCGAGACGCACCTTGTCTCCGCGAATGTCGACGACAGTAATTTCAATGTCGTCGCCAATCATGATTGTCTCGTCGCGCTGACGTGATAGCACCAGCATCGAGTCGGCTCCTTCCTTCTGCGCATGCGCGAGGCAACCCTCGTGCGCACTGCGCCCGATGTGAGCGCGTCCTCCGTGACGCGCTGATGGCAAGCGACGCCTGATGCGCCGCCCCGTGTGTCAACCGACTCAGGCAGTCGCCCGAGCCTTGTTCTCCGTCGTGATCAGCTCATGCCTGGTCGTCCAGCGCTTCTCAGCAAGCACGAACTGCTCGCCCTGACGAGTAAGCGTGTTGATCACAAGCGGTCCCTGCAGGTTGCCGGTCAGCGTGCTCTCAACCTTGTTGACGATCACGAAGACCTGCGCATCATCCAGCGTGCTCAGCTCCAGCGACTCCATCTGCTCGCCGCGAATCGGCACCGAATAGTCCGGCACGAACATCGCAGGATCAGTCACGACAAACGCCAGCCCCGGCTCATCAACGCACTGAAGCCAGAAAAAGCAGGCGTCATCGCCAGGTTGAAGAAGGCAGTACTGCTTCCGCTCAGAGAAGCCCAGCAAACCCTTGGGGAAGGTGATCACGCGGTCCTCCGCGATCTCAACCGTTCCAAATCTCGTTGTCCGCACTTCCATCAAAGTGCTCCACTTTTCGGCCATACCTTCCTGGTTGGCCCGTGCTCCGCGACGGGCGACATCCTGTCTGGAATCCGACTCGCGGCCGATGCGAGACGAACCTCCGAATCCCGACCAACTGCGTCACCGCAGGAAGTCGAGCAAAGTGAACTGCTGCGCCAGGGCGGCCGTCTGATAGCCCGCCTGCTGCACCAGCTGCAGAAGACCGAAGTCACTCGTCGCTTTCACGTAGTCCAGATCCTGCAGCGTGCTCCGGACGCTCTCGTCCAGCAGCTTCGAATCCGCTTCACGCGTCTGCGCCGCTTCGACTCGACTGGCGCGTGCGCCCACCGTGGCGCGCGTCGATGCAAGCCGACCGACTTCTTCTTCCAGAAAGCCCCCCGCAAGGTTGATGCCGCGCTCGTCATTGGCCAGCAAAGCGTCACGAAGGTCGATCAGAGCGCTAAACAGCCCATCAACGCGCAACTTCGCGCGATCCTCTCCGGCAAAAGTTGCCGGTGGCCCCGCGCTGAAGGCGCCGTCCAGCAGCCCCAGATCCTCCGCCGCATGCCCGTTCAGCGACGCCACGCTCACCGCCCCGCCGCCACCCAGCCGATCCTCGAAAACGATGCCATTGGCCCCATCCGCCAGCACCGCCTGAAACTGACCGGCGCCGCCCCCCACCGCCACGCCGGCCCCCGCCGCCTCCGCATTGATCCGCGCAAGCAGCGTGCCGACATCAGCGATATCCGCCGGCGTCAGATCCACCGTGAACGTCGTGCCATCCGTCAGCGTGACCTCGAAATCCACATTCCGCGCCGGATCCGGCAACCCGCTGATCGGATCGATCTCCCCATCTGCAATCTCCACCCCGCGCCCCGCATTGAAGACCGAGGTCGGCGTCGCCGCCGAAAAGCTGCGAATCCCCAGCGAAGTCGCCGTCAGCGTGCCCCCACCCGACTCCTCCACACTCAGCAGCGATCCCGAAATCTCATTGACCACGCTCAGCGTTCGCTGATCCGGCGCCACCTCGATCCGCACACCCAGATCCAGCGCCTCCACCGCCCGCTGAAAATCCGCGACCGTCGTCGCATTCGTCACCGTCACCGTGCCGGTGCGCCCGCCGTTGTTGAACACAATGTCGCCCGGCACAAATGGCGTCGCCGGATTCAGATTGCCAAGCTGCGTGAACTCACTGATCCGAGGATCAAGATCCACAGCCGCGTTGTCCGGATTCGCGTTGTCATACGTAAACCCGCTCAGCCCCAGATCCGCGGCCGTCGTCCCCCCGCCAACATCACTGATGTCAATCGAAAAGCCCGCATTCACATTCAGACTGAATCGCTGCCCCGTGCCATCGATCCCCACGCCCGTCGGATACACCCCCGCCAGCGCGCCCGGCTCAGCCGCCCGAATCGCGGCCTCGATCGCATCCTCTACATCGCCGACCGTCTCAGCATTCGAAAGATCAACCGTCAACGTCGGATTCCCGCCGCCCGTGATCGCGATCTCAATCTGCCCAAGCGTCACTCCCGCATTCCGCCCGCCGCGCAACGACTCAAGCCGCGTCTGACCAACCAGCGCCGGATTCAGATCGCGCGTCCCGTCGATGCGCGACCCAAGCCCCCCAACCGCCTCATCAGCGCCGATGGTGATCGGCGTATTGAGCCCATTGCCAAGCTCCGTCAGCACGCCCGAGCCTTCGCCGCGATACCGATACCCGCCGTAAAACGACTCGATCGGCGCTTCACCCGTCCGCGATCCGCCGAACACATGCAGATCCGCAAACTCCGTATTCAGCGCAAACTCAAGCTCCGAGATCAACGAGTTGATCACCACCGCCTGCGAAGCGCGCGTCTCAGCATCCGACCCGACACCAACCTGGCTCGACGCGACCGTCCGCGCCTCCAGCGCAATATCCGAAATCGATGAAAGCGTGCTGTCCACCGTCGCAAGCGACGAGTTCGCATGGTTGAAGTTGCGCAGCCGCTGCTCCCGCCCCGACACCCGCTCATTGAGCACATTGATCAGCGACGCATGAATCGGATCATCCGTCGAATGATTAATCTCCTTGCCCGAAGCAAGCTTCTCCTGCAGCCGAAGCATCTCAACGCTCGTCGAAGAAATGCCCTGCTGAAAGAGCGACGTCGTCAGCAGATTCGGCACGCGAGCAAGATTGGCAGGTATGCGGCCCATGCGCTTACACCAATGAAATCAGCAGCTGCGTCAGCTCATCCACCGTCGAGATGAATCGCGCCGCCGCCTGATACTGCCTTTGAAAGTTCAGAAGATTGATCGATTCCTCATCCACACTCACGCCGCTGATCGCCGCCCGCTGCGACTCCAGGCTCTGCTTCACCTGCAGCGCCGCGCCGGCGCGAGTGATCGCAGCAGCGCCATCCACCGCCACGCGCTCCGTCGTCTGACGCCAGCCCTCCTGCAGCGTTCGTCCGCCGAGACTCTCAACACCCGTCTCGCGCAGCTGCGCAATCGCAAGCGCCGCCTCATTCGATCCCGGCTCCACGCCCGCAACCACGCGCGTTGGATCCGCCACAAGCTCATCGCGCACATCAATGTCCGCCGCGCTGTCGCCCGTGAAAAACGTGTTGATCCCCAGCGTCGCAAGCGCGCCCGATGAGTCGTTCGCAAAGCCGAACTCAAACCCGCTGCTCGCCGTGATCTCAAGCGCGCCATTCGGCAGAATCGTCGCCGTCAGATTCCCGATCGCGCTCAAATCCCCCGCAAGCGACACCAGATTCGTGTCATCCCCAAAGCCCGCGGCGCCCGTGTTGTCAATCCCATCCAGATCAACAAACACCTCAGTCTTCTGCACCAGCCCCGTCGATTGATCCGTCACATACACCGTGAAAGATCCATTCGTCGGCCCGAACGGCAACGCCGCAAGCGTCGCATTCGTCGGATCATTGAAAGCAAGCGCCTGATCCGCCGCCGGCAGACTGCGCTCCGATGTCAGCGATGTCGCGCCCGGAAAGCTGCGGCCAGAAGAGTGAATCCGATTCACCTCAAAAATCACACTCGCCGCAAGATCATCAAGCTCATTGATCGTCTGCTCAATCGACCCATCGCGCTGACCAAGCAGCCCGCCGATGTGCCCATACCGAGGCGTCAGCACTTCCTGATCCGCCTTGACGACCACATCCACCTGCAGCGACGTGCCATCGCTCTGCGTGCGAAGCTCAACGCCCCGCACCGTGTTGCCCAGCAGGATCGGCGTCGACCCGACGAACACATCCACAGCGCCATTGGCCTGCGTCACCGTGTTGACTTCAATCAGCTCACTCAGCTCTGAAAGCAGCTGATCCCGCTGATCGCGCAACCCCGCATCCTCAGCCCGTCCAAGCTCCGAATGCGTAATGCTCCGGTTCAGCGCGCCGATCTCGTTAAGCAGTTCATCCGCGCGAGCCACCGCCGTCGAAAGCTGGCTGTCCACCTGCTCCCGCAGCGTCACCAGATCCGATCGCAAAGCGCGCGTGTGCTCGGCAAGCGTCTGCCCCTGCTGCACCGCGAGCGTGCGCCCCTCCGATGAAGACGGATTATTCGCCAGCTCGCTGAACGAGTTGAAGAACTCCGTCAGCTGATCCGAAATGCCCAGGTTCGAAAGATCCGAGACCAGCGACTCCACCTGCGTCAGGATGCTCTCATCCACTTGCGCCGAAATCAGCTGGCTCGTCCCCTGCCGCAAACGCGTCTGCAACGCCAGATCAATCTGGCGGCTGACGCTGTTCACCTGCACGCCGCGCCCGGAATAAATGTTCTGCGAATCAATCGAACCGCCCAGAGGCGACAGCGATGCCGTGCGACGATGAAATCCCGGCGTCGCGGCGTTGGCGAGATTGTCGCCAGCCACCTGAATGCCCGACTGACTCGTCGTCAGCGCTGACAGTCCCAGATTGAGTGCGCTCGAAAGACCCATCGTTGAACTGCGTTCTTCTCCTAGGAAGTCACATCAAGCGCCGACACAACCGTCGGCCCGGCCTCAACAGCGCCGCGCCGGCCATAAGCGCCCGTATGACTCAGCTTCGCCGCGGCAGCCCGCAGCAAGCCTTCCATGTGCGAAGCCAGCGATGCGATCGCCACGCCTGACACCTTGTTTCGTTTCTGCACGCGCTCCAGCGTCTCACGCAGCGCAGCGCCCGCCTCGGCCAGTTTCTCGCCGAGCTCGCCGCCCACACGCTCCGCGATCCAGCTCACTGTGCGCTCGCGCGTCGGCGGCTCGCCAAAGACATCGACAAACGCGCTCACCAGCGCGATGCGCCGCTTCTCCGCCTCCGCAACGCCCTGAACAAGCAAATTTTCCTGCTTCAGACCCGCGACCAGACCGGCCACATCCGCTGTGCGCACGGATTCCTCACGCAGCTCAAGCGCCGACTCGATGCCCGAATACGCCTCGGTGATCGTCTCCAGCGTTTCGAGCAGCGCCCGAGCCGTCTGTTCAACGTCCGGCGCCTGCGTCGTCATGTCATTCTGCCGCTCATGCATGGCGCGATGCTCCGACCGGCGCAGTTTCCGCGCCGTCAGAAGGCTGACGCAGCAACTGCCTTGCCACAATGTCCACCAGGCCAAACTGCTGACTGGACGTGATGCGCTGCGCAATCTCTGCGTCCCACAGGCCGCCGAACATGCGCTCCGCGTCACCCGGCGCAAAAGGCGCCGCCGCCTCGTTCGTCTCGCGCAGCTGCGTCAGAATCGGCTGCACCAGCGCGATCGAAACGAACTCCTCCGCCGATCGACGCGCCTGCGCTTCCTTCTCCGAGACGCCATCCGTCTTCGAAAGCGCGCCGTGCAGCGCCTGATCGAATCCGCCATTCGCCGGCGGCGGCGAAAACGACCGAATCGAAGATGAACGATCCGTCAATCCCGGAATGGTCGACGTGCCCTGCATCAGTTCACCACCAGCTGAGCATGCAGCCGCCCCGTCGCGTGAAGCTCCGTCAGAATCGCGATGCGATCCGCCGCCGGAACATCAAGCTGCTCAAACGCATCAACCAGATCCTGCAGCTTCGCAGTCTCCGCCTCTCGCGCATTCGTCTCAATCTGCGGCCAGCGGCGCGAATCCGCCGCGCCAGGCTGAGCCACCGTCGTGATCACCAGATCGCCATGACTGAGAATCACCGGGCTGATCTCAACCTCAGCCGTCACGATGATCGTTCCCGTCCGCTCATTCACCAGCACCGTCGCCGGCAGCGACAGCAGCGAGGGATCGAATCGAATGCTCAGAATGTCCGCGATGAAGTTCGCCGGATCGACCAGCTCTGCGTCCGGCACCTCGATGCGAACGACGCGCTCATCCTCGGCGAACGCAATCTCGCGATCCGCCGCATCAAGCCCGACGCGATGATCATTAATGATGCTCGCCAGCAGCTGCGACGTCGTCCACCCACTGCTGTTCGGATTGATGACCAGGGCGATCGTGCCGTCGCTTCGCACTGTGTTCATGCTGATGTCGCGCAGCATGCGAGCGCCGCCTCGCACGCGACCCCGCGTCGGATTCAAACCCTCAAGCCGCAGCGGCCCCTCCGCGATCGCATACACCGGGTCACCCGGAAATGGCCCGCGCAGCGGCGAGAGAAAGAGCTCGCCCCCTTCAAGGCTCTGCGCATTGTGCACAGCGCTCACGCTCACGTCGTACTTGTCATCACGCCGTGCGCCCTCTTCCGGAATTGTGCACTTGACGACGACGATCGCGATGGAGTTCGACGAGGCAAGCTCCTCGAAGTTCTCAATCGGATTGCCCTGCTCCTTCAGCAGATTCGCCAGCGGGCGCGCCACGACCAGATCAGCGCCCGAATCGCCCGTCCCCGGCAGACCGACGACAAGCCCGAATCCCTGGAGCACCGATTCGCCCTGTCCCTCAAGACGGACGATGTCCTGAACGGTCATCGCATGGGCGGCGGGCGCCGGGAGGAGGAGCAGCGCCACCGATGCGAGGAAACCGGTCAGGAACAAGTGAGTCAGCCGACTGTGTGATTGCATGGTCATAACCTGCGAAGCGTCGCTTCGATAAGTTTCAGAAGTTGAAGAGCGTCTCGAACAGACGCGGGAAGATGCCCTTCTTCGTCGCGTTCTTCATCTGGCCCTCGTGACGAACCGTGTAACGAAGGTCATACAGACGATTCGATTCGACCTCGCCCGACTCCTCGTCGATGTCCTCAGTGCGACAGATGCCGCTGAGAAGGAAGGTCTGAATCTCCTCGTCCGTCTGAATCCTGGACTTCGCCTCGAGCACAAGCGTGTTGTTCGGCTTCACATCAATGACGCGCGCCGTAATCTTGCCGCTGATGTCATCCTTGCGCTCGTATTCGCCTTCGCCCTCGAACTCAACGCCGGCGCCGACGCGAATCGTCGAAAGATCCGTCACCTCATCCTCATTGTTCTTTGTGAAGATGTACTCCAGCAGATCCGTCGGCAGCACATACGAGGAATCAATCTCGTAGTCCTTCTCCGTCTCCAGACCCTGCTCGCGCTTCACGTTCGATCGCTCATTCACCACGATCGTCACAAGATCATTGATCGCATACGTGCGAGGCTCCTTCGGAGGCACCGCGATCAGCGACACGTTGTACAGCGGCTCAGCCGTGTCGATATCCACCGCGCCCTCAGGCGTCTCCGGCGGCGTCTGCTGAAACAGGCTCTGCGCCGAAGCGAAGGATGCCGCCCCGATCGCCAGCGTCACACTGATGCGCCTCATCATGATCGTGTCTCCTCATCATCCTCATCAGCTGGAGCGCCGGCGCGCATGTGCTCGACATCCACCACCGCCCGGCCGCGCGCATCAACGCGCGCCAGGAAGGACTTGTCCGAGTCATCCATCCGAAGCTCGACAAGCTCGCCCTCAACGCCATCAGCAAGCGCCCGCGCTCGCGCCGAAAGCACGACGCTGCCGCTCAGGCATTTCACGTTCACAAGCTCGCCCCGCTTGATCAGCACCGGCGGCTCAAGATCCTCAGGCCGCAACAACTCGCCCGCCTGCAACTTGGTCTTCAGCTTCTGCCCGACCGCATCATCCAAAGAAGGCACGACGCGCGAACCAGGCGCCAGCCACTTCTCCACGACCTGCACATGCCGCTCCGAAAGCGTCTCATTTCGACGCACGTTCGAAACAAGCGTCAGCGCCGTCATGCGAACCTCAGCCTCGACGCGCACGGCTTGCTCGTCGATGATCCGCTCATCCTCATAAATGCGAATGCGCACCGGCATCGCGCCCGAGCGACTCGAAGCCGTCGGCCGAACTTCAACCCGGCGCGTCCACTCCACACGCTCCAGGAACTCGGCGTCCGTCTCGCGAAAGAGAAGCTTCAGATCGACAAGATCGACATCAAAATGCCGCGCCAGCGTCTGCGTGATGATGTTGCGAATCGTCGGCCGCTCATCCAGCTCTACCGGCTGCGGCTTCGGATCGTCATAAGGCTTCCGCCCATCCGCATCCAAAGCGCCCGCATCCGTTTCAACAATGGCGCCCCGCAGTCGAACGACACAATGATCGCCCGAAAACGCCACCAGCCCCCAGTTGACGCCGTGATCGCTCAGGATCTCCCGAACGAATCGCATGCTGATGCGCGTCGTTCCATCCGTCACGCCATTGGACGCCTTGGATCGCAGCGTGATATCGGCAAGCGCCTTCGCGTCATCACCCGAAAGCACCGCCACATCGCCCAGCGTGATCGGCTGATCATGCTCCAGGCTCGCCGCGCTCTTGAGTCGAATCTCACCGGCGACCGCGACGCTCGAAAGCGCCATCGCCAGGCAGGCAAGAATCTTGTGAACTCCATTCACCATCAA
The DNA here is from genome assembly GCA_032355985.1 of Sarcodiotheca gaudichaudii. NCBI lineage: Eukaryota > Rhodophyta > Florideophyceae > Gigartinales > Solieriaceae > Sarcodiotheca > Sarcodiotheca gaudichaudii. The sequence continues at coordinate 126,423 of JAUKVZ010000002.1, forward strand.
GCGTCACTCCTTGACGCGCCAGTCGCTGTCATTAGTTGCCGAGTTGCGAGATGTTCTGCCACGTCTCGTCCGCGGCTCGAATCACCTGGCTGTTCATCTCAAAGGCACGCTGTGTTCGGATCAGATCAACAAGCTCGTTCGTCGGGTTGACGTTCGAAGCCTCCAGATGACCCGCAAGCAGCATGCCGCGCCCATCCAGCCCCGGCTCCCCGGAGATCTCCGGGCCCGATCCGGCCGTCTCGACGTACAGGTTCTCACCAATCTGCTCGAGACCCGCGGGATTGATAAACGTCGCCGTCTCAATCTCGCCGGCGAGAATCGGATCAGCGTCGCCATCAATCTTGTAGTAGACCTCGCCCGTGGACATGATCTGCACGTTCGTCGCGTCTTCAGGGATGTTGATCACCGGATCAAGACGACGACCCTCATCGTTGGCAAGCACCAGATCGCCATCAGAGTTCCTCGTGAAGTTGCCGGCGCGCGTGTAGCCAAGACCATTGGGCCCCTGCTCATCCTCGATCTGCACGCGGAAGAAACCGTTGCCGTTGATCATCACATCCAGCGGCCGATCCGTCGGCTGAGGCGAGCCCTGCTCGAAGTTCAGCTGTGTGCCCGAGACCTTGACGCCAAGACCGACATACAGACCCGTCGGACGCTCATCGCCGTTGGCGTTCTCAGTGCCAGGCTGCGCCTTCTCGACGTAGATCAGATCCTGGAAGTTGGCGCGGCTGGCCTTGTATCCATCCGTGTTCACGTTCGCCAGGTTGTTCGCGATGATGTCCAGATTCGTGGACAGCGCCGCCATTCCCGTCGAAGCGGACTGCAATGCATTAATCGCCATGAAACTCCCTCACCGGCGCCATCTGAAGCGCCCGTCAGTCAATGCCTAACTCAATCTGCCGAAGGTGTTGATCGCCCGATCCATCAGGCCGTCGATCATCTGAATCATGCGTGTGTTCGCCGACACCGTGCCCTGCGCCTTGGTCACCGAAGTCATCGCGCTGATCGGCTCCACGCCGGAGTTCTCCAGCACGCCCGATCGCACGAGGCCCGGATTGGCGATCCGCTGCGCCGGCCCGCCGGCAAGACGGAACTGATTGGCGCCCGTCTTGGCCAGCACGCGCGGATCGACGAACGCCGTAATCTGAAGCTGCGCGACTTCCGCGCCATCCTGCATCAGCGAGCCGTCGGAGCCGACGCTCACCGGAACATTCGGATCAAGCGTGATCGGACGATTGTTCGCATCAAGCACCGGCTCACCCGTCGTGGATGTCACCAGCGTCCCGCGCGAGTTCAGCGTCATCGCCCCGTCACGTGTGAATCGATATCGCTCCGCGCCCGATCCCTCGCCCGAATCGACGACGAAGAACCCAGGCCCCTCGATCGCAAGATCAAGCGGATTGTCGGTCGTGCGCAAACTGGACTGCGTAAACGCGCTGCCCGTGCGCTCGAGCAGGACGCCGCCGCCAAGCTGTTCAAGAAGAGCGTCAGAAGGCAGCGTCGGAAGCTGATCTTCAACGCGAGCGACATTGCGCTGCGCGACGACCGGCACATCCGCCTTGAATCCCGTGGTGTTCACATTGGCAAGATTGTTCGCCGCCACATCCAGCCGGTACATCCCCGTCTGCACGCCCGACGCCGAGAGATAGAGGCCGTAGTTCACGAGGCGGCCTCCTTCGAAAGAATCTCCACCAGCGCCTGTGCTCGCGCCCGCTCATTCACCCGCGCCATGTGCACGCTCGTCGCCAGATGCGCCAGCGAAACGATCCGAGCGCTAAGCTGAGCGCCCCGGTCATCCGGCCGCGTCGTTGATCGCGTCGAGTTGTCCATTGCAATCCGCATGGGCGCCTTCAGTGACGAGAGAGAAACAGAGGGGACCTGACTCTCATCTCAACTGGCGTGCCATGCGAATCCCTGCGTGATGCGGCCGATCCATGCGCCCCCCGCGCAACCATCGCGCAGGGTTCGCCCCCCAACGGCGCATGACGCGCAGTTCGTGCGCACACCCGGCGCACGTCCGACCTTGTTGCGCAAGCGCCGAAAGTGACGCCTTCAAAGCGCGTCCGCCGATACATCTCCCCCGATGAGTGCGCTGAATTACGAGTCCATCGCCAGACGTTTCCTCGACTTCGTGCGCATCGAGTGCGGCCTCAGTTCAAACACCATCGAGGCCTACGGCCGCGACGTTCGCGATCTCTTCATCGAACTCAACGATCGAGGCGTCACCGGCGTCCAGAAGATCGATCCTCGCGACCTCGCCGAGCATCTCATCGCCCTCAAAAATGATCGTGGCCTCAGCACCAGCTCCATCGCTCGCCACCTCGCGACGATCAAGGTGCTCTTCCGCTACCTCGTCAGCACCGGCGTCCTCGAAACCAACCCCGCCGACTGGCTCGACCAGCCCACCCGCTGGAAGAAGCTTCCATCCGTCCTCTCGCCCGCCGATGTCCGCAAGCTGCTCGAAGCCCCCCAGCCGCCGGAGAACGGGACCAACGGCAAGCGATCCTGCCTCCCACTCTGGCTGCGCGATCGAGCCATGCTCGAACTCCTCTACGCCAGCGGCCTTCGCGCCTCGGAAGTCGGCGGCATCGGCATCCGAGACATCAGCGAATCGCTCGGCGTCATCCGTGTGCTGGGCAAGGGAGATCGCGAGCGCCTCGTCCCCATGGGCATCCCCGCCCGCGAAGCCGTCGATCGCTACATCGCCGAATGCCGCCCCCTGCTGGTCAAATCCGACGGCCGCGACAAGGAACGCCTGCTCCTCTCCCGCACCGGACGCCCCCTTGAACGGGTGGCTGTCTGGCAGCTGGTCAAGAAACACGCCGAAGCCGCCGGCCTGCGGAATGTCCATCCACACACGCTGCGCCATTCGTTCGCGACACACATGCTCATCGGCGGCGCCGACCTGCGCGTCGTCCAGGAGTTGCTGGGCCATTCCGACATCAGCACGACGCAGGTCTACACCCACGTCGATCGCTCACGCCTGAAGGATGTCCATCGCCGCTTCCACCCGCGCGGGTGATAGTGCGAAACGCACCATTGGCGATCGTTCGCCACGCAGGCACTGCATTAGTACGAAACGTATTAAATGGGACGCGAAAGCGGATCGCCGGACCCGGGGCGCATGAGGCCCTTGCCGTCGTCTTCTTTCGCTGCAGACGCCGCTGAGGCCGCCGCCCGCTTGAGGCTGGGGGCGACATCAAGCGTTTCGTCGCCGATGGCTCGATTCAGCGCCCCGACCGATCGCGGCGTGCTCTGGGCGGCGACGCGGATCTTCGAGATCTCCTTCTCGAGCTTCTCGTCGAGTTCGCTGACCGCCGTGACGATCACGCCCTGCTCCACGGCCACCGAGAAGCGATACGCAATCATCACCACAAGCGCCAAAGCCACGATGGGCAGGAAGAGCCCATTGAGATACAGCATGAACGCCGAGGGCGCGCCTGGTGCGCTGGATCGGATGGCGTCGCTTGTGGTCGTCAGCCATTCGTAGCTGGCGAAGACGCCCATGAAGGAGACCGCCGGCAGGATGGAATGCAGCGGCAGACACATCAGCACGAGGATCAGCGACCACGTGCTGGCCGTCACCGCCTTTTCGACGCCGGGGACATTGGCCCCACCTCCCACCGAGACGGCGTTCATGATCAGGATCGCCAGAATCAGCGAGGCAAACACCCCGATGGTCTGATCGATGGCCGAGATTGCGCCGAACTGCACATCGCGCGGGCTGCGGACTCGATTGACGTTGACCGCCAGGCTTTCGGTGGGCTGGATCTCAGCTTTGCCTTCCGGCGTGAGGACGACTTCGACGTTGGGCTGCTTCACCTCGTCGGGGTCGAACTCCATGGCTCGCATGTCGGTGAAGTGGACGAAGGCGAAGATGAGCATGTGCAGCAACAGCGCGATCGCCAACATCAGGGCGCAAGCCATGACGTTAAAGCGAAGATGGCGCAATGCCGGCGAAACATGCGGTGAATGGGACTTCGCCACGGCGAGCTCTCACATCCCTTCCAGCGGGGTCACGAATCCAGTTCGATATCGGCCTCTGGCGAGGCCTTCTGAAGGGCGGATGGCGGGAGCGTCCCGGAAGAGGCGCCGGTGCGCCGGGACGGGGTGGGGTATCGCCCCTCAGACAGGCCGCGGACGCATCAAAGATTTCAGAGAACATTGAAAATCAGGCCCTCTGAGGATCAGATGGACGTGTCTGGTCTGCTACCCTTCCGTCCCATGTCTGCCCTCCATCAACCACCAAAAGAGCGCCCGGACCTTGATCCGATGGATCGCGGCCTGCTTTCGGCCGTGGCTTCGGGGGAGGTTCGCCTGACGGGCGAGCAGGCGCTGGCATTGCTTCGCACGGCCCCGCTGCACGCGCTTGGGCGATGGGCGGATGCACGTTGCCGCACGCTGCATGGCGACGATCTGCGGACGTACGTCATCGATCGCAACATCAACTACACGAACGTCTGCACGGCCAAGTGCACGTTCTGCGCGTTTCGGCGCGATCTTGATGATGACGATGCGTACACGCTCGAGTACGAGCAGCTGTACGAGAAGATTGCGGAGCTGGTTGAAATCGGCGGGACGCAGATTCTGATGCAGGGCGGGATGAATCCGGAGCTGCCTCTGGACTGGTACATCGATCTGCTGCACGGCATCAAGGAGCGCTTTCCCAGCGTGCATGTGCATGGGTTCTCGCCCCCGGAGTTCATTGAGTTCGTGCACTTCTTTGATCCGCCCGGCTCGACGCTTGCCGAAAAGCTTCGCTGGGTGATGGTGCGGCTGCAGGATGCGGGTCTTGATTCTCTTCCCGGCGGCGGCGGCGAGATCTTTTCGCATCCCGTGCGGCGCAAGATCGGGCTGGGCAAGTGCGACGCCGAGGCGTGGCTGACGACGATGTATGTCGCGCACTCGCTGGGCATGTTCACCAGCGCGACGATGATGTTCGGGCACATCGAAGGGCTTGCCGATCGCGTGCATCACATGATGCTTGTGCGCGAATGGCAGGATCGAGCGCTGACTGAGTTTGCCGATGGTTGCGAGCGTGAAGATGGCGCCGTGCATCCGGGCGGGTGCTACAAGGCGTTCATCTCCTGGCCCTTCCAGCGCGAGAACACGCCGCTGGGCCGGCTGAAGGAATGGGGCCAGCAGGAAGGCGAACTCGACTCGACGTATCCGGGCGATGTGATCGCGAATCTGACGGGCGATGGCGATGCGAAGGCGCATCCGGAGTTCGGACGCAGGCTTCGCATGGCCGGCGGCGTGGAATACCTTCGAACGCAGGCGATCAGCCGCCTCGTGCTGGACAACATTTATTCGATCGGCGCGAGCTGGGTGACAATGGGGCCGCACATCGGGCAGGTGGCGCTGGCGTTCGGCGCCAATGACATGGGCTCTGTGATGATGGAGGAGAACGTGGTGTCTTCGGCGGGCACGACGTACTGCCTGAATGAGCCGGTGCTTTGCCGCCTGATTCGCGATGCGGGCTTCACACCGGCGCAGCGCGACAACGTATACGACGTTCTGCGGATTCATGCGGGGACGACGAGCCCGGATCTGGAAGTGCAGGACTGGTCGGCGCATCGCGCTCGGCGGCTGCACATTGAATCAAGCGACGAGCCTGAAATTGTCACGAAGCCTGCAGTGCAGGTGACGATCGGCGCCGAAGACTGAACGCTTCAGCCGCATCCCGGCAGGGAGAGCATTGTGAACATGCGCACGCGCCTCGCACTGGGTTCGATCCTTCTGATTGCGTGGACGCCGGGCTGCAAGTCATTTGAGGCGCCGCCCCCAGTCGGCACGCGCACGATTTACACGGACAAGAACACCGGGCAGCGCAGGCAAAGTGTGCTGCTGGAGGCGGGTGGTCGCTACTCGACCATCTCGCGGCTGTCGATCAGCCGCGGGCCTTCGCGCACCGGAGAAGAGTCCTACGCGCTGGGGCTGCAGTACATGATGCCTTCGGATGTCGTGGTCTTTCAGATGGATGTGAGCGTGGATGGCGCCCAGATGCGTCTGCCGGGTCGCTCGCAACTGGTGGGCGTTGAATCGACGGCATCCGAGAACATCGGCACGCTGTATCGATTCATCGGCGAGTATCAGATGAACAAGATTCAGGCGCAGGCGATGGCGGAGAGCGCGAGCGTGTCCATCGTTCCGGTCGCCGCCGATGATACGCGGCTGGGCGTCATCAAGCTGTCGCCGGACGCTCGTCAGTCGCTTCGCATGTTCGTCGAAGAAGATTCGCGCTAGCTGGTGGTGAGCTCTTCGTAGAGGGTTTCTCGCACGAGACGCCCGCCGCGATCGAATCCGTAGTCCTTGTACTGCTCGACCTGGAGTTCGGCGACTTCATCCTTGCTTCGGCCTTCGTTGATCCACTGCTGCACGGCTTCGCGGCAGTTGCGGAAGTACTCCTGCTGCACGCGGATTTCCGAGCGATCACCGATCTTGCCGTGCCCCGGGATGACCACGGTGTTCGCATCGCACTGTCTGTACATCGCTTCGAGGGACTGTTCCCAGCCGACGGTTGTCGCGCCGTGCTCGGGATTGCAATACGGATGCATGCCCTGGAAGACGAGATCGCCGGTGTGCAGCACATTGTGGCGCGGGACGATGATGAACAGATCGTTATCCGTGTGACCGGATCCGATGTGGGTGAGTTCGAGCACGGTGTCGCCGTGGCGGAGCTCTTCTTCAGACTGCACGGTGCGCTTCGGCATGTACTCCGAAGCCTTCTTCCTGCTGGCTCTTGCCGCCTGCTTTTCCAAAGCGTCGGCGGCGGTCTTCGCGTGTGACAGGCCGGAGTCGCGCAAGCTCTTGATGGGTTGGCCGAGGCTTTCGCGATATCGATCGATCTGTCCTTCGATGCGCGGCAGGGCGTTGACTTGTGCGATGACGAGCAGGTCGGGGGTGAATGCATCGTTGCCGCCGGTGTGATCGGCGTGATGATGCGTATTGATGAGGACGCCGGGTCTTGTGCGCGTCATCATCTCGGCCTCGATGCGAAGGATGATGCCGAGGCCGGCGTTCTTGGAATCGATGAGGACGGCTTCCTCGCGATCGAAGACGACGAGGGAGTTGCCGCCTCCGCCGATGGCGGCCATGGCGACCGGGGAGACCTGCGTCCATTCGAAGATGGTCTCTCCGGATTGCATTCGGGCGAGCGCACGCAGGGGCGCACCGGCGACGAGGCCGGCGGCGGCCATGAGGGAGAGGTTTGAAAACTCACGTCGATTGATCAGCATGCGCATCCTCCGGCGCCCCGTTTTCGGGCGTGGTCGGCATCGACCGGGGCGCGAATCGCATGGTAGCACCGGGGCGAGAGGCAGTCGCTAGAATCACGCCGATTCGGGGCGCACCGCCCGCTCGCACGGAGCGAGCCGGAGAGATCCCCAACAAAGTCAACGACTACGGCTAAGGGATCCAACCCCATGAGAGCGAACGATCTGAAGAACGGCATGGCCATCAAGCTTGACGGCAAGCTGTATGTGCTCGTCAAGTATGAGCACACCAAGCCGGGCAAAGGCCCTGCTTACCTGGCGTGCAAGCTCAAGGACATCAAGTCCGGCGCAAACATCGACAAGCGATTCGGCTCGACGGATGAAGTCGACGCTGTGAATCTGGATCGGCGCACGATGGAGTTTCTGTACGCGGACGGCTCCGGTTTTGTGTTCATGGATCAGGAAGACTTCGATCAGATCACGATTTCCGAATCGCTGATCGGTGAAGACCATGTCTATCTCGCGCCCAACCTTGAGACGGTCATTCTGATGCATGAAGGCAACCCGATTTCCGTCGAGTTTCCTTCGAGCATTGAGGTGACGGTCACCGACACGCCTCCGGGCATCAAGGGCGCGACGGTGACGAATCAGCTCAAGGAGGCGACGTGCGACACGGGCTTGAAGACGCGTGTGCCGCCCTTCATCGAGCCGGGTGAAAGAATTCGCGTGTCGACAGCCGATGGTTCGTATCAGGCGCGCGCGTAGGCGCCGACTGTGACACGGTCTGGCGCAGGAGGAAGGACGTCATGAGCAAAATCGTCACGGATCATGTGGATCCGAAAGACACGGAGCTGATGGCGCATCTGTTCAATCAGATGTTCCGCCCGGAACGCACGGCGGATTCCTTTGCGCGCCGCCTTGAGAGCCGCGTGCATCCTCTGTTCATGGTCGCGCGGATCGACAATGAGGCCGTCGGCTTCTACGTGGGCATGGAGCTTAAGCCTTCCATCCACTTCTCATGGCTGTGCGGCGTGATGCCGGATGCGCGGCGGATGGGCGTCGCGACGGTGCTGATGCGCGAGGCGATGGGCTGGGCGCAGACGCATGGCTACTCGGCCTTGCGCTTTGAATGCACCAATGACAAGCGACCGATGCTGCACTTCGGCATTTCGCAGGGCTTCAACATCATCGGCCTGCGATGGGACGAAGAGCGTCTGCAGAATCTCATCATCTTCGAGAAGACACTCGAAAACATTGGCGATGACAAGCCTGCTGACTGACGATTTCATTCAACCCGGATCGTTCGCTCCGCAGCACTTCTTGTACTTCTGACCCGAGCCGCATGGGCACGGATCATTGCGACCGACGCGCGCCGGCTGTGCGCTGGTGGCCTTGCGCGCCGGCGCCGAGGCGGTGTCGGCCTTGGGCGCTTCCGGCGCGTTTGCCGCACCTGCAGACGCGGCCGTCGCAACCCCGGTTGACTGACCGGGCCTTGCCGCGGGCTGGGCGCCTGCGTAACGATCGCGCGCCGGCTGCTGCGCGGGCGGATGCGTGCGGGACTGCGCAGGCTCGGCGCCATCAGCATCTGCAGGCGGCTGGGCGGGCGGCGCCTGGCGCGGGGGCGCGCCCTGGGCGGCGGCCATCATCGCCTGCGGCGCGAGGCGGTACTTGAAGATGAACTCGGTCGTGCGATCACGGATGTGATCCTGCATTTCATCGAAGAGGCGCGAGCCTTCGCGCTTGAACTCGATGCGCGGATCCTGCTGACTGAACGATCGGAATCCGATCGAGTCGCGCACCTGATCCATGGAGCGCAGATGCTCCTTCCACGAGCCATCCAGCACATCGACGAGGACCATGCGTTCGAACTGGATCATCTCGCCGCGCAGGAGTCCTTCGATGCGCGCTCGGATCAAATTATCCCGCTCTTCGCCTTCGAGTCGTTCGATGCCCGGAGGCAGCGGCGCCATGAAGCGAGTCTTGAGGTATTCGGCGAGCGCATCGTTGTCGATGCAGGCGAGCGCTTCTTCGATGGCTTCATCAATCTTGCCGCCCTCGACGAACTCGCGCTGCGCCTTGAGCAGTTCATCCTTGATCTGCTGCGGCATCTTGGTGCGAACGATGGAGTCATCCCAGCCGAGCTGGAAGCGACGGTTCGCCCAGCCGACGAGATGCTCCGCCGCGGCCTTGGGCGACTGGCGCATTTGCGCCATGGTCATATCCATCGCGAAGGTGACGGGGTATTCGATCTCGCGTTCGAGATACTTCTCCGCCGCCTTGTCGGCCATCAACTCAATGACTTCTTCCTTCGTCTCGGCGGCGACGATGTCATTGACATCAACATCCACCTCGAACTTGGACTTCGCCCACTCGGCAAGCTTCTGCGCGCCGTAGTTTTTCTCGAGATAGACGAGCGCGGCGCTGAGATCGATGCCACTGAGCCATTCCTGGCCGGCTTCGAGCAGCATGCTTTCGACTTCGCTGCGTGAGAGGCCGCGCAGATCGCTGGGCTTGATGTCACGCTTGAACTCGGCGCTGGCCCAGTTGGCGAGGCCGACAAGATCGTGCTCGACGGCTTCTTCTTCAGCGGGCATGTATTCACCGACGGTGACGCTGCACATGGCTTCCGCCTCGTCGCGCGCGACCGCGCGGATGCGCTGCATCATGTCATCGGCATCAATATTGCGCAGTCGCTCGACGGGGATCGAGAGATCGTGATCCTGGCGGATGCGTTCGGCGATGCACTCGGCCGGGTAGTCCTTATCGAGGAAGCGATCGACATTGGTGGCGATGGTCTCATCGATGTAATCGAAGATGAGCTCCTTCATCTCGCGGCCTTCAAGGACGCGCTGGCGCAAGCCGTAGAAGGCCTGGCGCTGATGCTCCATGACCTCGTCATACTCGAGGATGTTCTTTCGAACCTGGAAGTTGCGTTCTTCGACCTTGCGCTGGGCGCGTTCGACACTCTTGGTGAGCATGGGATGCTCGATGGCGTCGCCTTCCTTCATGCCGAGTCGCGAGAGGATCTTCATCGTCGTCTCGCCGGCGAACATCTTCATCAGATCATCTTCGAGGCTGACGAAGAAGCGCGAGGAGCCTGCGTCGCCCTGACGACCGGAGCGGCCGCGAAGCTGATTATCGATGCGGCGGGATTCGTGTCGCTCGGTGCCGACGACGTGGAGGCCGCCGAGCTCGACGACGGACTCGACCCATCGGATGCGATGCAGCATGAAGCCGCCCTGATCGTCGAGCGCCTGGCGCAGCTCTTCGGCGCCCATGGAGCGGATCTTCTTGGGATCGACCCAGGTGTGCTCCGTCGCCCAGTGGCGCAGCAGTTCGATCTCCAGCTCTTCGAATGGAATTTGCTCGATCTCGCGCTTTTGTTTTCCGAGCTCCTTTGCGCCGACCTTTCGATAGACGAGTTCGCGCACCTGTTCATCGGTGGCGTCGACGGTGAGTTCCTTGGGAGCGAGGCCGCGGCGCAGCCAGTGATCGAGCAGCTCTTCGCGCGAGATGCGCGCGAGTTTGATATCCGTGCCTCGACCGGCCATGTTCGTGGCGATCATGACGGCGCCGAGCTGTCCGGCATTCTCGATGATGTTCGCCTCGCGCTCGTGCTGCTTGGCGTTGAGCACTTCATGCTTGACGCCGTGGCGCTTGGTGAGCATGTCCGAGAGCATTTCGGAGCGTTCGACGCTGGTGGTGCCGACGAGGACGGGGCAGCCGACATCATGGAAGTTCTTGACTTCATCGACGATGGCGGACCACTTGTCCTTGGCGGTGAGATAGACGAGATCGTTGTGATCGGCGCGGATGACGGGGACGTTCGTCGGGATGGCGACGACGTCGAGGCCGTAGATATCGTGGAACTCCTGCGCTTCGGTGTCGGCGGTGCCGGTCATGCCTGCGAGGCGCTTGTACATCTTGAAGTAGTTCTGGATGGTGATCGTTGCGACGGTCTGCGTCTCCTGCTTGATGGGGACGCCTTCCTTGGCTTCGATCGCCTGATGCAGGCCGTCGGACCACTGGCGGCCGATCATCGGGCGGCCGGTGTTGGTGTCGACGATGACGATGGCGGGCTCGTTCTGACCGGTCTGCGGATTCTGCTGGGGCATGATGATGTAATCACGATCCAGCTTGTAGACGCCGTGGGCGCGGATGGACTGTTCGAGCAGGTGCGGGATGTCGGTGTTTTCGCCGACGTAGAAGGAGCCGACATTGGCGACGCGCTGGGCTTCTTCGATGCCGTGGTGCGTCAGGCGAGCCTGCTTCTTGTCCATTTCGACTTCGTAGTACTGGGTGTACTGATCGCGCTCGCGCTCCAGTCCGGGGATCTGGGCTTTGGCTTCTTCGAGTTGGCGCTGCATGTCGGGGATGATGCTTTTGTCGCGCGCGTTGCGGATATCGCCTTCGAGGCCCTTGGCGCGCTTCATGCAGTTCTGGACTTTTTCGTCGGCGGCGGTCCAGGGCGCCTGCTTATCGACGAGGTGGCGCGCCAGTTTGTCGGCCATGCCGTAGCGCGGGGCGTCGTCGTACGCCTGTCCTGAGATGATGAGGGGCGTGCGGGCTTCATCGATGAGGGTTGAGTCGACCTCATCGACGACGGCGAACTCGCGCACGCGCTGGACCTGCTGATCGGCGCTGCGCTTCATGTTGTCGCGGAGGTAGTCGAAGCCGAACTCGGATGTCGTGCCGTAGACGACGTCGCACTCGTACATCGCGCGCTTCAGCTCTTCCGGCTGCATGTGCATCGGATGGATGGCGCCGACGGTGAGTCCGACGGCATGGAAGAAGGGGAAGGTCCAGTCGCGATCGCGCTGGACGAGGTAGTCATTGACGGTGACGACGTGGCAGGCGAGGCCGTCGAGGGCTGCGAGGTAGCAGGCGAGGGGCGCAACGATGGTCTTGCCTTCACCGGTCTTCATTTCGGCGATCTTGCCCTGATAGAGGACCATGGCGCCGATGAGCTGCACGTCGAAGGGTCGGGCGCGGAAGGGCGGGCGGCTCTGGGGGTAGAGCTCTCGCACGGCTTCGTAGATCTCGACGGGGATGTCGACTTGTCTCCAGCCGGGCTGTTCTTCGGTGCAGCCGAGGAAGGGGCCGATGGGCGGCGCGGGCTCGGTCGCGTCCATTTTGGCTTTGGTTTCGTCGTAGAGGGCTTTGACGTTGTCGGGCAGGCGCGAGGGATCGAACTGATCGGCGTGCTGCGGATTGAAGATGTTGCGGATGCCGACACTGCGATCCATGGCTTCACGGGCGACGGCGAAGGCTTCGATCATGAGGTCGACGGCCTTTTCGCCCTTGGCGGTGCGATCGCGGAACGCCTGCGTCCTGGCGCGAAGCTGGGCGTCGGTGAGGCTGCGCATCTCGGGCTCGAGGGCGCCGATCGCTTCGGAGCGGCTGGTGTAGCGCTTGACGAAGCGTTCGTTGCGGCTGCCGAAGATGAGTCGGAGGAATGGTCCAACGACCGGGATATCACTGCTGTTGTTCATCGAATCTGGCTTTCGGAATTGGGAATGCTGCGAGGCGTCCGGGAGCCGCGGCGCCGGCTCGCACTCGATCCAATGGGACGAGGAGCAGACGCGCACGCCTGAACGCATGTTCTTGATGTGATGTTTTGGAAAGTAAGCGCCGATGGGCGGCGCAAAGGGCGCTGGTTCAGCGCACTGCCGGCGGGGGCAGATTCATCAGGCGCGCGTCGTATTCGACGGGCTGGATGATGAGCGGCTCGCGCTCGATGCGAACCTGGGGGCGTCGTCCTTCGGCGTGTGCGAAGGAGCGTTCCAGGATTGGCGCTTCGGGCGAGGTTTTCGTTTCGCAGACGAGGTCGCGGACGGCCTTGGCCAGCGCTGCGGAGAACTCGCGAGCCTGCCGCAGGTCGCGCTGGAGTTCGCGAAGCGTGGCGGCGGAGGCGTCGGCGTTGATTCCGGCCGTGGCCGGGCCGCTGGAGAGCAGGCCGAGCGCAAGCAGCATCGCGACCGCGTTGAGGGCGGAGCGATGGGCGAGGAATCGGGCTGGACCAACGGATCTGGACATAGGCTATTGTTGCCGAAGCGGCCTCTGAAGAGAGTATCGACCGGTCGGGGGCGACGGGCAAGCCGCCGGCGGCGAGAATCACGCGGACTGGCGCCTGGAAGTGCGGAATTGGAGCGTCTTATGCGCGACATTGACGTTGAGATCCCCATCGAACGGATGGATGAGGTGGATTCGACCAATCTGGCCGCCCGGCGGCTGGTGGCGGATGGCGAGATCGGCGATCAGGCTCGGCTGCTGGTGGCGAAGCGGCAGACGGGTGGGATCGGTCGATTCGGTCGCCGCTGGGAGAGTCCGGAGGGCGGCCTGTGGATGACGCTGATCTGGCCGATCAATCTTGATGTTCGCCGGGTGGTTGATGGGCTGGGGCTTCGGATTGGTCTGGCGTGCGTGCATGCGATCGAGCATGCGCTTGGCGCTCACGGGCATGGTGAGGATGTCTTCCTCAAGTGGCCGAACGATGTGCTGATCGAGGGGAAGAAGGTGCTCGGCACGCTGTGTGAGGTGATCGAGCAGGATGGGAAGCCGTTTGCGCTGGTCGGGGTTGGTGTGAATGGAAACTTCCCTGTGTCGGCGCTGCCGGAGGAGTTGCGCAGCAGCGCAACGACGATGCAGGAGGTTGTGCATGGGCGCGTCGTGCTGGATCGGATCATCGAGGATCTGCGCGTTCGGTTGCGCGATGCGCTGATGACTGAGGGTGTGACGCCCGGGCAACTGAGTGAGCTGCGCGAGCATCTCTACGGCGTGGGCGAGCACGTTCAGGTGAAGCTTGGCGACGGGACGGAGAAGTCAGGAAAGCTGCTGGGCCTGGATGAGCATGGGCGGCTGCAGATGGAGACTTCCGAGGGCGTGTTCACGGCGCCATCGGGCGCTGAGATCGTCGATTCTCCTACGGGACAAGGATGACCGGGGCATCGACGGTGGCGATCACATGCCCGGTTGTGCCTCCGAAGAAGAGCTGGTGGAACATCGAATCCGGATAGGCGCCGATGACGACGATGGCGTGATTGGCGCGTTTGGACGCCTCTTCGATCTGATCGCCTTCTGATTCGTGCTCGGCGCCGAAGCTGACGACCTGCGCTTTGGCGTCGATCATTTGCGCTCGTTCAAGCGAATCCTCGAGCGAAAGTTTCTTCGTCGTCACAGCGAGGATGGTGAGCGGCCATTTGCATTGTGTCGCGAGTTCGCGGCTGAACACGCAGGCGCGTTCGGACATTTCCGTGCCGTCGTAGACGGCGAGGATGCGATTGACCGGCTTGAGGCCGCAGGCGACGACCATCACCGGACAGGGCGCTGACTTGACGAGGGCTCGGGTGCTGGAGCCGAAGCCGGAGCGTTTGAACCGTCCCTTGGCGCCGAGCGCGATGAGATCGCGGGGCTCGGTGTGCTTTCGAAGCCAGTGGGACAGGCGGCCTTCTTCGATGATGGTCTTGCAAGTTCGGCCGCGGGAATCGCAGAACTTCTGAATCGAGGCAAGCTCCTGCTCGGCCCATGTGCGTTCCTCGGCCAGATCTCGCTCGGCCTGGGCGGTGTCGGCGACGAGGACGGGATTGACATCGACGCCAGCCAGCGGCTCGCCGACGATGGGCGGGGCGACGGGCTCGATGAGGTGGACGATCTCCAGACCGATATTCGCGGATTCGGCCATGAGTTCGGAATACGCAAAGGCCTCGCGCGAGAGTTCCGATCCATCGAATGCGACGACTATCCTGTTAAGCATGGCAGTCCTTTGGTCCGCCTTGAGGAACCATTCCACCGGAGTGAACGAACAATTCCGGACATCGACTTCCCATTTTACGCGTTCGGCGCGGGCAATAGGGCGCCCGCCGGTTCGTTCTTTGATCGAGGCGGACCGACTGAGGATGAGGTGATGTGATGCCCGAGCGGGGTGACAAACGACCGAGCGCGGGGCTCACCCCCATCGACCCTGCGGCTTTCGGGTTCGACGAGGCTCGCGTGCTGCTGTGGCGTGCCGGGTTTGGTGGGTCGCCGAGCCAGATTCGCACGCTTGCTGACTGGGGCCCGGAGCGAGCCGTCGATCATCTGGTGAACGTGGATGAGATTCCGTACGAGCGGGATGAGTCCGGCGAGCTTGACGCCTCGATCATGCTGCCGCCCTCTGCGGCGGAGCAGGAGCGCTATCGCGAGGCGCTTCGGAATCAGAATGAAGAAGTGGTGCAGGAGTTTCGCGCACGGCGTCAGCGGGCGCAGGGGCTAGATCGGCGGCAGATTCGCACCATGCAGCGCGCGTGGCTGGCGCGCATGATCGAAACGCCCAGGCCGCTTGAGGAGCGGATGACGCTCTTCTGGCATGGGCACTTTGCGACGAGCTATCGCACGATCGAGAACAGCTATCACATGGCGATGCAGCAGGCGATGTTCCGGCAGAACGCGCTGGGCAACTTCGGGCGCCTGCTGTTTCTGATCATTCGCGATCCGGCGATGATCGCGTATCTGGATAACGATCAATCGCGCAAGGGGCGGCCGAATGAGAATCTTGCTCGCGAGTTGATGGAGCTCTTCAGCCTTGGCGTGGGCGCGTATTCGGAGAAGGACATCAAGGAAGGCGCGCGTGCTCTGACGGGATACACCTTTGACGGCAACGAGGCGATCTTCCGGGAGCAGTGGCACGATACGGGCGGCAAATCCATCCTCGGCGCCAGCGGCAATCTGGATGGCGATGGATTTGTTCGCGCGATCCTCGCGCAGAAAGCGTGCAGCGAGTTCATCTGCGCGAAGCTGTATGAGTATTTCGTCGCGGATCTGCCGCCGGACTGGAGCGAGGCGCCGCGGGAACAGCGGAAGTTCATCCAGCATCTTGCCGAATCCTTGCGCCGATCGAAGTACGAACTGAAGCCCGTGCTTCGCAAGCTCTTCCTGTCGCGTCATTTCTACGAGATGACGGCGATCGATCGTCAGATCAAATCGCCCGTGCAGCTCGTGGTGGGCACGGTGCGCAGTCTGGAGACGCCGACGCGAAATCTCGGCGTGCTGTGCGACGCGATGGATCGCATGGGACAGAATCTGTTCTTCCCGCCGAGCGTCAAGGGCTGGGATGGCGGGCGATCGTGGATCAACACATCCACACTCTTCGTGCGGCAAAACGTCGTGACGTATCTGCTGACGGGCAAAACGCCGAGCGGATTTGACTCGCGCGCGTCGCTGGAGACGTATGACCCGAGGCCGCTGCTGGAGGGTCTGAGCATGATGGCGCCGGGCGCCGCGAAGGATCCCAGCGCCGTGAGCCTGTTTCTGCTGCGCGCGGTGCTGGGGCCGAATCCGGGCGGGACGCCGTGGGATGACACAGATCGCTTTGGCGCTCTGCTCGAGCTGGTGCAGTCAGGCGATGGGCGCATGACGAAAGACATGCTCGTGGGCGTGCTTACTGTGATCGGTTCGATGCCGGAATATCAACTGTGCTGAGACGAGGAGTTCGCCGTGGACCTGCATAACTCACAAGCCTATTCGCGTCGTCGCTTCATGCGGCATGGCGTCACGATGGTCTCGGCCGCGACGACGATCCCGCTGTTTCTGCAGAACACGGCAAGCGCACTTGCGCAGGGCGTCTCCATGCAGACCACATCGCAGCCCGGTGTGCCGGAGGATCGCGTGCTCGTTGTGGTGCAGCTTGGCGGGGGCAATGATGGTCTGAACACCGTCGTGCCGTATGGCATGAGCGCGTACTACAAGGCCCGACCCGCCATCGGCATCGCCGAGCGGAATGTGCTGAAGCTCAGCCGCGGCGGATCGGTTGGTCTGCATCCTTCGCTCGATGGTCTCAAGTCGTTGTATGACGACGGCATGCTCTCCATCATCCAGGGTGTCGGGTATCCGAATCCCAATCGCTCGCACTTCACTTCGATGGATATCTGGCACACGGCGGACACATCCGGCGTGGGCGACGGCTGGATCGGGCGGTATTTCGACAACGACTGCAATGGCACACCGGAGCCCAACGTGGGCGTGGCGATCGGACGCACGGCGCCACTGGCGATGCAGGGTCGCATCAACAAGCCCATCAGCTTTGAATCGCCGGATCAGTTCCGGTGGACGGGCGGCGATCTGCACGAAGCGTTGGAAGGGCCTTACGAGAAAGTGACGCGCTCGGGCGTGGGCGACGGCGTGGATGAACATTCCAATGCCGCGTTTCTTATGCGCACCGCGCTTGATGCGCAGCTGGCCAGCGAATCGATTCGCAAGGCGGTCAGCGCGACGCCACTGGTGAATTATCCGAACAATGATCTGGCGCGCCAGCTTGCAATGGTCGGCGCGATGATCCGGGCGGAGCTGAACACGCGCGTGTATTACGTGACGATGGGAGGCTTCGACACGCATGCGGGTCAGGGCGGGCCGCAGGGCAGGCATGCGCAGTTGCTGGCGCAGTATGGCTCAGCGGTGAAGGCGTTTTATGACGATCTGAAGGCGCAAGGCAATGACGGGCGCGTGCTGACGATGACGTTCAGCGAGTTCGGGCGGCGCGTGGCGCAGAATGGCAGCGGCGGCACGGATCACGGCACGGCGGCGCCGATGTTTCTCGCCGGGCCGATGGTTCGCCCGGGGCTGCTGGGGCGGCATCCATCGCTCTCGCAGTCCGCTCTGGACAATGGCGACCTGCGATTCTCGCTGGACTTCCGCTGCGTGCAGGCCGCGGTTTTGCGGGACTGGCTGGAATCGGATCCGAAGGCGGTGCTGGGCCCCGGCTTCAAGCCCGCCCGCGTGATTCAGACCTGACCCCCCACTTTGGGTGAATGCTGTGGATATCGACGCCAGTTCCCTGCCTCGCTATATTCCGGATATACGGATCTGTTTATTGTTGTTTGATGGGGTATCAGCGACGGCAGATCGAGTCGCCCGCGTGGCATGGTGAAGGGAATAGACCAATGCGATCGACGCGAAGGTTGATGACATTGACGGCTTTGACGGCCGCGTCAGCAGGCGCGGCGCAGGCACAGGACGCGAGTTGGTCCAGCGCCAACAGCGATGAAGTGCGCGCTCTTGTCGCTGAGATGGTCGCCGACTCTGAATCGCGCTCCAGTCTGCTGCAGTCGGGATCGACTGCCGGCTACGACAACAAGTTCTTCCTGCAGTCCGCTGACGGTCAGTTTCGTCTGAACGTCTCCGGTCAGGTTCAGTTTCGATACATGGCGAACTTCCGCGATGACGACGGCGGCGCCACGGATGACTTTCAGAATGGCTTCGTCAACACGCGCACGGCTCTTCGCTTTGACGGCAAGGTGTACGAGGATTTCATCTACGGGATCCAGGGTGTTTTTGAGCGCGACGGCGGCGACTTCAATCTTGAGGACGCATACGCCGGCTACACGTTTGACAATGGCATCATCCTCATCTGGGGTCAGTATCGCGAGCCGATCCTCTGGGAGGACGTGCTGAACGACAAGTACTCGCTTGCGATTGATCAGTCCGTCGTCAACGCCGTGTTCAACCAGGGCTATTCGCAGGGTGTGTGGATGCACTACTCGGCGGATGACTGGCGCATGTGGTTTGGCATTGATGACGGCATTCGTTCGGCGAATACGGATCTTGGTCAGGCGAACTCGGATATCGGCGGCACGACGCGCTGGGAATGGAAGTTCGCCGGCGAGTGGTCGCAGTTTGATCAGTTTTCCTCGCCGCGCGGCAGCGAGTACGCCTGCAAGCTCGGCGGCGGCCTGCACTACGAGCTTGGGGCTGATCGCATTGGCCCGGACGGCACGGACATCGCGGCGTGGACGGCTGATCTGATGTGCGAAGGCGATGGCTGGAATCTCTTCGCGATGGGTGTCGGCCTGTGGACGGATCCCTCGGGCGCCTCGGACTCGACGGACTGGGGTTTCATGGTGCAGGGCGGCGTCTTCGTGTCCGATCCGCTCGAGCTCTTCGCTCGCTACGACGTCGTGCTTCCGGACAGCAACCGGGTCAACGATGACGCCTTCAACACGATCGTGCTCGGCGCCAACTACTACCTGCATGGGCAGGCGGCGAAGTTTTCGTTCGACTTCTCGTACTACCCGGACGCCGTCAGCGACAACGATCTGGTGAACAGCATCACGACGGGCCCGGGCTCAACGGGCAATCGCATCGGTCTGCTTCCTTCGGATAAGGAGGATCAGTTCACGCTTCGGGCGCAGTTCCAACTGCTGTTCTAATCGCGCGGAGCGGCGATGGCTCTCGGCCGAACCGCTCCTTCGTGCGCTCTATTTCCTTCCGGAACGGCTCGCCTGCCCGCGGGCCGTTCTGTTTTTCGCGCCGCCCGGTTTGTCCTCTTCCTTCTTCATGATGAAGAGATAGTTGAAGCCGCGGAGAAAGAAGTTGTCGCGTTCGGCCGCCTTGCGCCAGTTTCCCTTCTTCAGCTTGGCGTTGTGACGCACGACGGCGATGATGTCCACTGGCTTGAATCGCTGTCGGAGCAGGCTGAAGAGTTCGAAGCCGATCGGCATGAAACTCTGGGTCGGCGGCTTCCGCTTGCGAAATGAATCACTGACATAGAGCGCCATATACCGGCGATCGCGCATGACGCGATGAATCTCGCCGATCACCTGATCCATCGCTTCGTAGTACGCCTCACCGGCGTCATCGGCGCCGGCGTCGAGCTTGCCGATGCATGCGGGGTCGTCGGAGTAATCGATGTGCGTTGAGTATGGCGGATCGACAAAGACGAAATCGACCTTGCCATCTTCCAGCGGCAGCTTGCGCGCATCGGCTCGGAAGATGTCATCGCGGGAGGGCGCCAGGTCGTAGCCCAGCGCGCGGCGATTGAGATCGCGGGCGACATCGATGGTTGTGCCGCCGCCGCACATGGGGTCGATGACAAGATCTTTTTCGCGTGTGTATCGCTGGAGCAGCTGCCAGATGATCCAACTGGGCGTGGCGCCGATGTAGTTCTTGTCGCCCTGGATCGAGTCGCCGTAGTGCTGGCTGGGGTATTCCCAGAGCGTGGTCGTGAAGAGCGTCAGCGGCGGCTTTCGGAATGGTTCGCGCTTGTGATCCTGTCGGCGCGTGCGGCCTGTCATGCGAACCTTGCCTGCAGGGCCTCGATGACGCGCTGCACAGCCTCTTCGATGGGCGCCTTGATCTTGCAGCCTGCGGCCTGGGCGTGGCCGCCACCGCCGAGCGTCTTGGCGACCTCGTTGACATCCACGAACACTTCATTGCATTCGACCTTGGGCTTGCTGCGCAGGCTGACCTTGCAGACGCCATCGGCGAGTTCGGTGACGACGGCGCTGACGCGGACTGTTCCGATGTTCATGGGAAGATCGTTCATGCCGCCCATATCGTCGAGGGAGCCGTGGCAGAGGCGCAGATCCTCCTGCGTCAGCGTGAGCACGGCGATGCGATCATCTTCGAGCAGCTGCATGGAGTTGACGGCTCGTCCGATGAGGCGAATGCGCGAGGGATTATCCGATTGCTCGACGCGTTCGTACACGCTCTTGTGATCGACGCCGGCGTCCAGAAGTTGCGCCGCCAGGTGAAGCACTGCGGGCGAGACATTTGAATGTCTGAACCAGCCGGTGTCCGTCGCCACGCCCAGGTAGAGCGCTTCGGCGACTTGAACGGGCAGCTCGCTCGGATTGGAAAGCCCGAGCAGATCGAGGCAGAGCGGCGCGATGGTCTGGCATGTGGCCGCGGCGGCGCTGTCGATCACGCGCGTCTGCGCGACGGCCGGATCACCATGAAGATGATGATCGATGAGCACGATGCGTTCTGAAAGAGGCTCGATCCATGCTTTGACCTCGGCAAGCTGTGACCAGGAGCCTGTGTCGAGCACGACGATGACATCGGCATCAGCGCAGGATTTCGGCGCTTCGGTGAGCATACCGACGCGCATTGTTTTCGTTTTGCCGACGATGGAATCGAATCGATGGGACCACGGGCCTGCGTAGACGGGGGTGGCTTTGACGCCGTGTGTTTCGAGACATCGCGCGATGGCCAGCGTGGCGCCGATGGCGTCTCCATCAGGGCGGGCATGGGTAAGCAGGACGACGCGCCGGGCGGCGCGCAGTTTTTCGGCGATCGCTTCGAGGGAGGAGTTGGTGACCCAGGTCATGGAGTCTTCATCGGCTCGGATGGCCTCGGATTCCTCTGTTGTTGTGAGCTTGCTCATCGAAGAGGGGCTCCTGTGGCGGCCGCGGCCATGCCGACGCCGAGTGTGTCAGCGATTGTGACAGCCTGCTCGACATCGAGATCGATCTGCCGAACGAGTGATGTGATGGATCCGTATCTGGCTTGATCGCGCAGCCAGCGATGGAATCGAAGGCGAAGGGGCCAGCCGTATTCCTCGCCGCCTTCGGCGACGGGGCCATCCCAGCATGGGATGTAGGCTTCGACGGTGCGGGCGTGCTCGCCGAATGTGGGTTTGACGCCCACGCTGATGGCGGCGGGGTATGTGCGGCCATCGGGAAGGACGGCGCTTCCGGCGTAGATGCCGTCGGCGGGCGCGAGCATGCGCGTGTCGAGATTGGCGGTGGGGAAACCTATTTCGCGGCCACGGCGATCGCCCTGCACGACGGCGCCTTCGAGTTCATAGGGACGATCGAGAATGATCGCGGCGTCTTCGATGCGTCCCTTGCTGATGAGCCAGCGCGCGACGGAGCTGGAGGCGATGACGACGGATTGATCGGAGAGTGTGACTTCGATCGGTTCGATGACGTCGACCTCGAAGCCGAACTCTTTTCCGAGCGTGGCAAGCAGTTCGACATCGCCCTTGCGTTCTTTGCCGAATCGAAAGTCGGCGCCTTCGACGATGAGCGCGGGATTGTGTTCCTGTACGACGTTCTGCACGAACTCGCGCGGGGTCTGGGCGAGGAACTCCTCGCTGGGCGCGAGTCGGCGAACATCATCGGCGCCGGCGGCCTTGAGCCAGTCGACGCGGCTCTGATATCGGGAAATCGGCTCCGGGGCGGCCTTGGGGCGCACGCGCGTCAGTGGATGCGGATCGAAGGCCAGCGCGATGATCGGTTTGCCTTCGGCGCGAGCATGCGCGCGGGCGATCAAGGCTTTATGGCCGACGTGGACGCCGTCGAAGTTGCCGATTGTGATGACGGACTGAGGAGGCATGAACGCGAACCATAGGCGATCGGGGCGCGGCTCACCAGAACGCATCGGGGCGCGGGGGCTCGTGGACCGGTACAGTCGTCGCATGGCGGATTCGCTGCTGACGATTCTTGAGCCGGAGCGGTCGCTGCTGGTGGCCGTGGCGGCGCCGCGGGAAGCGGAGGCCGTGCTGGCCGGATTGACGGGTGTGGGCGATCGGGATTCGGCGGCATGGACGATTCGCAGGGTGTCTTCGCGTGTTGATCTGGTGCTGACGGGCGTGGGCAAGTCGAATGCGGCGGGCGCGGTCAGTCGATGTTTTGACGCTTCACGACATGGCGGTGTGCTGAATATCGGCGTCGCCGGCGCTCTGCCCAGGAGCGGGCTGGAGCTTTGCGAGAGTGTGTGCGCTTCGTGGAGTCTGCTGGCTGATGAGGGTCTGCAGACGGAGGATGGGTTTCGCACGCTTGCTTCGATGGGATTTCCGCCGGGGCCGAAGGCGATCGGGGATCCGGGATCGGCTGATGGCGCGGGATTTCCTGCGGATGCGGGGATGCTTGCGTGCGCGAGAAGCCGCACGACGGCCGTGGGATCGATCGCCACGGTTTCGACGTGTGCGGGAACACAATCGATTGCGCAGACGATTCGATCTCGAACGGGCGCGTTGTGTGAGGCGATGGAGGGAGCGGCGATTGCGTGCGCTCTTGCTCGCATCGATGCGACGGCTGGTGATGACGCGGTCACGCCATTTCTGGAAGTGCGCGTGATCAGCAATACGACTGGCGATCGCGCTTCGCAGGTGTGGGATCTGGAGGGCGCGCTGACTGAGCTGGGCGGCCTTGTGGGATCACTTGTCGGACCTGTCGACGCCTGAGGACGGTCGACGTCCGAATCGCAAGAAGACTTCCTTTTCGGACGCAGTGGGCGTCGTTGCTGCCGAACGCGCTGGCTGTTCCGCATGCGCGGTCATTGTGCGGGGTCGGGGTCTGACGGCGAGGTGAACCAGGTGGAAATCAAGGCCGATGACGTATGGACGCGACGCGCGAGGGAGACCCCTGGTGCGTGGTCCGGAGGAGGTTCGAGAAGGTATGCCGTTCGGGATGCTCTCAAATAGTGCGCAGCCGATCGCCATTGATTTTGGCGTGGGATCGCTGAAGGCGTTGCAGCTCTCGCCGGGCGACCAGCCGGCGCTGCATGCGGCCGCGCTGCTGGAGACGCCGGATGAGCTTCGTAAGAACCACAACGAGCGTCTGAAGTTTCAGCTTCAGAACATTCCCAAGCTGCTCAAGGGGCGGGGCTTTCGAGGCAAGCGAGTGGTGTGTTCGATTCCCGCATCGCAGACGCTCGTTCAGCACATGCAGGTGCAGCGGGCTGACGGCGTCAATGTGCAGGCGCTGATTGCGGCGGAGCTGCATTCGACATTCAACTGCGATCCGAATCGCGTCGTCATTCGACATTTCGAGCTTCCCGAAGCGCGGCAGAGCGGTTCGAAGATGGAAGTGCTGTGTCTGGCTGTGGCCAAGGATGTTGTGCTTCGTCAGGTCGAGGCTTTGAACTCTCAGAAGTTCGAGGTCGTCGGCGTGCATAGCGAGCAGCACTCGATCATCCATGCGTTTGATCACATCACGCGCCGGGCTGAGGACACGGAGCTGACATCGCTCTACCTGGATATCGGCGCCGGCTCGACGAAGGTCGTGATCGCCCATGGAGCGGACATCGTCTTCGCCAAGACGATCCATGTCGCCGGGCGCAGCTTTGATGAGACAATCGCCGAGCAGCTTTCGTGCGATCTGCGCGAGGCGCGGGCGCGGCGGCTGACCATGGATCTCTTCGCCAACAAAGACGCGCCATCAGCGGGGGGCGGCGATCGCATCTCGCCCGTCGCCGGCGAAGGCGGTGTCGAGGTGGAGGGGACCGATGGCCTTCAGGCACAGGCGCTGAGCGAAGCGACTGCGATCGCGGAGGATCGGCGCACGGGCAAAGGGCCTTCGACGCTTTCGACTCCGATTGAGCCTGATGATGAGGCGCCGCAGTCGCGCATCGGCGGCGCCGATCTGAGCGGTCCGCTGGAGGCGCTGACGGACGAAGTGGCGATGTGCCTTCGTTATCACTCGCATCTGTATCCGGATCGTCGCGTGAATCGCGCGATCTTTCTTGGTGGTGAATCCCGCTATCTGGGCCTGTGCCAGCACCTGGCGCGTGCCCTGCGCCTGCCGGCGCGTGTGGCTGATCCTTTTGCGGCATTGAAGAAGCAGGGCGCGACGCGCGCCGCCAATGGTGTCGATCTGAGTGTTCCTCAGCCCGGGTGGGCTGTTCCGTTTGGACTCTGCATGTGTCCTTCCGACGCATGAATCACTCCGCCGGTCGGAGACCGGCACATTCACGGTGACGAAGGATGAAGAATCCCTTCTCAAACTCTGGCGGATCGTCGTCAAGCTCCGGCTTTCTGCCGGAGGACTATCTCGCCAAGAAAGCGGAGCGCCGGTCCAATCTGGTGCTGCTCACGCTGTTCTTCGTGGTGATCTTCTGTGTGGTGGGCGCGTTCTTCGTGACCAACCAGCAGTGGTCCAGCGTGAAGACGCAGCAGAAGATGATCAATATCCGCTACACGCAGGCGGCGCAGGAGATTGAACAGCTCAAGCAGCTCAAGGCTGAGGAAGAGCAGAAGAATCGCAAGGCGGAGCTGATCTCGGCGCTGATCGAGAAGGCGCCGCGCAGCGTGCTGCTTTCGCAGTTCATCAATCGCATGCCGGAGCGGCTGACGCTGCTCGAGGTTGAGCTGGAGAGCAAGCGAGCCAAGGCTCGACGCACACGCACGACCGGCAGCAGCTCCGCCAAGAAGGGCGGCACGAGCCTGGCCAAGAAGGGCGCCGGCGGCGGCGATGACGTGGCCGACTCCGGGCCGGAGCCGCTGCGCTACAACACGACGATCACGATCGTGGGTGTCGCCATCGGTCACCAGGAAGTCGCCTGGTATGTCTCCGAGCTGCAGGAATGCCCGTTGCTGGAGAACGTCGAGCTCAAGTACAGCCAGAACACCGTGATCGACGATCGCGGCCTCTTCAAGTTCCGGGTCGAAGCGGATCTTCGTTTCGACGCCGATGCGCGTGAGCTGACGCCGATTGAGGCCAATGGCCGCGGCTTCGGCAACACGTCTGAGATCACCGAGGGCGTCATCCTGAAGTCCGACGCCGGCGAGAACGAGGAGGACTGACGTGAGATTCGGCATTCGTGAAATCATCTTCCTGCTGGTGCTGCTTGCCGTGCCGGTCGCGTCCTTCTGGTTCGTCTTCCGACCCCAGAACGACGAGATCAACCAGGCTCGGCGTGAGATCACGCACAAGGAGCAGGTGCTTGAGTCGCTGGAGAAGGCGACTGCGCAGACATCCGATCTTGCGAAGCGCAATCAGGAGATTGCCGAGCAGATCTCCCGCATCGAGGCGCGGCTGCCTTCTGACAAGGAAGTCGATGTCATTCTCGAGCAGGTGGCGGATATCGCGCGCAGCAACAACCTGACCTTGAAGAAGGTGCGCAGTGAGAAGCGCGTCAGCGCCGCCGCCTACATGGAGCAGCCGCTCGAAATGGCGATCAGCGGTGAGTTTGAACGCTTCTATGCGTTCCTTCTGGATCTCGAGCAGCTTGATCGCATTACGCGTCTTCCGGATCTGGTGATCAAACGATCCAAGAAGGAAGACGGCGTGATTGATGTACAGATGACGCTGAGCATCTACTTCGAGTCCGGTCACGAGGGAGGTGTCTCGTGAGTCGCCTGACTGATATGTCGCCTGACGCCGATCCGCGTCATGAGCCTGTCGGCTTGCCGCAGACCATGGGTGCGGAAGATTCATCGTCCGACTCTGGCGGCGAAGACACGGGCCTGGCGGATCTGAGCGATGCGGCGGTGGGTTCGGGCAAGAAGAGCCTGCCGACGAATGTGATCATGATGACGCTGGTCGTCGCGGTCGCTGCGGGCTCGCTCTATCTCATGCGAACGGTCGGTGTGCGAGGCGGCATCGCCTTCAAGACGCCGAAGATCGACTATCCGGTCGACGGATCGGGTGTTGTTGATGACGAAGCGCATCGACGCGTGATGGAAGCGCTGCGCACGGGTGAGGATCTTGTGCAGGTGCCGCTCTCTGAGCTGCAGCGCAATCCGTTCCTTCTGGACGGAGACGAAGAAGCACCGGAGATTTCGGATCTCTCGCACTTTGATCCTGAGGCGGAGCGCCGTCGTCTTGAGCAGCGACGCACGCTTGAGATCTCGCGCACGCTCGAATCGCTGGAAGTCAACAGCATCATCAGCGGCCATGTGCCGATCGCCCGCATCAATGGCGTCGCCGTTCGCATCGGCGACACCATCGCGATGTTCACAGTGAAGGCTATTCATGGTCGAAGCGTCGAACTGGAAGCGGACGGCAGGCTCTACTCCAAGGTGCTTGGCGACTGACGTCGAGGAGCGCCTGAGGGGGCGATTGAGGGCATGGCTAAATTCGATCTGGATGATCTGCTGAACGATCTGGGTGTGCCCGAAGGGCAGTCCAAGGATGCGGCCGCGCCCGGGCCCGGCGAAGAGCCGGAACTGCCCGAAGCGGACGCCGCCCTGCAGGATATTTACAACCCTGATGAAGAGCACGATGACGCGAAGGAGATCGGCCCCCTTCTCATCGAGCGAAACATCATCACGATGGAGCAGCTCACGGCCGCCGAGACCGTGCTGCGCCAGTCGCCCGGCGCCAGTCTTGTCGATGTGCTTCTCGAGAAGGATGTCGACGAAGTCGGCGTGCAGCAGATCGTCGCCGAGCTTTCGGGCCTGAGCTTCGAGCGCATCAACGTCGATCAGATTGATGAAGCGATTGACATGACGATGCTGCAGCGCCTGACGGCGTCATTCTGCAAGCATCATGAGATCATGCCTCTGCGGCGTGAGACGGGACGCGTCGTCCTTGGCGCCGTGCGCCCGGATGATGTCTTCCTGCTGGACACCGTTCGTCGCAAGCTGGGCATTTCATCGCTGAAGGTTGTGGTCATCACGCGCGCCGACATCAAGCTGGTGCTTGATGCGCTGGGCGAGGGCGATCAGGAAGATCTGAACGTTGATGAAATCCTCAGCGAAGTCGAAGAGGATGACGTCCAGGTCCAGAAGAGCGATCAGGACGAAGTCGATCTCGAAAAGCAGGCCGGCGAATCGCCCGTCATTCGCTATGTGAACTACATCCTCCAGACTGCGGTCAAAGAGGGCGCCAGCGATATTCACATCGAGCCCAACGAGGGCAAGTTGAAGGTGCGCTTCCGCATCGACGGCGTGCTCTTTGAGATGATGACGCCGCCGGGACATATGGCCGCGGCGATCACATCGCGCCTGAAGATCATGGCGAATCTTGATATTTCCGAGCGCCGCCTGCCGCAGGACGGCCGCATTCGTTGCGCCGTGCGCGGGCGCAAGCTCGATCTTCGTGTGTCGACGCTTCCGACGCCTTACGGCGAGAAGACCGTGATGCGTATTCTCGACACGGCCAGCATCAACGTGACGCTTGATGAGCTGGGCTTTGACGAGAACACGCTGCATATCTGGAAGAAGCAGATCGCCGAGCCGCACGGCATCATTCTCGTCACCGGTCCGACGGGCTCGGGTAAGACGACCACGCTGTATTCCTCCCTTCGACAGATGGACAAGGGCAAGCTGAACGTATCCACGGTCGAGGATCCGGTGGAGTATCACCTCGGCGGCATCACACAGACGCAGACGCATGACAAGATCGGCATGTCATTCGCCAAAGCGCTCAAGGCGCTGCTGCGTCAGGATCCTGATGTGATCATGATCGGTGAAATTCGAGACATGGAGACGGCCGAGACGGCCATCCAGGCTGCGCTGACGGGTCACCTGGTGCTCTCGACGCTGCATACGAATGATGCGCCCAGCTCCGTCACACGATTGATTAATATCGGCATCGAGCCCTTCCTTGTCGGCGCCGCGATCAATGGCGTGCTTGCCCAGCGTCTTGTGCGCCGCATCTGTCCGCATTGCCGCGAAGAGACGACGCCGGCGGAGGATCTTGCTGAGTTTCTCGCCATGAACGGCATGCCGGCGGACAAGGTGTGGGAAGGCAAGGGCTGCGACAGATGCCGCAACACCGGCTACTCAGGCCGCGTCGGCATTTATGAACTGCTGGTCGTGGATGATCAGATGCGCGACATGATCGCGCGCAATCCGAACGTCGCCGAGTTTCGTCGCGCGTGCATCGAGCGCGGCATGACCCCGCTGCGGACGGATGGATTCCAGAAGGTGCAGGATGGTCTGACGACGGTGACGGAAGTCATCCGCGTGACCGAATCCGGCCACTGACTCGTCTCAGTCACTCATCCTTGTCGTCGTCGCTGTCGCCGCCGGCTTGCGCCGACTCCGATGTGTCGGCCTCATCGCGGCCGAATGGATCACGAGCCATCATGCGAAGGATGGATCCGAGCCCTGCGGGCGCAGCCGTTTCAGGCTTCTTTTCCTGCGCATCGGCGACCTTGCCCTCTTCGGGCGGCGCTTCGGGCTCTTCCTCGAGTTCATCTTCCGACGCATCGGCAAGACGCAGCAGTTCTTCGATCTCGCTGGATTCAACGCCGCCCTCGGCAAGATCGGTGCGAACTTCATCGGGCGTGCGCTGTGTGATCGTGGCCATGGCTTCGGCAGCGGATCGGGAATCCTCCGGCTCGGGCAGCGGCTGCACGGTTTCACCCGGCTCATAGAGCGTCAGTTCGACATTGAGCTTATCTGCACGGCGAAGGATGACGCGATCGTCATTGGGGTTGATCGCAAGCACTTTCCAGTGATCGTCATCAAACGTGTCACCGACGGCGTAGCTTTCCGCCTTCATGCGGCGTTTGTTGCTGATGAGACCGATCTGTGCGATGTATCCGCCATCGCGCCCATAGATGCCGCGCAGCTCCAACTCGCGGAGGGATTTCATAACGGCCGGGGGAATCTCGGATCGGGATGCGACTTCGATGTCGTCATACGTGATCTCTCGCGGCGCTTCACCTGAGATGGCATCGGCGATCGCCGGATCAGTCGACTGCGCTTCGGCGCCTGTGGCAGCGTTTGTCGCGCCGTCCGGATTGGTTCCGTCCTCGGCCGCGAGTTCATTGTCGTTGACGGCGGGCGTCCACGGCAGGCGCTCGGGATTGAAGATGTTCTCACCGATCGCCTCAGCGAGCAGGCGTTCGCGCTCGTCCAGAGACAGCGCATCGCGCTGCTGCATATGCAGGGATGGGATCGAAGCGATCGTCGGCGCATCGGGCCTGGGCAGAGGACGAATCGCGCTGAAGGCCAGCCAGCCCATCGCCAGCACGAGCACACCGGCGCCAATGCGGGCGCCCCAGACGAATGCATCGGCGCCGCCGGCGCCCGGAAGGGCAAGCTGGCTGCGCGGCACGGGCATGGCGCCATTTCGCTCGATGCTCGATGTTGTGTTTCGTTCCTGTGTCATGACGGCGTGCCCGCCTGAATGATCGCCAGCGCCTGCAGGCGCATCGTCACCTGCAGACCGGTGCGCACGCTTCGTCCGGGCCCTTCGATGCGGATCGTCGGGACGTTTGTTCGCAGTGTGCCGAGGTTTTCGAGCCGGTCGACAAGCATGTGCACCTGCTCGGGATTGAGTGAGTCGAATGAGATTTCAAGTCCGACGACGCGCAACGGTTCATCGTCGATCGGTGTGATGGCAGGCAGCGCCTCGGAGACGCTCAACTCCAGCCCGATGTCGCTCATCGCCTCCTGCACGCGCCGGCGCAGACGAGCCGCGGCCACTTCGGCGCTGGGCGCGACGAGAAGCTCCTCGGCCATCGCATCCCATGCGCCTTGGGCATCGGCGAGCAACGCCTGCCATTCGGCGCCCTGATCAACTTCCGCCTGCATCTGGCCTGCCTCGGCTGATGCGAGCAGCCATGCTTCGCGGGGGGATCCTTCGGCTTCGGCGTCGTCACTCTGTCCGCCGAGCGCGCCGAAGCGATCCAGCCCGACGAGCACGACCAAGAGGCCCATGACGCCCACAAGTAGGCCGGCGCGTTTCTGGTCCTTGGTCATGAAGCGCCTCCTGCCGTGCGGCGGGCGCGGATTGAGAACATGTCGAGCCCTGATTGATTCGAGCGGGATGTCGGCGCTGAGAGTTGTGCGCCTTCCAGCAGCGGGCTGGCCTCCATGCTTTCGAGCACGGCCGTGGCGCTGGGCGACTCGCCCTGGATGGCGATGTGCGTCGGTGTGATTTCGAGCCTTCGCAGGAAGCCTTCGTCACCGAGGGCGGCGTCGACTTCTGCGAGCACGGGCATCACGCTCTGCCATTCGCTGGTCGGCGCCTGCACGCCATCGCGGATGAGCTTGAGATAGCGCTCCGCTTCGCGCTGCGTCTGGCGGATATCTGTCAGCGGCTCGACGAGCTCCACCTGGCGCGCTTCGGCGCGTTGCGTGGCGCTTGCCAATCGATTCTTGTAGAGCGTTCCGGCGCCGAGGAAGACGATGATCGCCAGACCGGCGGCGCACGCGGGAACGAGCCATCGCTTCGGCGCCGATGGAATGCGGCCTGCCAGCGGCGCGTATCGGCCGCCACCGATCAACGGCGCCAGTGCGCCGGCGAGCGCATGATCGCGCGGGCCTGCGGCATAGCTTCCCGGTTCGCGAGCATCGCGATCGCTGAAGGGCGCATCAAACTGTGTGGGCGCGCCGAATCGGAATCGATGCTCCCCCACCGGCTCGCCATCGGGGCCGATATCGATCACGCGCGCTTCGGCTTCGCGCTGATGGCCCAGCGCCAGCATCGCCATGTGCGGGGAGAGCAGTTCCGTCACGCGGCCGCCGGTCGCCTGCTCGATGCGATCGATCCACATCTGCGCGATGGACTGGCGCACGGCGATGAGTGCGCCGTCGCCGACTGAATCATCCATATCCACGACGCCGACGAGCGCATCATCGGCGGGCAGGGGCAACAGCTTGTCGACGGAGAGGCGAACCTCTTCACGAGCGCGCTTCCATTGAGAGGCTCGCAGCTGGATCGGCCGGGTGGCGCACCATGACTCGTCGCAGACGAGCGTCATGCGCGAGATGCCTTTGAGCTTCGCCAGCGCCGCTTTGGCTTCTTCGACGGGCATGGACAGGAAGCCGCGCAGCGTCGGTCCGTGACGAACCGTAGTTCGCCATGGCGTGTGCGACACCGTGGCGACATAGAGATCGTCGCCTCTGGCCGCCATCGACACGCGTGTAAAGACGCTCCAATGCATCAGGTCTTCCTTCTCCACCCTCTATCGGGCACGCGGCGGATGCAGCACGATCGCTTCGACTCCGCCCGAATCCGTCACGATAGCCGCCCCTTCGAAGGGAGGCATCTCCATACCGACGGGCTGCACCTGCAGCCGCTGAATCGTCGTTGGCTCCAGCCGCAGCATCTCCAGAGCCTTGAGCGAAAGGGGCGTCAGCGCCTCTTCCAGCGACTCCTCGGTGAGCAGGCCCTGATCCCGGAGGGCGAGCACATCTGCGGCGTTGGCCGCGTTCATACCCGGCACGCTGAGGAGGACCGCACGGGAGGCTGATTTGACGTAGATCGGCCCATCGCCGACGACCGTCAGGTCATGCTTGATTCGATCGTAGATCTCCCATGTGACCGAGGGCAGATACAGGAGTTCTTCGATCGTCGCGAAATCCGCGTTGCGGATGGCGACGCCCTGGCGTGCGTAGGTGTCCTTTTCGGCGCCGCGCGGGCTGACGAAATCATCGGCGTCTCGCCAGTCGACGATCTGGCCGGCGATGGCGATATCCAAGGGCGTCGGCAGCCCGACGGCGCTGAAGTAATCGGAAAGCTGCTGGGCGCTTGCGACGTTGATATTGATGCGCGCCGCTTCGTCGGTCAGGCGAACTTCGAAGATCTTTCCCCCCTGCTCGACGCGCACGGCCTGCACGGGCGTGCCGGCCTGGCGCAGGGCGGTGAATCGGCCGGAGGTTGTTGTGCGGCGGATCGGGCGGGGCTTGTTGAGGAAATCGGCGCCGCCGCCTTCTTCGTCATCTTCGGGCTCTGGAAGATTGCCGAAGAGGAGTTCGCGGATTTCGGCGGGCAGTTCGGGAATGTCGGGAGCTTCGAGCTCCGGGACGTCGTCATCGGCGTTGGAGTCACTGTCGCCGAAGCCGCCGCCGGATTGGGTTTCCTCGACGCCGGGACCGGAGGTGAGGCCTGCGAGCACGATGGCCGCGGCGTCCTGTGCGTCGCGCAGAAGGGCATCTTGATCGCGCAGGGCGGTGGTTTCGATGGTCGCCAGTCGCATCGCCAGCCCGCCCTGCATTGCGAATCCGAAGATCGCGGCCGAGGCGAGGAGGACGATGATCATCGCGAAGCTTCTGCGATGAGCTCGCATGCAAACTCCTCTCCGCGACGTTCGCCGACAAGCCGGATCGCTTTGGGCGGGCCGACATCTTCCTCATCGTCCTGCTGGAGCGCTTCAGGGATCACGCGCTCGAACTCAACGGGTCGCCAGGGGCTCAGTTCATCATCGTCGGCGCCGGCGCGCAGGCGCGCGCGGGCCGCGGCCGGCAGATCGAGCGATTCAAACTGAAGACGGCCGCAATCGTCGAGCAGCATGATCCGCTGCTTCATCTCGTTGCCGATGAGATCTCGTTGTTGATCGGAGACGGCGCCCATGTCGATCAGACGCGTCTCCTCATAGAAAAGTTTCATAAATGGGCGGCCGTCGGTCGTGCGGCGCAGCGAGGGATCCTCCTCGATGGTCAGTTTCGCGACGACGAGGGGCCACTCGGAGAAGAGGGCCGGTGTCGAGGTGATAAATCGCAACTCGTCCGGTGTGATGAGCCAGGAACGATCGCCATCCTCTTCGAGGGGGAGTAGATCGCGCCGGGCGTCCCACTGGCCATGCAGGAAGTCGATGGCGCGCTGTGTCTTGAGCGTTTCACCGGCGTACTGATTCTCCTGCGCCCAGTCGGCCAGTTGACCCCACAGCGCCGAGAGGAGGCCGGTGAGCGTCGCGAGGATGGTGATCGCGATGAGCAGCTCGATGAGCGTCATGGCGCGTCGATTGGATCGAGATGTTGACGTGCGGCGCATCATTGCCTCACCGGCCTCAGCGCGGAGAGCTCGACGCCGGCGCATTGCACGGTGAACTGATCCATTTCAACGATGGGCGACACGGTCTCCGGATGGACGCCGGGCTCACCGACCACAGGATTCTGAAGGCGCACGCGCTCGCGGATGCAGGTGTACGGCTGGCCGAGGCGCTCGCCCTTCCATGTGATTGTTCTGAGTGGATCGTCGGCGCCCCTTGATTCACCCGCGGGCAGAAGGCCGGCGATGGCGAGATCGAGGATGGACTCAGCCGCGCGCTGAGCCTGCGCATGTTCGGCGAGGTCGGCCGCATGGAGGGATGCCTGCACGCGAAGCTGCATGCAGATGATGGCCACGGCCGTCAGCACAGTGAGCGCAGCGACGGCCTCAAGCAATGTGAAGCCTCGGGAACTTCTGTTTCGTCGTCTCGGGCTGAAGGCGCCCATGGCTGCCTTACTCGCGATCCGATCGATCGGCCAGCGCGACGAGGCCTTCGAGGAACTCGGCGACGGCAGCGCCGCCTTCGACATCCTCATCCTCAGAAAGCGCTGCGAGCTTGCTCAGACCCAGCATGCTTTCCGCCGGATCGCGTCGCTCGCGACCCTGCTTGAAGTCATCCTCGATGCCATTGTCATCGGGCTCATCAATCTGCGGCATCTCGTACATGCGCGGCGCGTTGCCATCGAGCACATCCTCATCGTCGTAGATGGAAATCATGATGCGTTCGTTGAAATCGCGCATCGTCTTGTCGAGCTCGTCGCAGGACGCCATGAAGGCGCCGAGGAAGACGCTGGCTTCCTGCGGCTCGTTGACGATGTGAGGCGTGATGGTGAGCATCAGTTCGGTGCGGGTCGTGCTGATGTCAAGATTCTGGAAGGCCAGACCGAGCACGGGAATATCGCCGAGCAAGGGAATCTTGTTGATCTGTTCCTGATCTGCCTCTGTAACGATGCCGCCGAGCAGCAGCGTTTTGCCGTGAGGCACGGTCACGTTGGTCTCGACGCGGCGCACGCTGAACTCGGGCGAGTCGATGCCGCTGGAGACATTGGGCGTGACCTGACGAATTTCCTGCGTGATGATCAGCGTGACTTCGCCGCTTTCATTGATTTCCGGCTGCACATTCAGGATGACGCCTGTTTCGCGATAC
This sequence comes from Sarcodiotheca gaudichaudii, assembly GCA_032355985.1. Lineage (NCBI taxonomy): Eukaryota > Rhodophyta > Florideophyceae > Gigartinales > Solieriaceae > Sarcodiotheca > Sarcodiotheca gaudichaudii. Next base: position 160,928 of record JAUKVZ010000002.1, read on the forward strand.
TGAATCTCCTGACGAATGCCGGTGGTGCCATCGTCCTGGAAATCGCTGTCGATATTTGATGTGATGATCGGGACCTCGCCGCCGATCTGGATCATCGCGGCTTCCTTATCGCGCACGAAGATGCTTGGCGTCGTGAGGAGGCGCACATCCGTCTCCCGCTCGAGAACTTCGAGCAGGGCGAAGCCGTCACCGCCGAGGAAGAAGGCGGAGCCGGCAGGATTGATGGGGCCGAGCTGCGTCAGATCACCGACGAGTTCGAGCACATCGTCGCCGACATCCGTCTGCAGGAAGTATTCGACGCCCCACTGCAGGCCGTGGCTGAGATTCACTTCGGCGAGCACCGTCTGCAGCATCACCTGCTGATCAGGCCGATCGATGGCGCCGAAGAGCGAGAGCAGATCCGCGTAATCATGTGGCGACGCGACGACGACGATGAAGTCCTCATCCTGCCCGGCGATGAAGCGGATGCCGGGATCCAGCGGATCCTCCTTGCTGCGCTCGACGCGCTCGGAGAATGTCTCTCTGGCGACGCGCACAAGCTCTGCGGGCGTCTGATGCTGCACGCGATAGAGGTATCTCTGGCGGCCGGGATCATCGCCCGGCTTGTCAATCTGCTTGATCCAGCCTCGCACCATGGTCTGCAGCGATGGATCGCGGCTGATGACCATCACGCGATTCATCGCATCCTGTGGGAGGAATGTGATGCGGGCTTCGCCGCCCTCGTTGATGCGAGAGCCGGTGGCCATCGCGCTGAGCAGGCGCTGCGCTTCCTGCGCGGACTGGTACGACAGCTGGTATGTCCAGATCTCAGCGCCATCGAAAGGCGCGACATCAAGAGCCGCGATGACGCGACCGAGGCGATTGAGCTGATTGATGCGATCGACGATGAGCAGCATGCGGCCGGCGACGACCGTCTTGCCGCCTTCGCTGACAAGATCCTTCACGGCTTCCGCGGCTTCGTTTGCCGCGAGGTAGTCGAGCAGGAAGACGCGAGCGCCCGTTTGATCGGAGCCGAATGCCGCACGAGCGTCCATGATCGGCGTCTCGGATGAACGCGACATCGTCGATGCGGCGCCAATGACAAGGACATCACCACGATCGGCGATGCTCCAGCCATGCAGCACGGCCAGCGCGCCGAGCAAGTCTTCGATGTCCTGTGTCGTCATCTCCAGATCGATATCGATCGTGACGCCTTCGTTGGCCTTGGCGACCTGCGGATCGAGCACATAAGAGCGACCAAGGAACTCAGAGACGAGCACCCGAATCACATCTTCCGGCGCGGCTTCGCGCGCGGCGTACTTCACATGCATCAGCTCGCCCTGCGCGCCGGGATCGAGCAGCTCCGTCTCCAGACGCTCGGCCCTTCGCCGCGCATCGAGCTTCTGCCGATCGACGAGCACGGCCGATGCCGATGCATCGATCGGGCCGGCGCCGCGTGAGGTGACGACCTCGGAGATGGGTCTGCTGGCGGAGGAATAGGTCCGTCCCTTGAAGGGATCTCGCTGGGCCGTTTCCTCCGGCGCTGATTGACACGCGACGAGAGCGATCCCCGCTCCCGCCAGAAGCGCGCTGATTCGTAGCATCTGGCTCATCCTGAACTTCTCCCTCAAGCGCCGACGCCCTCCGGACGCCGGTCGACCTGGGCGAGCGCGCTCCATCATTAGAGGGCGCCCAGATCATTCATCGTCAGAATACCTGCGATAAGGCTGTAAAACACCCACGCCACGAGGCTTGCGATGAAGAGCGTCACCGCAGGCTCCAGAAGGGTGAGCATGCGGCTTGTCAGTTCATCCTGTCGGCGTACGCACAGGTCAGACGCCCTCTTCAGGGCCCCCACCAGATCGCCTGCCTTCATACCGGCTCGAACAATCGCCGACGCCATGGGTGGAATGACCTGTTCCTGCGAGATCGCTTCGCCGAGTTCGGCGCCGGCTCGCACTTGTTCACGCGCTCGCGCCAGTCGCTCCTTGAGCACCGGCGAGCGTAGCGCAGATTCTGCCTGTTCCAGACCGGAGAGCACGTCGCCGCCGCCCTCGACGATCGTCGCCAGCGTTTCGCTGATCAGGGCGCCCTGAGTGCTCCAGATGATTGATCCGAGCACCGGCGTCTTGAGCATCCACTCGTCGATCCGTCTCTTCGCGGCCGGGGGCAGGGCGGCGCTCTTGAGCGCCAGAGCGACGACGAGCAGCGCCAATGCGATGGGGCCGACCCACACGGCCCAGTCGGCCGCGGCCATCGTGATCCGCGTCGAGAGCGGAAGCTCCACGCCGGCGCCGCTGAGCGTCTCGGCGAAGCTGGGAATGACGAAGGTCGCCAGGATCCAGATCGCCACGATCGTGACCACGAGCACCAGTGCGGGATAGATCATCCGGCCGGTCACGGTGCGACGGATTCGCTCGCGCGTCTCGATGGACTTGGAGATCAATCGAATCACATGCGCCAGACGGCCTGATTCGTGCCCGACGCGCAGGAGCGCGATGTGCTGCGGGCGGGCGAGCTTTTCGACTTTCGCCACAGAATCGGCCAGCGGAACACCGGCGCGAAGGGCGTCACCAACCTCGCGGCAGGCTTCGACCAGGCGCGGGCGCGGCGCGAGCTCTTGCATGGTCGAGATCGCGCCTTCCACCGGCACCTTGGCGTCCATGAGTTGTTCGAGTGTCTGGAAGAACCAGACAGCGTCTGCCGTGCGTAGTCCGCTGCCGCCGAGTGAGGCTCGCAGCGCATCGAGCACACTGACGGGGCGCGCCTCGAGGACGATCATCCCCTGCGCGCGCAGTTTTTCTCGTAGCGATCGTTCATCCGGCGCTTCGAGGCGTCCATCGATGACGCCTGCAGTCCCGCCGCCCGACGCGGCGGGGATCGCCTTGTAGGTGAACTGGATCATCAGTCGATCGCCTCAGGCTCGACATGCCCGAGCACGCGGGCGACTTCCGCCATGTCCGTCATGCCCTTGGCCACCATGCGCTCGGCCGAGGCGCGCATGGGTTCATACGACCCGGCCATCAGCGCTTCGCGCACGCGGCGCTCGTCGGCGCCATCGCGAATCTCCGTCTTGACATTCGCATCAAGCGAGGCGAACTCCATCAACGCCGCTCGGCCGCGATAGCCGATGCCGCCACAGGTGCGGCAGCCTTCGCGTGTGTCCGGATCGTTGCCGCAGGTCTTGCAAGTGCGACGAATCAATCGCTGCGCCGTCACACCTTCGATGACTGCGTTGACGAGATAGGGCTCGACACCCATATCGATCAAGCGCACGAAGGTGCCGGGCACATCATTGGTATGCAGCGTCGACAGCACCATGTGGCCGGTGAGCGCGGCCTGGAAGGCCATCTCGGCCGTCTCCTGATCGCGGATTTCGCCGATCAGAATGACATCGGGATCGTGACGCAGGATGTGCCGCAGCGTGTTTGAGAAAGTCAATCCGATCGCCGGGTTCACCTGGATCTGATTGACGCCTTCCATGGCATATTCGACCGGATCTTCAACCGTCACGACTTTGCGTTCGTTGGTGACGAGCCTTCGCAGCAGCGCATAGAGCGTGGTCGTCTTACCCGAGCCGGTCGGCCCGGTGACGAGCACGATGCCGTGGCTCTTGCTGGAGCACGCGAGCAGATCATCGATCTGATCGTTGGTGAAGCCGAGATCAGGCAGATCGATCTCGCCGAGTTTCTGTCTGTCCTGCAGGCGGATGGCGGCGTCCTGGCCGTACATCGTCGGCACGAGACTGACACGCATATCGACCATGCGTCCGCGCAGGCGCATGCGGATGCGTCCGTCCTGCGGCAGGCGCCTTTCGGCGATGTCCAGGCCGGACATGATCTTCACGCGACACAGCAGCGGGTCATACATCTGCGAGGGCGGCGCCGGCTGATCGATAAGCAGGCCGTCGACGCGGAAGCGGATGGCGGCGCGATGATCGAAGCGCTCCAGATGCACATCCGAGGCGCCAAGCTCCATGGCTCGTTCGACTGTCTGATTGAAGAAGCGGATCACCGGCGCTTCTGAGGCCATGTCGCGAAGCTGGCTGATCTCCGCGCTGATATCGAGTTCGCTCTCGTCGCCGGCCTGCGCGCCTTCGGCTTCTTCGGAGTTGGCTTCCAGATATCGGCGGATGTCCTTCTGGGCGCCGATGGCGACTTCGATGGCGCCGGAGAGTTGGTTGATCATCGCCTTCAGGACGGCGCGATCGGCGGGATCGGCGCAGATGAGCAGCGAAGGCCCCTTGTCATCTTCCAGCGGCGCCAGGAGCAGCAGGCCGTTGGACTCCATAAAGGCGCGCGGCGCCTGATCGCTGATCGGACGCGTCTCGTCTTCCGGATCCCAGCACGGGCAGTCCGCATGCCTGGCCAGCGCGGTCGCCAGCGCATCTTCACTGACAAGACCGAGATCGAGCAGGGCGCGCAGGGTTGTCTGAGTGTTCTGGCGGCCGACCTGTTCGGCCAGGCGCCAGTCCGTCTCCGAGATCTCTCCGGATTGCGCCAGCGCGCCGCCGAATGCGCGTTCATCGAACGCGAGCAGGCTCGTGATGGCGTCCGTTGTGATCACAGGTCGCGATTGTTCAGGTCCGTGTTCTCATCGTCGCCGCCCGGCTTGCCGTCGGCGCCGTAGGAACGAATCACGAAGGGCCATGGATCGACATCGGTGCGGTATTCAAAGTCGGCGCCCCAGCCATCTTTCGGCACAGAGTTCTTTTCGAGATAGGGACCATCCCACTTGGCCGTGTCATCGCCGGTGGGCGCCGTCAGCAGCACGGCGAGTCCTTCTTCGGCTGTCGGATAGCGGCCGACATCCAGATTGAAACGCGAGACCGCGCCATCCAGCAGGCTGATCTGCGCCTTGGTTGTCTTGACTTTCGATTTGCCGACGTTGTCGAGCACGCGGGGGCCGACGAGCGCGACCAGCAGGCCCATGATGATGAGCACCACGAGCATCTCCAGCAGGGAGAAGCCGCGGGCCGGGCGTCGGGTGCGAGTGTTCGTCGTGTTCTGCATGTCGTGCGCGCTCCGGAATGCGTTGGGTGTTTCCTTCATGCTCCCTGATCCTCTCGATGCAGCCCCGGCGAGCCGGAGATGGGATCGAAGCGGATCTGCCAGATCCTATCCGAGTCTTCGGCGCCGTTGAACTGCAGCAGGCGCGTCGCGGTGCGGCCGCGCGCATCGAAGACCACGCGAAAGGAGGTCGTCTCCTCCCGATCATCGGGTGAAAGCGACGTGCGCCAAGGACGCCACGTCTGCGAAGGCTCGCCATCGATCAGCAGGGTCATCGTGTCTCCCTCCAGCCGGCCTTGCACTTCCATCGTGCGAACCCGCCGCATCGCTTCGACGCGCACGCTCGCCATCCGTCCGGCGAGCGACTCCATCTGGCTGCGCTCGCGGGCGAGGCTTGATACGCCGGCGATCTGCGGCGTCATGAGCCCCGCGATCAGGGCGATCATCAGCAGTACGACGAGCATCTCCAGCAGGGAGAAGCCTCTGGGCGCATGCATGGCGCCCGTGTGATTCGATCCGGGTGTCACGTCAGCGATTCCGCATGATCTCGATCGCGTCGCGCGAGTTGACCACGCCATCGCCATTGACATCCGCTCGGGCGGCGTCTTCGCTGCTCACGGCGCGGCCTCCACCGATGACGAGGCGAAGCACGAGTGCGGCGTCCTTCTTGTCGACCTTGCCGTTGTCGTCGACGTCGTAGTTGGGCGGAGCGGGTTCGCCGCCGCCGCCATTGCCGCCGCCGTTGCCTCCACTGCCTTCGGCGCCGAGAAGCACATCGAACTCGCGCGCGGGAGCGTCGGGAAAGGGCGGAGCGCCGGGGATCATGATCGGAATGGTGAACGTGAACTCACCCTGGAATGTCAGATTGAAGGTCTCGCCCTGCGTCGTCAGCACTGCCAGATCGGTGCGTGTTGAGTTGGTGCTGGAGTCGAAGAAGCGGAAGGCAATTTGCTGGCCAACGCGCGGGCCTTCGACGACACCTTCGGTGGTTGGATCGTCGCCGAAGATCAGGATGTCGTACTCGCGAGGATCATTCTGAGAGGATGTGAACGAATGCAGGCCGATGATCTCGTCGCCGAAGAAGACGCCGAGTTGATCCCCTGCTTCGGGGGCGGGCTCGCCTTCGGCGCTGAGAAGCTGGCCGGTGAGGCGTTCGACGATGTCAGACTGAGTCCCGGGATCGGAGAACTGTGCGAGCGCGCGCTGACTCGACATCGCCAGAGCGGTGACGCCTGCGAGCATCAGGATGGGAAGCGATCGCCTCGACATGGTCCGTCCGGGTATTGAATCGGCGTTCGGCGCCTGCGCGCAGGAAAACGCCTGTTTCATTGGACGACGATAGCCCCGGGGGGGTTCCGGGGCCAAAAAGAAAAAGCGGGAGCCCGCTGTTGCGGGCGCCCGCCGGAAAGTCACTCAAACAGACTGACTCAGATCAGTTGTCGTACCAGACGAACAGACCCTGGCAGTTGACCTCGGAGAGGTCGCCGGCGCCATTGTCTGAGGTCGAGATGTCGACCTCGTCATCGCTGGTGCGATCGAACTCGATGGCGAACTCAGCGCCCGGGTTGTTGGCGAAGAAGTCGGCAATCGTCTCTTCACCACCCGAGGGGTTGGCCGTGACGAGGGCCCAGCCCTTGGTCACGTTGTTGTTCGGGAACTCGTCATCCGGGCCGAAGATGGCTCCACCCGGGGTCAGAGGCGCACCGAACTGGAAGATGCCGAGCTTGTCGCCCCAGGCACTGAAGAAGCCGGTGGCGTAGCCGCCGACAACCGAGGTGACGCCGGTGCTGACGCGTCCGTCGAAGGACGAGCTAACGAGCACGCCGCGGCTCGTCATGTTGAACGCAAAGTGGTCGATGCAGTTGACATCAATGATGATGCCGCCCAGACCGCCATCGTTGCTGGTCCACATGCCGTTGCCGTCATCATCGTCGAAGTAGACGAAGTGGGACATGGCCGTCGCATTGGCGACCTGGCCGCCGACGACGATGTCATCCTCGCTGACGCCGAGCGGGAGCGTCGGGACGGTGTTGTTGGCCGTCGCGAAGCCGCCGGAGCGGGCGTACTTGAGGAGGTTCCAGCCGTCGTAGACGCACTCGACGCCGACGTTGTTGAGGTCGATGTCGAAGGCGCTGGCGGAGGGATCATCCGACTCCCACTGGAGGGAGGCGAAGGTGATCGCCGGACCATTGACCGAGCTGATCAGACCGGAGACCGCGAAGCGCTCGCCGGTGGGCTGCTCGACCACGATGATGATCGGCCATTCCGTGCCATTGAGGTTCGAGTTGCCGGTGAACTCACTGACGGGCGCCGTCATGTGCAGCGTGTAGGCGCCGGTGTCGTCGGTGACGACAGCGGTCGAGACGATCGGCGTGCTGCCGATTCCGTTTTCATAGAGCTCGTAGGCGGTGCCGTCATTCGAACCGAGGACTTCCCAGCCACGAACCGTCTGGCCACCACTGACCGAGACGTTGCGCGAGCTGCTGTCCTGGGTCGAACCACGGGCCTGCCAGCTGCCGTTGTTGCGATTGACGGTGACCTGAAGGATGGAACGCGATCCGTTATCCGAACCGAAGTCATCCTCCTTGTCGTTGGCGAACCACATGTCGCCTTCGTCGTTGTAGAAGTACAGGAACTCCTCGAGGCCGAGCCAGTGATCGGTGAAGGCTCGCATGGAGCCGCTGCCGTCGATGCGGAACGAGACGTTGCCCATCGTGCCGGTGGCCGACTTGATCATCGGCGCCGCGAGCATGCCGAAGACCTTGGTGCCCGCCTGGGCGCCAGTGATCGTGCCGGAGATGTCCATGACGGCGGCGAACTGACCATCGCTGTCAGGCGTGGGAACCTCCTGGGCGGTGACGCTGTCGTTCATCGCCGCGATCGGGTTGTCCATGCAGGCCAGCGGGGTGGTGTCAGCGGCGCCGTTGTAGGTGACCGTCACTGTCGAGGACAGCGGGATCAGCGACGTCGGGAATGACAGGGAGATGATCTGACCGTTGAGGGTCAGCGTCAGGTCATCGGCGTCGATGCCCTGAACGGTGAAGTCCTCGACCTGGACCGTATCGGCGTCCAGGGCGCAGGTCAGGAACAGATCAACACGCTCGGCGAACTCGCCGTCGCCGGACTCATCGACCAGGAAGGCCGAGTCGATGACGACGCCGTTGACGTCGAACTGCAGCGGCACGTAGGGGCCGGTGCGATCAACGGTCGTCTGACCGGTGGCGTCAGCCTCGAGGGCGACGCCGTTGAAGTCCTCGACGCCGTTGTCGGCGGCGATGGTGATCGTGTCACCGGCCTCAACGCCGTTGGGCGTGTTGTCGGTGAGCTGAAGGATGTTGTCATCAGCGCCGAAGGTGCCGTCCGAGTCGCCAGCGGCGAAACGGTCGGAGGCGGAGGCGCCCCAGCGGAACTTGGTCTCGTCAATGCCAGCGACATTCAGACCCTCGGTGAAGACAAGCTGCACGAGGTTGTTGTCGTCGTCATTGCCGGGATTGCCGTCCTGCTCGCTGAACTTCTGCATGCCACCGGCGATGTTGTCGCCGTTGAACCAGCTGGCGCCGAGGAAGACCGGCGAAGCGCAGTCCATGTTGGACGTCAGGCTGATGGCCATTTCGAGGGCGTTGCCGTTGGCATCCGCGATCTCGGTCATGTCCAGATCAATGTCGAGGTCGACGAGCCCGTCGTCATCGGTCGTGGCGAGAGCCTCTTCCTCGTCGGGCATTTCTTCGTCGCCGTCCCAGTCGAAGTCGCCGGGAATCCAGTTCCAGGTGATCGTGTTGTTCGACTCACGGGTGTCGATGACGCCGTCGCCATTGACATCGGTGCTGCCGAAGCTGAACGAATCGATCGGGACTTCGTCGTCGTCGAACATCGACGCGGTGTCAACGGCCGTGCGGGCGCCGGTGACGAGGTCGATCGAAGCGACGGGGTGGGTGGTGACGTCGGTGTTGGCGGTGATCGTGGCGCCTTCTTCGGCGTCCGCGGTTCCGTCCATGGGCTCGCAGAAGACGAGCTTGACGCCGTCGAGCGTGCCGTCGCCATCGGAATCGACATAGCCGAGACCGGCGAAGCCGCTCGCGAGGGTGGGATTGATTTCGTCAGCGGAGACGATTTCCTGATCGAACTCGTCATCGCCGCCGCCGTAGGGACCGCCGAAGGCGGACTGCGGCTCATCGCCGCCGGCTTCGCGATCGCCCTCAAGGCTCAGCGAGAAGGGCAGCAGGTTTTCGTCGTTGTTGCCGTCACCGTCGTAGTCGTTGCCGGTGTCGTCATCGAGGTTCAGGCCGTCGCACTCGACGCCCAGATCATCAACGTTGGACTGGCAGTCGAGCAGCACGGTGCGGCTGTCATCGGGATCGACGGCGGGGTTGGAGAGGACGAGATCGCCGGCGTCGCTGAGGAGCGTGGGATCAGAGCCGAGGATCAGGTCGTAGAAGCCGGCGACACCGACCTGACCGGAATCGACCGGCAGGTTGAAGGTGACGGCCAGAGCGCCGGCAGTGTTGGCGCCATTGGTCGGGACCGTGGCGCGCCAGGCGACGGAGGAGACGATGAAGTCAGCCAGTTCGGTGACCTCGGAGCCTTCCTGATCGTCGGCGGCGTCGTTGCCGAGGTAATCCTTGATCGTCGTGGTGGCGGCCGCGATGCGGACGTAGTCACCAACGTCGATGTTGTCGACCATGGGAAGCGCCATCGAGAGGGCTTCCTGCGTCGAACCGGTGAGCGAAACATCGCCAGCGCCAACGCCGAGGATGGCGGCGACGCCGGTCATGAAGTCAGCATCGTCGGCGCGCTCGAAGTCGGTGCCTGCAAGGGCGCCGACGTCGGCGACGACGGTCTGGTTCTGATCGTTGGCCGTGCCGCCGGCGGCGTTACGGAGTGAACGATCGAAGACGAGGATGAGCTCCTGGTTGGGCTCATCGTAGAAGGCATCGGACATGGTGACGCCAGTCGTGATGCCATCGAGGCACTCATCGGTGGCCTCGTTCGGCACACCGTTCGTGGTGTCGATGACCGTCATCTGTGAGTTCATCGACTGGTCGGTGCAGACCATCTGGATGCCAGCGCTGACAGCGGTGCCATTGTCGACGAGACCATTGATGGCCGCGACGGCGGCGTCGAAGGATCCGACGCCGGACATCTCAATCGCGGAGTCGGTCGTGGTGGCGCCGGGCATGACGTCATCACCGAATGTGCCGTTGCCATCGAGATCGATGTTCGCCGGCGGGACGAGAATGTTGGAGAACGCCACACTGACGTTGTCCATGTCGTCCACGGTGAAGAAGTTCAGCGTGATGGTGATCGTCTCGGCCGGTGTCAGGCCGGGAGTCGACAGATCGAAGATGATGACCGAGTTGTTACCCGATTGCTCCACATCCGCCATACCGAAAGGTGTCGGATTCGTGACATCGATCTGCGCCAAAGCGCTGCCCGAAGTCGCGAGTGCGGCCGTTGCGGCCGCCGTAGTGATGAAACGCCTCATTTCGAAGGTTTCCTTTCCTGATCTGAAACTTGCAGAATTCGTCTGTCTGTTTGAGTTCGACGCCCGCTCACCACGGAGCGATCCAGGCGACGAATCGTCACTTTCCGTTTCCAACGACTCAGGGCGTCGTCGGTTGATTCAGCCATGCACTGTTGGAAATTGCCCTTTGAACATCATCGAAATGGATCAAGGGCGAGATCCGATTGCCAGCCAGTCTTCCTCCCTAGTTGTGCGCGTCACCGACGCGCAAAGAACCGCTCCCCTGTAAAGGTTGAAAGAACCACTGAATGGGCAGGTATCGGCCCATCGCTTCAATCAACCTTGAAAATGCGCACGCGCGCAACTGCTCGTCCTTGAACAACGCATACATGCAGCGCCACGTCGCCATGAGACGCGCAGCGCTCGCGGAAGTTTCGTCCGTTGCTGTTTTCGTCGTCCTGACGTTTCAGTGACTCCGTGCTTTGTTCACCTGTCGCAAGCTTGTGCTCGCTTCAGCGTCGCTCCGGGACACGCCTTGAAGCGCCCGATCAACTGCGGCTTCCGGGGCGCAGCCATCGGCGGATACAGCGACCGAATTGAGTGTTTACAAACTTATCGGGGACCATTCTCGCCCCCGCTCTGTGCGTGTCGTCATCGGAAGCGATGATTTTCCGCTGGGGCAGGGCGTCGTCCGGGCGGATCGACAAGGCGTAAGCCCCGTTCTTCCATGCGCTTCGACGCCATCATCTCCGGGCGCAGCGCGTGGGTTCGATACCCCTCCAGCAATCGCCCCGCGACGAAGATCACGAGGTCCGCCTTGCTTGCCGTGCCCAGTTTCTGATTGATGCGCATCAGATGCGTGCGCAGTGTGGGGACGGCGATGCACATGCGATCTGCGATCGTCTCATTGGGTCCGCCCTCGGCGACGGCGCATGCCACTTCGCGTTCGCGGGGCGTGAGATTGGTCATCGCCTTGATCAGATGCTCGCGCTCGCGCTCGTTGAGCGTGATCTTCCAGCTTGCCGCCGATTCGGCGGGCTGCTGGGGGGCGCGGGATGCGACGCGGACGGCCTCGGCGGCCGATTCCCTTCCATCCTCCAGGGTCGGCGACGCAGGACGCTTGAGCGCTCGGGTCATATGTCCCCACTCCTCCTATTAAGGAAGCCCTGCCGCACCCGCTCCATGGGGGCGGCAGACATTAGTGATTCCCAACTACCACAGGCTATCGGACGCAGCGACGAATGCAACGTTCCACAACGCCGCGCCAGGGCCCATCCCAGTTATTCGGACGCATGCGGCCCCTGGCCTAAAAAGGCTCGCTTCGCTGGTCAGCCGGCGCGATCGTCGCGACCGGCGCGACTGCACTCGACACCCCGTCTCCGCGCCTGTTTTGCGCGTGTCTTCTGACCGATGTGTGCGTGGAGCCGGCGTCGAGTGCGCGCAAGTTGGAGCGTCGCGCGCCGGTATGGAGATGAGTCCATGAAGCTTCTCGACATCATTCGTGCGGCCGTCGATCAGGACGCGTCGGATATTCACATCGTCGCCGGTCATCCGCCGGTGCTGCGTGTGCACACGGTCATGACGCCGCTCGATGAATCGGCGCTCACGCCCGAATCGACGCGCGCCATGTTTGAACAGATGGCGGTGCCCGAGGTTGTCGACGCATTCGACAAGCACAAGGACGCTGACTTCTCCTACGCCGTGGATGGCGTTGGTCGATTCCGTGTCAATGCGCATATGCAGCGCGGCGCGATCGGCCTGGCCATGCGTATGATCAAGACGCAGGTGCCGCCGCTGGGTGATCTGAACCTGCCGGACGTCATCGCACGCCTGACGTATCTTCCGCGCGGCCTTGTGCTGGTGACGGGTGATACGGGTTCGGGTAAGTCCACATCGCTCGCCGCCATGATTCAGGCGATGAACGAGCGTTATCGCAAGCACATCATCACGCTTGAGGATCCGGTTGAATATGCGTTTGAATCGCATCGCTGCCTGATTGAACAGCGTGAACTCGGGCAGGACATGCCCAGTTTCGCATCGGGTCTGAAGCACGCGCTGCGTCAGGATCCGGACATCATCCTGGTGGGTGAAATGCGAGACCTTGAGACTGCGGCTCTGGCGATTTCCGCCGCCGAAACGGGCCACCTCGTGCTCAGCACGCTCCATACAGTCAACGCGTCACAGACCGTTGAACGTATCATCGATATGTATCCGGCGTCGCAGCAGAATCAGATTCGCTCGATGCTGGCGAACACGCTGCAGGCTGTTGTGTCGCAGACGCTCTTTTCGCGCGTCGACAAGCCGGGCATGGTTCCGGGCGTCGAGGTGCTGCTGTGTACGCCTGCTGTGCGCAACGTCATTCGTGAAGCGCGCACGTTCGAGATTCCCAACATCATCGAAACGAACCGCGCCATGGGCATGTCCACGCTGGACTCATCGATCGCGGAGCTGTTCTTCAACGGCATGATCAGTCGTGAAGACGCCATTGCTCAGTCTGCGTACCCCGAGAAGCTCGAACGTCAACTCGTTGCCTGAGGCTGACTGGCCATGCCGAATTATCGATATCAGGTTCGCTCAACCGAAGGCGACGTCAACGTCGGCGTGCTCTCTGCGGAGAACGCGACGACAGCCGCGGCGATCCTGCGCAATCAGGGCGCGCATGTTCTGTCGCTGACGCCGATGAGCGCAGCCGCGAGCAGCACGAAGATGCTGTCTCGGCTGCGCGAGCTGAATGCGGGCAAGGTCTCGCAGAAGCACATTCTGGATTTCACAACGCAGCTTGCCGTCATGGTGCGCGCGGGCATCAACCTGCGCGCGGCTCTTGACGGCATCGCCGAGCAGACGACGCACTCGGGCTTCCGGCGCATCATCATCGGTCTGAAGAATGATGTGGAGTCGGGCAAGCAGTTTTCGGAGGCGATCGGTCGTCATCCGAAGCTTTTCAGCCCGCTGTACGTCAATATGGTTCGCGCATCTGAGGTCTCGGGTTCATTTGGAAAGATGCTCGATCGAATCGCGGCGAATATCGCCCAGGAGATCGAGACGCGCAAGATGGTCATCGGCGCGATGATCTATCCGGGCGTCATCGCCGGCATGGCGGTGTCCGTCACGGTCTTCCTGCTGACCTTCGTGCTGCCCAAGTTCGCGGCGATCTTCGAAGGCAAGGAGGACGCGCTGCCCTGGTCGACCAGCTTCCTGCTGGCGCTGTCAGACTTCCTCGTGCAGCAGTGGCCGATTCTTATCGGCGCCGGCGCCGTCTTCTTCGTGGCGTTCATGTTCTTCCTGCGGACGGAGCTCGGGCGCTTCTGGCTCGATCGAACGAAGCTGAAGACGCCCATTTTCCGCGGCATGTTCAGCGCGCTGTATCTCAGCCGCTCGCTGCAGACGATGGGCGAGCTGATCAACGCCGGTGTGCCGATGCTCGACACCCTGGCGATCACTTCCGACATCGCAGGCAATCAGTTGTATCGACGACTGTGGCGCACGGTGTACGGCGCGGTCAAGGAAGGCAAGAAGATCGCTTCGCCGCTGACGAAGACGCGGCTGCTTCCGAAGGCTGTTGTGCAGATGGTCGGCGCCGGTGAGGAGTCCGGTAAGCTCGGCGAAGTGCTGGATGAGATTTCAACGTACTACGCGGCGCAGCTGAAGGACCGAATAAAAGCTGTGACAAGCATGATCGAGCCCATCATGATCATCCTAATGGGTTCAGTCGTTGGATTCATCGCTATGTCCATCATCCTGCCGATCTTCAAGATGAGCCAGATCGTGAGATAACCGATACGAACGTGTACGGGGGATCGTTGCGGGAGGACCATGCAAGGGTCCTTCGATGCAGCGTCTGTACGGAGCGTTTCGTATGCGTCAGTTCAATCTACGTCCGACAACCAGATCGCGCAAATCAGCGCGCGGCTTCACGCTGATCGAGACGAGTCTCGCTGTCATCATCATCGGTGTCGGTGTGCTCGCATTGCTCGAGGCGCAGCAGGCCTTCCTCTATAAGAACTCCTGGTCGACGCACAGCTCAACCGGAGCGCTGCTGGCCAATGAGGTGCGCGAGATGGCTCGCAACTATCCGCGCCATGATGTGTTCTCGGGCGGGCTCTACTTCGAGAACCCTGCGACGCACGAAACATTGCGCGGCTGGGGGCCCGAGAACGGCGAAGTGAGCGCCGACTCCTTCGATGACCTTGATGATCTTGACGGCGTCATGTTCGGCGACGCATCCAGCGCGCCGGGCGACATCACGCTGCGTCTTGCCGGACCCATCAACTCGCAGGGCGAGCTGATCATGGACACCGACTGGGGCGGCGATCTGATTCTTGATGAGGAGTCCGAAGAGGCGATTGCGCTGCAGGGCTGGTCCCAGTATGTGATCGTCGAAAAGGTCGACCCTGAGAATCTGACGACCGTTCGAGCCAATGACTATTTCGAAGCGGCGACCGAATCCATTCCGGAGCTGGCCGTCGACAAGTTCCCCGTGCGCGTCCAGGTGGTCGTGCTGTATCAGGGGCCTGGTGATCTTTCGCCGACGGAGATCACACGTTCAACGTGGGTGGCCCTGCCGTAAGGCGCAGGGTTCGCCGCGATCTCTTGTTCTTCGATTCTTCCGTGGAGGCGTTGTTGGAGTTGATCAACGGAGAGTTCTTCATGCGACTTCGACTTCCAACTCGACCATTCTCAACGAACGGCCCGCGCACGAAGCGCGGCGTTGTGGCGATTCTTGCCATGATGTTCCTTGTGCTCTTCGGCTCGCTTGCCGCGGCTATGGCCATTGTCAGTCAGGGCAACCTGCAGACGGCTCAGACGCAGCTTCGCGTGCACGAGGCGCTTGGCGCCGTTGACACCGGACTGACCATCGCGACGGGGCGCCTGCGCCAGGTCACGACTGATCTGCGCATTGAAAAGGGCATTGTCGATCCCGACTATGCGATGGATCTGTGGACGGGCTCTTTCAGCGAGGATGATGGCGCGGTGCAGGATCGCGAAGGCGATGCGCAGTCCGACGGCATTGTCGATCTGCTGGCCGCGATCCACACCGAGGACACCGTCGTCGACGGCATCGATGTGGGGTACACCCCGCTCGAGAACTGGCTCGTCACGAATCCGATTCTGCTCGAATCGAACGCCGATGGCGATCCGGTGCGCGCTGCGCAGATTACGTACATCCCGCTGGATGGCCTGGGCAGCGTTCGTGCGATCGTGTCCGGCTACTCATGGGACTACGCCAGCGAGCGCTGGATCACGCGTTCGGCGCAGCAGGACTTCCGCATCTTCAAGCGTGTTGATCACGCGATTCTCGGCCCGAGCAAGATCATGGTCGGCCGCAATGTGCAGATCAATGGTCCGCTCGGCGCGACGTTTACGGGCGTCGAGAATGTTGATGGCCATCCGCTCGTCGTCCACTCGGACTTCATGGGTCTGAGTTCGGAGCTGACGGCGAAGCTCGAAGATCTTTACGCCGCCATTCACGCTGACGATATGGATGGCGACAATCGCCTGCGTTCGGATCACACGATTGAAGCCGGCGATCTTGCGTCGCTCAACATCGAGGACTACGACGGCGACGGCGACGCTGATCAGGCGTTCGCTGATATCAACGGCGATGGCTCCATCGATGAGTTTGATGTGTTCCTGAAGCACTACGACACCGATGGCGACGGCAAGCTCGTGCTTTCCGAGGCGCTGACGGCCGGCACGGCCGCGGCCGGTGAAGAGCCGGAGTTTGACAGCGTCGATGATGATCTTGCGTACCTGTTGGATTCGGCCATGCCGGATCGCAATGGCGATGGCATCGTCAACTACAAGGACACCGTGCTCGGCTATCGCGATGGCGTTGTCGATTACAAAGATCGTTACGCCAAGATTCGCGGCTCCGTCGCGTTCCGTGTTGATCGAGGTGACTGGGAGCTGAATGAAGACGCGTATGGCGCGGCGCTCTCTGACTATCAGAAGATGGTCGAGGGTGTGATTCGTCCTGACCCGGGCGATCTGCCGGTTCAGTTCAGCGCCGGTGATGAGATTCTGCCGGACATCGATACGGATACTTTTGATTCGGCCGAGTCCGCGCTGGCGGAGGCCGCCGATGGCGCAGCGTTCGCAACGCAGGCCGGCCTTGACGGCGCGGCGTTTACGCTGGCGACCAACGCCGATGGCGTCGTGGTCGGTCAGAACTTCAACGCGGGTCTGACGACGATCGTCGAGGCCACGCCGTATGGCGGCAGCGCTCCGGCGGACTACTACGAGCGTCCCGTGTTCCAGGACATCACGTTCCGCAATGTGGTGATCCCGCGCGGGCTGAATGCTCTGTTTGTTGACTGCACGTTCATCGGCGTCACACGCGTCCAGAGCTATGCGGGCAATACGCATGCAAGCTGGCAGTTCTACGGGCAGCAGAACTCGGATCTGACGCTGAAGTATCCCCCGCCGCCGGCGGAGAGCGAAGCGCAGCTGGATAATGACTACTTCACGGATGACATCATCCAGCCGGAAGATTTTGACATCGAGCGTCTGACCGTCAGCGGCACGCCCTATGTAACGACCAAGCCGCTGAGCAACAACGTGCGTTTCCACGACTGCATTTTCGTCGGATCCATCGTGTCTGATCGACCGTCGAACTACACGCACATCCGCAACAAGCTGCAGTTCACGGGCAGCACGAAGTTCTACAAGAAGAACCCGGATGCGCCGGATGATGATGAACTGAATCCGGATGAAGAGGATCTTGAGGAGATCGCCAAGAGCTCGATGCTGGCGCCTCATTACTCAGTGGATATCGGCAGCAACAACGCTCCGACGACCCAGGATGTGAATCTCAGTGGTCTGGTCATCGCGGGCGTGCTTGATGTTCGCGGCAACACGACGATTGACGGCGCGCTGCTGCTCACTTTCGAGCCTTCGCTGGCTGATCCTGCGCTGCAGCACTTTGGTGTGCCCGTGGGCAACCCGGCGCACTTCAACGCCACGCTCGGCTACTTCGGTCCTGAGCAGGGTGATGAGGAAGGCTTCAGCCTTGAGGATCTGAGCGATCTCGATGGTGACGGTGTGCTCGACATCGGCTGGGACGCCAACGGAGATGGTTTCCCCGATGAGGGCGCCGATCCGGCGACATCGACGGCCGTGCCGTTCAACGGATTTGGTCGCGTCGTGCTCAACTGGGATCCGAACCTGATGATGCCCGACGGTCTCATCGCGCCGATTCAGATCCAGCCTGTGGCGACGACGTATCGCGAAGGCCGCCTGATTGTGGAGGCTGAGTGAACATGAAGCGCTTCAGGAAACACAACGCGCGGAACGGGCGGCGCGCTTTCAGCATGGTCGAAATGCTGATCGCGCTTGCCATCAGCGGCTCGCTCATGGCGGCGACGCTGGCGGCGCTCGATAGCTCGTTCCAGCAGTACAAATCGACGACGGAGTCGGCGTCCACCCATGTGGTTTCGCGCATCGTCATGCATCGCATGCTTTCGATGATCCGCACGGGCACGGAGTTCGGCCCCTTCCCTGCTGATCCGCTTGATCCGGGTCAGAATCCGATCAACTCGGACTTCATCGAGTTCGTCAGCGACAAGGATCTCGACGGCGGCATCACGCGCATCACGCGCATCGAACATCGTCCTTCGGTCGACGAAGGTCCGAATGATGAGCTGTGGTATGTCGTGGTTCAGCCGACGGATGATGTGGAGACGATCGTCGAGGAGCGCCTGCTTCTGGGCGGCGTCATCGGATGCCAGTTCAACCTTGAGTACAACGAACAAACATGGTTGCTTGATCGAGCGACCATTGATCTCACTATCGAGCCCAATGACTCCGCCGATCTGACCATCGGTGGAGAAGCGCCGCCGCAGACGATCCGCCTTGTGGCGTCGGCGGCGCCGAGGCAGACGAGGTGACCCTCCGCAGGAGGACCCAATCATGACTATCCATCAAGCCATTTCACGCGCCGGCGCAGGCGCCCGAGGTTCGCGCCGAGGATTCACGCTGGTCGAGATTCTCGTCGTGGTCGTGATTCTCGGCATCCTTGCCGCCGTTGTCGTCACGAAGTTCGGCGGCGTCGATCTCGAGGCGCGCAGTTCTGCTGCGCAATCCGATCTCAAGCACATGCAGACGCAGGTGATGCTCGCCGCCCAGGCCAATGGCGGCGCCTTCCCGACGGAGATTACGGACGACGTGCTCGAAAGCTGGTTCGGTCGCGTGCGGCCGCATCCCTTCGGCATGTCGGGGACGGAGCTCGGCGTCGAGAATGATGAGTCCGGCGATTCGGACATCACACATCCCGAGGACAAGGTGCTGGATGAAGGCTCGTACGGCTGGTGGTACAACCCGGCGAACGGCATCATCCGCTCGCGCGTCCCGGATCAGGGTGATGACACGGTGAATCTCGAGCTGTATCGCACCGTCAACATCACCAGCATCGGCAGCCTCGCCGACGTCGAGTAGGGTCACGTCCGGACCGCCTGACGATCGATCCGGCGACGCGACGCTGCCGCGCCGGGCGGGTATGATCCTCGCCCGAGAGGGGCGGTAGCTCAATTGGGAGAGCACTGGCTTTGCAAGCCAGGGGTTGCCGGTTCGATCCCGGTCCGCTCCATTTGTGATCCGTGAATCTCAGGGCGTCAGACGGCGCCCGAAGTTGGAGAGCACGGTCGACAGATCCAGAATGTCGACGTGCCCATCCGCGTTGAGATCGTGGGTTCCGCCTCTGGCGCCCCAGTAGCCGAGGATCGACGCGAGATCCCGCGCATTGACGACGGCGTCGCCTGTCACATCACCTGGCAAGTATGGAGCGATCTGAAGCTCCGATGACACCATCTCCGTCGGCGGCGCCTTATCCGTGCGCTCCCAGAGGTCGTAGAGGATGTCACCCCACTCGTCCGTCTGATTCGCATCACGCAAAGTCTCGATGTAATGACGCGTGACCACGGCGTAGTACACGGTCACCCGCATGCGCACGGCGCTCGGCGGCAGTTCAAACCATGTGTCCGCCCAGTG
This sequence comes from Sarcodiotheca gaudichaudii, assembly GCA_032355985.1. Lineage (NCBI taxonomy): Eukaryota > Rhodophyta > Florideophyceae > Gigartinales > Solieriaceae > Sarcodiotheca > Sarcodiotheca gaudichaudii. The sequence goes on from JAUKVZ010000002.1 coordinate 180,362, forward strand.
CTGGCCATCGGCGTAGTCCGCGCCGACGACGGGGGCGCCCGCTTCGGCGAATGCATCGCGATCGTAGCCGCGGGGAGGAATGCGATTGTCCTTGACGATCGTGTCCGCCAGCGCCATGTGCGTCGTGACGCCGGGATCAAACCCGGTCGCTGCGGCGGCCTCGTCGCTCAGCCCGACGTGCATCTCAAACACCGTGGTCGAATCTTCATCGAGATGCGCTTCGGCCGGATCGTAATGCCCCCACTCTCGCACGATCTCGCCCTGCGCATCCAGCGCCTGCACGTTCACCCACACGCGTCGACCTTCGATGTGGCCGGTGGGAAGTTTGTGGCCCGTTTCATTGATGACTCGCGCCTTCAGGACGCCGCCATGCTGTTCCAGTTCAAGACTGGCGGCGCGCTGGAGCATGGAACGGGCGCGCTCGCGTCCAACTGCGATGGCGTCGAGATCAACGCCCGGATCATTGAGCGGCCCGTAGTGCTCGGCGATGATCTGTAGCACCCAGTCGGCGGCGCCGGCGAAATCATGCCTCGGCAGGTCGTCATACTCCGGGCCGAAGAAGCAGGATGCGCCCTGCACGCGCGGCATGTGGCAATCCTGGCATGTGCTGACCGTCGTCACGTTGTAGCCGCCGAATCGGCCACCGAGATCGACGCCGCCATCGGCGAACGCGCTGAGCTTCCATTCGGTGTACGTCCGCTCAAGCGGGAACTGAGCATGGGGATCGTCACTGGGGCTGGGCTCGCCGATCGTGTTGTATCGATAGGAGCCATCCGGCTGTTTCGACACGGCGAGATTGCCGACATCATGGCACGAGCCGCAGAATGAGCCGGACCTATGAAATGATGACTCGATGACATCGTGCGGCGCAAACTCCGTCGGGCGCGGACCGCGCCGGGTCGCGCTCGGGTCCAGCACGAACATCGCATTGCCGTAGAACGAGGGAACATCATCCAGCGCCGCGAGGATCGCTTCATCCTCAGGCGGACTGACGCCCGGCTTGTAGATCGGATCCACCATGGAATGGCAGAAGTGACAACTGACGCCTTCATAGTCCTGCGGCGTCAGCGATGCGCCGGTCGGATCATCAACTGATCCGGACACGACGGACATAGGCACATGACATCGCGAGCAGTAGCTCCCAACCTGCGGCACATCCTGGCGCGCTGTCGCGACCTGCGCGAGATACAGCGGATCTCGCCCTGCCTGCGCCATGAGACTGCCGCGCCACGCCGAATAGGGCTCCGTCTCTTCAGCGAAGTTGCCGTGGCAGTAGGAGCAAGAGGTTTGACTGAGAAAGCGGTTCGGATCGACGTCGCCGGACTGTGTGCCGGGAACGTGAAAGTCTTCAGGCGTCATCGGAAGCAGGAGCAGACCACCGGCGATCGACAGCGGCATGACGAGCGAAAGCCCGACGAGCCCCGCGATCACTCCACGGCCTCCCATCATCTGCTCCTCTCAAAAGCACATTCCTTCCCAGTGGAATGTGCCCCGCTTCAAACCTATTGCGGATCGATCTATCCTTTATACATCGAGATTCTCCTGTGGCAAGCAATTCCCGTCCATCCAGCCCGGTTTCCTGAGCATCGGGGTCGGCGTGTCCGGCACAGGTTCGCTGTTTTGACGCTCAGTCCGCGAATGTCGCAAGATCCGATGCGAGGGTCGAAATCGCCCTCTTGAGCACCTCGATGGATCGCAGGTATTCGGCGATCTCGATGCGTTCCTCGGGTGTGTGATCGAGGCCGCTGTCGCCGGGGCCGTAGGCGGCGATGGGGCAGCCCCAGGTGGGGCCGACGACATTCATGTCCGCTGTGCCGGTCTTGAGCTTGGGCCTGGGCCTGGCGCCTTGCTCGCGGATGGCGCCGCTGATGGCGCATACGACCGGATCGCTGCGCGTGGTCATGTGCGCCGGGATGTGGCCGTCGAATCGAAGTTCGCAGCCTCGAACATCGACGGCGCGTATGGCGGCTTCCACTTCGTGCGGCTGGATCCAGTCGGGAATGCGGAAGCCGGCGCTGAGCCGAGCGGTGTCGTGCAGGCCGTCGGCAGCGCTGGTGATCGAAAGCAGTGTCGCCTGCACCTGATCAATCACGCGCTCGCGGCCTTCATTGAGCCCTTCGATGACGCGCACGGCGTCCGCCCACATCGCCACAAGGGCATCGCTTGCTGAACCTTCCGGCCCGGCGCTGTGCGCGCCTTCCTTGACGATGGATGCATCCAGCACGAGTCGTCCCTTGTAGCCGAGGGCGACACCATCCCAGCCGCTGGGTTCTCCGATGACGCAGGCATCGGGCTGGAATCGATCGCGGATGGCGCATGCGCCGGGCGAGTTGGCGGATTCCTCCCCCACTGCTGCGCCGACGACGATCGACACGTCATCCGGCACATCAGCCGAAGCCGCGGCGAGGAGCATGGCGCAGAGCGGTCCCTTGGCATCGACGGCGCCGCGTCCGTGAAGCACGCCATCTTCCAGGCGCACGGGAATCTCGCCGGGAAAAGTGTCGATGTGTCCGAGCAGCATGATCTGTTGCGATGCGCCCTCGCGCGGACCACGAAACACCAGTCCGCTGCCCGCTTCGTCGATCTCCGCGTCCAGCCCGAGTGAGCGGGCCATGTCGACGAAGACATCGACGGCGGCGCTTTCCTCATGGGAGAGGCTGGGCGTGGCGACGAGGCGATGGAGGAAATCCGTCGCCGCCTGATCGGTGACCTGGGTCGATTCGTGCAATCGGGCGTTCATACCGCCATCCCTTCAAACACCGTTCCGGCGCCTTCGCGCGCCTGGCCAATTGCGTTCGGTCCCTGCGCCGAGCCGATGACAACGCGTTCGACGCCCTGGCTGATGGCTTCCTCGGCGGCGAGGATCTTGTTCTTCATGCGACCGGCGCCGGCTTCGCGCACGACGTCGATGCCGACTTCGGCGGCGCTCGTGATCACGCTCGTCGGATCACTGACATCACTGAGCACGCCGGGAATGTTGGAAAGGAGCAGCAGCTCGCGAGCGTGCAGCGCGCCGGCCGTGATGGCCGCAGCGCGATCCGCATCGACGTTGATCGCCTGGCCATCCACGGTCACTGCCGGGGGCGTCAGCACGGGCGTGCGTCCGCTTTCCAGCAGCAGGTCAAGGAGATCGGTGCTGACGCGCGTCACGCGACCGGAGAGATCATCACGGATGATCACCGTCTCGCCATCTTCGACGGAGCGAATGGCCTTCTTGCGCTCGCCTTCCCAGATGCCGCCATCGATGCCGGACAGACCGACCGCATCGATGCCCTGTGATCGCAGGGATTCGACGACGCGCTTGTTGATCAGGCCGCAGTACGCCATGCAAAAGATGTCCAGCGTGCGCCGATCGGTGCGGCGGCTGGTGTGTCCGGAGGGGCTGGTGATGGTCTGCGGGGGATGGCCGAGCTGCGCCGAGAGCACGTTCGTCTCATGCGAGCCGCCATGCACAAGCACGACGCTCTGACCGGAACGAACGAGTTCGGCGACTTCAAGCACGATCGAATCGAGTTCGATGCCTTCGCCGCCGCCCACCTTGATGACTGTGTCCACGCGCATGTCGCGTTGCTTCCTTTCCTACGCCGGGTGCAGACCCGCAAAACTCAGACCGGTGCGCTCGTCGAGACCAAGCGCGATGTTCATGGATTGAATCGCCGAACCCGCGGCGCCCTTCATCAGATTGTCGATCGCGCACAGGGCGATAATGCGCCCTGAGTTCGGATCGACTGCGAATCCGACATCGGCGTGATTGCTACCGGCGACGACGCGCGGATCGGGAAGGCGATGCAATCCCGAGCGCTCGCGGACGATGCGCACGAAGGGCTCGTCCTGATAGGCCTCGCGATAGAGGCGCCACAGCTCGCGATCGGTGACGCGCTCCGTCGGCTCGACGTGGGCCGTGCAAAGGACGCCTCGGACCATTTCGATCGCCGTGACCGTCGCATCCAGGCGCATGTCTCCAAGCGCCTGAAGCACCTCGGCGCAGTGCCGATGGCCGAAAGGGCTGTAGGTGCGCACGGCTCGTGAGCGGATCGGATGATGTGATCCCTCGCTGGCGCCGGCGCCTGATTCGCTCGAGCCGACCTTGATGTCTGCGATGACGCGTTCGATGAGTCCGGCGCAAGCGAGCGGCAGGAGCGCGAGATTCATCGCAGTCGCATTGCAGCCGACGCCACTGACGAGGCGGGCGCCGGGAAGGCTTTCGCGATGCAATTCGGGCAGGCCGTAGACGGCGCTGGCCAGGCGCTGCGGCGCCGGATGCTCTTCGCCATACCACCGGCTGTAGTCCGCTTCGCTGCGAAGGCGAAAGTCCGCCGAGAGATCGATGACGAGGGGCGCGAGATCGAGATAGCGATCAATGTCGCCCGCCGCCACGCCATGCGGCAGGCACAGGAAGATGACATCCGAAGGCTCCAGTTCCTCCGGCGCGCTGTACATCAGATCGATGTGCCCGCGAAGATTCGGATGCGTGCGATGCAGGGGCTGACCCGCGAGTGATCGTGATGTCACACACGCGAGTTCGGCATCTGGATGGCCGATGATCAGGCGCGATAGTTCGCCGCCTGAGTAGCCGCTGCCGCCGACGATGGAGATGCGATGGGTCACGCCAGCGCTCCTTCCCGTGCGCGAGTCACCGTGAGCATGCCGCCGGCGATGCGCATGGCATGTTCGGCGACAAGTCTGTGAATGGGCACGCCGGTGGCGGGGACGCTGTTGCGAAACTCCATGGAGTGATTCACTTCATTGACGAGCAGGCCGCGGCGGGGGCATTCCAGGAGATCGACGGCCACAAGATCCGCGCCCATGCACGCCGAGGCGCGCACCGCGAGGCTTGTCAGTTCATCCGTCAGTTCGACGCCTTCGACCGTGGCGCCGCGGGCTGTGTTGGTCAGCCAGTGTTCGCTTGATCGCGCAATCGCCGCGACGGCCTCACCTCCGACGACGAACACCCGCAGATCGCGCCCGGGCTTTTCGATGTGCTCCTGCACGTAGTAGACGTGATGATGCAGCGAGCCGAGCGTCGAGCGATGCTCGATCAGCGCTTCGGCGCTGTCTCGATCATTGACGCGCGCCACCAGGCGGCCCCAGGAGCCGATGGTCGGCTTGAGTACGGCCGGGTAGCCCAGCTCTTCGATCGCCGCGATCGCCGCTTCGGGCCCGGTCGCGACGAGTGTTCGCGGCGTCGGCACACCTGCTCGCACGAGTTCGATCGACGTGCGCAGCTTGTCGGCGCAGAGTTCGATGGTCGTCGCCGGGTTCATGCAGCGCACGCCCAGCCCTTCGAGCACGCGGGTCGCCGTCAGCGACGCCGTCAGGCTCAGCGATCGATCAATGACCAGGTCAAATCTTCGCCAGCGATCGGCGTTTGTCAGATAGAAGACCTCCCGCCGCAGATCGATCGTCTCGATCTCTACGTTCAGTTCTTCGAGCGCATCGAGAAGCATTTCCTCTTCGACACGCAGTCGGTTGTGCAGCATTGCAAAACGCATCAGTCGTCTCCTTCGTGCGGGCGCGAATCGCGCTTACTCGCCCCAGTCTTCCTCGACCTCAGGGGCGAGCTCCAGCGTCAGGGGCTCGATGGAGGTGACCTCGAGCTCGACGCCGCAGCTTGAGCACATCACGACCTGCCCGCTGCGCGGCGCGCGGCGGAAGGTGAGTCCTCCATCGCACTCGATGCAGGTGGCTTCGATAGCGGCTTCACTTGTTGTTGCGTTGGTCATGGCAGTTGTCCTTTCCGATGTGAGATTGACAAAACGAAAAAACCCCCGGACGAGCGTCCGGGGGTTCGAAGTGGCTTGTGTTTCAGAGTGCGGCTGTCAGTTCACGCCGCGCCAAGCCAAGACGATATCCCGAACGCTTGAAGCGTCCTTGGTTTTCTTGGCTTTGATGGCGATGGTGTGAATCATGTCTTTTTCGTCTGCCCGCGCACTGTCGGGGCGGGGGATATTCCCCATGCATCGACCGCTTGTCAAGCACTGCATCAGCACATTCAGAAAAAGATCGTCAAACCCCCCATTGCGATGGGCGGTGTGACAGGCTGTGTGACGGGCGCAGGAAGAAGCCCCCGGATCGGCAGCTGACCCGGGGGCTCAGTTTGAACCGGTGCGGCGGGGGGAGTTTCGCGAGAGCCCGCCGTCCGGTGTGAAGCCGCTTGCTCAGGGCGACTTCGGACAATCGAGGATCAGATTCCGAGCCGAGGCTGATCACGCCCCTGCCCGACATCTACTGAATCGTCGCCCGACGTCCGATCCGGCGCGCTTTTTCAAAAAAATGGGCGGACCTCGCACATCCCTTTTCCCCGGCGCCTCGGCCGAACCGGGGCTACATTGGTGCGTTCAGGAGTTTCCAGCCGCCCCCCGCTCGCACGACGGATACGGGCGTCCCCAGCAGATCGTCGGAGGATTGCAATGGAGTTCATCTCCGAGCAGGACAAGGCCAAGATCGAATCTCGCCTGGCAGAGCTCAAGGGCCGGCGGAAGGCGGTCTCCACTCGGATCCAGGAGGCTCGTGAACTGGGCGATCTCAAGGAGAACGCCGAGTATCACGCCGCCCGCGAGGATCAGGGCATGGATGAAGCGGAGATCTCCCGTCTGGAGAAGCGGCTTGAGACGGCCGTGGTCGTCAGTGACGACTCCGCGCAGACCGACATCGTCTTTGTCGGCTCGACCGTGAAGATCAAGGAAGTCGACACGGATGACATCGAAGATGTTCGCCTGGTCGGCGAGTCCTCGGGTGATCCGCTCGCCGACCCTGTTGAAGTGACCGTCTCCAGCCCGATGGGCGAAGCCCTGATCAAGGCGCGCGTCGGCGAGACCGTCCGTGTCGATACGCCTCGCGGCGTCAAGCGCTTTGAAGTTCTCGAAATCGCCTGATCACGAATCACTGCCCTTTGACGAGCGAGCGATCACTCCCCTTCCGGCGTCACCGGCAGCGGCGTGATGTGTACGCTGCGCGTCGCGGGCGTGGCGTGATACGTGTGGCACATCAGGCATGAATCACCGGCCGAATCGGGCGTGTGGCATTCCACGCAGGATTCTTTCCTGATGGCGGCAAAGGCTGAGCGCGACTGAAGCGTCTCATCGCCCGTTCTGTCAATCGGGATGACGGCCGCGGCGCCGAGCTGATGGCATGACACGCACTGGCGGGAGCCTGCAATCAGCAGATGCGGCCGATGGTCGAAGGTCGTAAATGAAGCGCTCGCTCTGGGCGCCATGGATGAGACCCAGTTGACCTTCTTGTTCTCCGCATCACCGTCGATGGTGTGGCACTTCGTGCACATGCCCGGCGCATCGCGCCAGGAGAGTTCATCGAAGATGTGGGCCGCGGCTGCGTGGCCCGGTCCCGGCGCGCGGGCGCCGCTGACATCAAGCCAGCATGTGAGAAACTCATCGGCGTGGCCGGTCGGACGATATGCGAGGGTGTATGTCTCATCGCGCCGATGCCAGCCGCCGGAAGCGACCCAGTCCTCGGGCGAGGCCTGGAAGATGTTGGCCTCCCTGGCGCGGCGTTCGATTTCGGCATCCTCTTCGTTTATGTCGTCCAGCGCGAGCAGATCCATGTCGTCATCGAGAAGCAGATCGTCGTCTTCATCGATGGGCGCCAGATCCTCGGCGTCTGCGACTGGTGCGGGCTGCGTTGGCGCCGCCTCGGGGCGCACGCGGGAGATTGAGCGATCCGATGTGATTTCCTCAATGAGATTGGGCAGCCACACCTGCTGCGCCGATCGCACGACATCGACGGGCATTTGCGAGAGCAGTCCGATCGACTCCTGGCGTGTCAGCGGCCTACCCAGCGCCGACTCGACGCGCGTGCGCATGGCGCGATGGCCATCGACGCAGAGTTCGAAGAGGAACTGCTTGATCGCCCAGACGTATTCGGTGACGGCTTGGAGCTGCGCATCATCGGCGTCGCGCAGATCGAGCAGATCTATTTCATGGACTGTCTCGACGACGGCGCCGCGGCTTCGATCGCCGAGCAGCGCCAGTTCCAGGAAGGGCGTCAGCTTCGTTTCGAGGAAGCGGCTGTCCGCGGGCCATTCGCCGATGTCGTAGCCGCGATCTTCGAGTGTCAGGACGTCAATCGCCGGAAGGGCGATGACATCGATGCCCTTGGCGCCGGCGCGGCCATCACCGGCGATCTGCGCCGAGTGGCAGGATGCGCACATGGAGTCGAACCCGAGTGTTCCGATCTCCCGGCCGGTCAGGGAAGGCGTGTGGCACGATTCGCATGATGCAGGGGCGTGATCCTTGCGGGCGCCGACGAAGTGCCGCGTCAGGTGCGATGCGTGATTGAAAGCGATCTGCAGCGGCGCCTGATGCGGATAGTTGACGAAGTCAGGATGACCGCTGGCGAGACTTGTGAATGCATTGACGTGGCATGCCTGACATTGACGCTTCGTCATGGAGATGAGCGACGCGTCGGCGCCCTGGTGTTCGTGATGGCACACGGCGCAGCCAATCTGGTCATATGGCGCGAATGGGACGAGTTCATCGGGATCGGCGCCGCGGATGATGGCCGCGTTGCGAGCCTCTTCGGTGAGTTGCGCGATGAGTTCGGGCGGCTCCGTGTGCGGCGTGGTCGTGTGATCGCCGAACGTGTGACAGGCGACGCACTTGGCGCTCTGATCGAGTCCGGCCTGCGTTGTCACGAGTCCGTGCAGCGGGGATTTGATGGAGCCGATCGTCGTGAGATGGCAGTTGGCGCAGTCGGTCTGGAGCGAGGCGTGCGCTGACGAGAGCGGGCCGGGCATGACATGCCGCCCACCTGTCTGCGGGGCAAGGAATGGTGACGCGATGGCGACGGTGATTGCGGCGCCTGCGAGCGCAGCGAGCCACAGCTTCGCCCGTAGGCCAAGACCGCCTTCCTGCGGACTGGTCACAGGCTTCTTACTCATCCAGTTGGATTACTTGCCGAGGAAGACGTGAGCCATGTAGCCGTGTGCGCTAAGCAGTGTGCCATGCATCATGCCCAGCGTGATGAGACTGCCGGTGACGAACACCTGGGCGAACGTCGCCCGGCGAAGCGCCAGCCTGCGAGTGAAGCGGGCTTCCAGAGTATCGGCATCCGCCATCGCTTCGCTCAGTCTTTTCAGCGTGTCACGATCCGTATTTGAGGCGATCCGCTGCACCGTCTCCACGCGGATCGTCAGCGGGCTCGAGTCCGAGATCGGACGCATGAATCGGCGAATCCCGGAGCGGGGACGCAGGCTCATGCGATAGGTCGCATCCTTGATCAGTTGGCTCGTCTCCGGGCTCGTCCCGGCGCGAGGCGCCGCGGCTCGGATCTCTTCCACGCGCTCGCCCAGCGTGATCCAGTCCATCAGCAGATCTTCGATCGATCTGGCGGGCTCGCCGGCGAAGGCCTTGCGATTGATGTTCCAGAGGCCGGCCAGCGCCAGGCCGCCCACGGCATAGACGCCGAAGAGCGCCGAGAGGGCGTATTCAAAGGGCGTATTCGGCCCCTGCGATTCGATGTGGAATCCAAACGCGACAACGCCGATCGCCCAGGTCGCCAGATGCAGTTTGAGCCAGCGCTCGTTGGATGCGGCTCGAAGCAGCGTCAATGTGCGCGGGAAGCACAGCACGCCAAGCGTCAGGGCCAGTACCCAGCCGGTCAGGAATCGCGTGTCATGCAGTGAATCGGCACAGCGTGAGTAGAGAAGGCATGCCCCGAACATCGCGACGCATCCGGTGGCGATGAGCATCGTCAGGGAGATCGTCGCCCGGTCGATGAACCGGCGGCGTCCTACCGTTGTTGATGTGGCTCTCTCTCTGGCCATACCTGTCTGCGGCCCGAAGGCCGGATCCAATCGGGCTGCCTGGACCCCGCTCGCCAAACCTCTCGGCGACCGGATCGTAAACCCTTGCAAGGCAACAACCTAAAGAGAGGCCGACCCCACACGGCTTAACGCAGCCCATCATCCTCCAGGGAAAGAATAACGCGGTTCAGACGAACCACAATCCCCTCTCTGGCAACTTCAGGCACGATTCCAATTATGCGGACCATCAAATCCGATGAACACCGCTCACTCGTCACAATCCACGCCTGACTCCGGATTATCGGTCAGCGGTGACCCTGTCTGGAGTGGTACGAGTGGCATGTCAGACAGTTCGAAGCGGTTCGATCGGGCTGGTGGCAATCGATGCAGGAGGAGCGGCGGATGGCCTGGAAGTCCCGCGGCGCCTCAGTCGAGGCCTCGATGTGGCAGCTGGCGCATGAATCGCCAACGCTTCCACTCAAGTGAGGTGTGTGGCTGAAGCGCGTCAGGCCGTGAGCGCCGCCGGTCGCCTGAGGCGTCGCCCAGTGCAGTTCCGATGCAGTCGGCGCGAGTTCCATGTGGCACTTGGCACAGGCGCCGGGCGCTCCTGAAGCGCCGACTTCATTGAAGAGATGCGAATCGCCGGTGGATGCTGAACGAGCCGCGGCCCACTCGATCAGCGAGCGCATGAGTTCATCGGAGTGACCAGTCGGACGGTAGCGCACCGAGAAATCGGCATCGGAGAGATAGAAGCCGCCGGCGGGTGTTTCGTCTTCACCGGAGAGCGTCCACGGCTCGATGGCCAGCGCGTCGTTCGCCGTTTGTTCCGGCGCTTCGGCCAGTTGCTCCGCGGGCGCATCATCGGCGAGTAGATCATCCTCTTCCATGTCGAGCAGATCGCCATCGGAATCGTCATCGCCGGGGAGCAGGTCGTCTTCTGCAAGCAGATCGTCTTCGGCGAGGAGATCGGCGTCATCTTCGAGGAGATCAGCGTCGTCGAGGAGGTCATCGTCGAGAAGGTCGTCACCTTCGTCCTGTTGTTGCGGGGACGCGTCTTCTGCGGGTGATTCATCGGAGTCGAGCGCCGGCTCGGGGGTTGGCTTTCGTCCGGCCTTGTGCATTGCGAGGTCGGCGCGAAGATTGGGCATCCATGCATCGGCGGCGGCTCGTACGGATTCGGCGTTGATGCGCACTTCGGCCGCGTCCTGATCGGCCAGGCGCTCCTGCAGGGCCGCGCCGCCGCCTTGGGCGAGATCGCGCCAGAGTGATTTGATCTGCCACGCAAACTCTTCGGCGCGGGCGAGATCTTCATCGTCTGCGTTCGCCATGTCGACGAGGGCGCCATCGCGCAGCTGTGCGATGAACGCGGGGTCCATCGCTTCGAACATCGCCAGGGTCAGTTCCGAAGGCGGTGTTTCGACATAGGCGCTATCCGCGGGCCAGTCGCCGACCCAGTGTCCGGCCTCTTCGAGCGAATACACATCCAGCGCGGGAACATTGACGATCGCCAGCCCGGCGCCATCGACGCGTCCGGCGCCACGGATTTGACCTTCGTGGCACGAGGCGCACATGGAATCGAATGAGCCGAGGCGCATCACGCCGGACTGGATCTCCAGCGTGTGGCAGCCATTGCAATCGAGCGCCTGCTCCTTGTTGCGCAGGAAATGATCTGAGAAATGGGTGCGATGATCAAAGGCCACGGCTCGCGATCGGCGCCAGGCGTCACCAGGGAACTCCGGATGGCCATCGGCGAAGGACTCGAACTGAGTCACATGGCACGTCTGGCACTGCATGTCTGTCAGTTCAGTGAGGGCTGCATCGCGGCCATGGTGTTCGACATGGCAACGCATGCAGTCGCCGGCGATGGCATCGATATCCGGCTCACCCAGCACGGCGCGTTGTGCGGCCAGCACGAGGGGGGCGTTTGTGCCAGCCGATGATTCGGGCAGTGATGCAGTGGAGTGCGCCAGGCGCGCATCGGCGCCGAGATCGTGACACGAGAGGCAGTGGTCGACCTGCACGCTGCCGAATGTCAGCGCATCGAAGCTCGCAAGCGCGGCTGAATCATGCGTCGTGTGACAGGCCGCGCATTGATTGGCGAGGAAGGCGTGGGGTGAAGCGAGCGGGCCCGGAGAGATGTACGCCCGGCCGCCCGGCGCCGACAACAGCACAAGCATGAGTGCGATCGTCGCGACAGCAGTCCATGCGACGAGGGCGCCGCGTCGGGAGCGCATGCTGCGGCGCGGCTGGCATGGCGGGATCGGATGGCAGCATGTTCCATCCGGCTTTGGGCCGTGCTCGCATACGCCGCCGAACTCCTGCGAGCGCGTGCATCGCCAGCGATCGCCCTGCCGAATGGGCCTGCACTCTCCTTGTGCGTGGCAACGGCCTTTGTGATCCGGTCCGTGCGGGCACGGCTTGCCATCGGCCGCCCAGCCGCAGACCCACTTCTGCTCCGGCCTTTCGTAGGAGCTTTGCGTGTGGCCGAACTGTTGCAGAGGCGTGCTCACGTCAGGCCTCCGGCGCGCAGCGCAAGGACGCCATGCACGATCGCGACGACGATGAGGGCGTACGTCGCGGGAATGTGCACGAAGAGCCACAGCTTGAGCAGCTTTTGCGACGCCGCGGCAAGGTCCAGATCGTCCTTGGCGCGTGCGATGCGGGCCAGTTCGTTCATGTGGCGGCTGTCCTGATCGCCGAGGCTTCGGATCTGCGCATCAAGCTCCTGCAGGATGGCGCGCCGGCGCTTGCCGCCGAGTCGCAGTGGACGCAGCATCTTCGGTTTCGCCTCGAGGAAGCCCTGCAGCTGTGTCACATGAAAATCTGCGACGACCGAAGCGCCTGTATCCGCTGCTGCGGCGACGGCGACGTTATCCGCTTGTTCCTGCAATCGACGTCGAAACACGGGGATGCGCTCGTAGATCACTTCCTCGCCGCCGGCGGTGAGGCGCGCGGGCAGGAGCCGGGTGAAGGCCAGGCCGGCGAGTCCGCTGAGGAATACCAGCACGAAGAGCGCCCACACGATTGTCTCAATCACGCCCGTCGGAAAACCCAGCCCTGCATGGGCGAGGAAGAGGGCGCCGCTGAAGAGGCCGGCGTAGATGTGAAACTGCATCCACCAGGCCATTGGGCCCAGCGGCACTGTCGAGATTTTCTTGCGCGCGTTGAGCGATGTGAGCAGCAGCACAAGCGCCAGCAGAGCAATGCCGGTGATGGACTCTGTGGAGCGAAGCGAGCCGCGCATGGCAAAGAGCCACAGCGCAAGCAGCACACTGATGATGATGGTGATGGAAAGACCGATGCGTCTGCGGGTTCGGAACTTGATCATCGCGCCGTCATCGCCGTCAGTTCATCGGATGTTCGCAGATCTACGCGTCGAAGCGCATCGTGCGGACACGCGCGCTGGCATGCGGGACCACCGGGAAGATCGACACACAGATCGCATTTCGTCGCCTTGCGAATGGGCAGGCTTGTCTCTGAGTCGCGCACCTCCACGCCGTGCTTGTCACGAATCTCGACCATGCGGATGTTGTGATACGGGCAGCTGTCGGCGCACGTTGAACAGCCGATGCAGGTGTTGTCATTAATGACGACCTGGCCGCCCTCGAGATCGCGATGAATGGCGCCCGTCGGGCAACCGATCATGCACACAGGATCGGCGCAATGCATGCACGCATTGGCGATCATGAACTGCCCGATCTTCGGTCCGTGGCGGACGAAGCGCGGATTGTGATCGTGGGCGCTTGCGCAGGCGCGAACACAGTCATCACAGCGCGTGCAGCGATCCAGATCGATCACCATCGCCTCCGCGCCATTGACCAGTCGCAGCTCCATCAAGCGCTCCAGCACGCCGGTCTCCAGCGCGTCGGCATCTGCATCGCGCCCGACGGACGGCGCGCTCTGCCTTGTCAGCGGCTGGGGAAGCTCGGATACGGGCAAGGAGGGCAGCACGATGTCTTCGATCACGCGCGTCGGCACGCGCAGGGCGTCGACATAGCCGATGGCGCGCAGCGTGCGCCGCCAGGGGCGCTGGTGCTCGTGGCGCCAGTTGTGCGCAAGCTCCTCGATGCCGTAGGACTGGCCCTTGCCCAGATAGCTCATCGTCTGCTCGGATGCGCCGACCTTACGGCTGACGCGCACGAAGCCGGAGCGGATCAGCACAAGACCATTTGGGTAATGTCCTTCCTGCACGATCATCGGCTCGTCGCTGTAGTCGTTGGCCCGTCCGGCCTGTGCGAGTTTCTTGTAGGAGACGTTCCATTCGAAGCTGCCGAAGGACTCGAAGACTGTTTCCGCGGCGATGCGTTCGAGTTGATCTTCACTGAGCCCCTTGAAGACGTCCACCTCCTGCAGATGGCGAATCAGGCTGCGCTCGCGATACAGGGCGTCGATGTGATTGCGAATCTCGTCGGCGCGGCGGCGGATGTCGCGCAGGCCCTGCCAACGGATTTCGAGCAGTTCGGAGTCGGCATCGGCGAAGACGGTGGCCGTGCGCGGCGAGCGGCCGAGCGCTGCGATCTCCCCGAAGAACTCTCCGGCGCCGAGCTGCACGGTGCTGTGCTCATCCAGGATGCCGGGCACATCCTGAAGGAAGACGCGCGGGGCGCCATCTTCCTTTCGCTCACCGAGTTCACGGGTGGCTCGGTAGGATTCAAGGTTTCGAGCCTCGGGCGCGCGATTCCTCGTCAGGAGTTGCAGGAAGGCGCCAAGCACGCCGGTGCGGCGGGTCGAGCGCCGGCCGAGCATCGCGGGCGGAAGGCCATCGAGCACAACGCGCACAGAGCCGCTGATGACGAAGAAGGCCGAGCTTCCGTAGTCCCCCTGCCGCACGAGGATATCGCCTTCGCGCGGGCGGACGATGCGCGCATCATTGCGCAGGATTCCGCGCAGGGGTGTTGATGCGGCGAAGCTTGATGCATCGATATCGGAAAACGGTGGGATGCTGAGCACTCGATCGACGTCGGCGTCGGTCATGTGCGGATCGAATGGCACATCCCAGCGACGCGGCCGCTCGAATCCGATGGTTGTCTCATGCGCCGGCGCGTGGCTCATGCCGCCCCGCTCTCGATCGGAGAATGACTCACTTCTGGTACGCGTCGCCGTGATACTCGCTCGACTTCGGCAGGAGCGCATCAACGCCTGCCAGCGATTCGCCATCGACGGTGTCGGCGAAATCGGAGGCCTGGGCGCCAAGTTTGTTCGCCGCGGCGATCAACTCCTTCTCATGGTTGAGCTTGATGGGCGCTTCCTTGGCGATGGTGATGGCCTGCTCGACCTGCTTCGTCGGCGAGGCGGCCTGAATCGCTTCCAGATCCTTGAGCGATCGCTTGTATCGCCCGACCATCGAGCGTGTGTAGTCGCCCTTTTCCGTCGCTTTGGCGATGCCGCGAAGCGTGTATTCCATATCCAGCAGCTTGCCGACAACATACATGCGTCGAAGCTGATCCTGCGTCGATTCTGCGTTGGTGTCTCCGCCGGAGCGGATGAAGTTATGACGCACTTCGCCTTGTGACCATGCGACGAGATCGAAGTCGCTGCCCGCGATATGACCGCCCGTATTGACGAGGTGTTCATTGGGCACGGAGTGACACGAGTAACAGTTGGACGCGACGGCGTAGAGATCCGAAGGGCGAATCATGCCGAGTTCTGCGGCGCGTTGCAGGCGCGCTTCGCGATGTTCCGCAGGCTCGTTCTCCTCGGTGTAATCGCCAAGATCGTTGTGCACATCCAGCCAGTCGGCCGCGGCGCCGTGGCAGGACTCGCAGGAGATGCCGGAGATGGGCGTCGGCTCGTTGTCTTCCATTTCCTGCGTGAAGTGGCAGGAGAGGCAGTCGCTTTCGGCTTTGATGCGCCGGATGCCCAGGGCGTCTGCGATTTCGCGCGCCTTGTCGCTGCGCGGCAGCGTGGTGTACGTCGTGTAATGATGCGACTGCTTCCACGCCTCGACTTCGTCGATGTGGCACTCGCCGCAGGTCTGTGCACCGACGACCTTGGAAGGATCAGGAGAGCCGGCGAGCGCCGCGTGGGTCAGGCACACGCCGAGAGCGCCTGCCGAGAGCACCAGCGTCGTTCGTCCCATGCCGCTGCGAGTCCGTGTCATCACTCCACTGCCTCCTTCAGATCGCTCGTTCTTCGGGCCGACTGGCCCGTTGATTATGCATCAAGTGTGACGTCCGAGCATGGCGCCGCCACGCACGCAAGGCACGATCCTTCTTCGGGCGCCTGACCGGGCTCACTGAGGTACGTAACACGCCCGGACTTCAAAGCTGTCAAACAGGTGCCGCAACTTCCGGCGCGGCAGCCAAACTCGATCGCCACGCCTTCCGCTTCGGCCAGATCGAGAATCGATCCCTGATCGGCAGACCACTTGCACGTCTTGCCGCTCCGCTCGAATACGACGGCGTGCGTCGCTCCGGCGGCGGCATCGCCGGGCGCCGGCTCGCGCTTCACGCTCGCGGGGCCGAATGCCTCGAAATGCACATGGCTGTCCGGCACACCCCACTCGCGCAGCGTGTTCGTCAGCGCCGTCATCATCGGCGGCGGGCCGCAGATGAAGTAGTCGTAGTTGTTTGAAGGCAGGTGCGATTTCAAAAGGTTGAGATCGACGTAGCCCTCGTGGTGATAGTCATCACCGAGGACATCACTCTCTGATGTCTCGCCATAGACGACGACGAGATGAATGTTGTCATGCTCGCTGGCGGCCTTCTTGAGATGCTCTTTGCATACATGCTCTGCGGCGTTCCGGACGCCGTAGAAGAAGTACACCTCGCGATTGGATCCGCTTTCGATGACTTCATTGAGCATGGAGAGCATCGGTGTGATGCCGATGCCGCCGGCGATGAGCACGACGGGCGTATCCACCGTCATATCCAGAAAGAATGATCCGCCGGGGGCTCGCACATCGATGATCGAGCCTTCTTCGACCTGTTCGTGCAGATAGCTCGAGACGAGGCCCCAGGGCGCATCCGGCTTGTCGCGCGGAGGCGGGACGCGCTTGACGCTGATGCGATACACATCCGGGCGTGCGCAGTCAGAGAGCGAGTAGCATCGAATGACCGGCTTGTTCTGCCCCGGAATGCGGAAGCGGAAGGTGAGATGCTGGCCGGGCATGTACCTGGGAAGCTCGCGCCCATCGTGGGGCGCCAGGTAGAAGGAGCAGACACCGTCGCACTCCATCACTTTCCGAACGATCTCGAATTTTCGCTCGCCGCTCCAGCCGGCCTCATCGGCGGCGCCGGGCAGGCGCACGCGCCGCACCTGATCGATGCGCGCTGCGAGCAGATCCAGCGCCATCGCCTGGCGCTTTCGTTCATGCGAACTTCGCCGCTGTGCGACGAATAGCGACTGCCCGAGGCGCAGACCCACCAGGGCCAGCAATGCGCCTCCAATGAGCAGCGGCGTGTTCATCAATCTCTCCACGCGATGTTGGCGCTCTCGGGCAGGGCGCCCGCAGCGCGAACACATTCCATCTCTTTAGAACTTGAACTGAATCTCGAAGCGGGCGCCATAGCCCGGGCGTTCATGACGCTGCGCTCGCGCGAAGGCATCGACGCGGAAGACTGCCTGCCTGCCTGCGGCCTGCTGATACCTGACGGCCGCCGCCAGCGCCGACTCATTGCTTTCCTTGGTCGAGCCACGGCCGCCGACTTCGACGATCACCTGCTGGCGCGTTTCATTCCAGAAGTGCTGATATCCAAGCGCGGCGCCCACAGCGTTGTTCGGACGATTGCCCAGCGGGGCGCCATATCGGCCGAGGCCGACTGCCGCGAAGAGGATGCCCGTGCGTCCGAGCGGTCCACCGGCATCCGGCGCGCGCGCTGCAGATGAGAAGTCATCAATGCCCCAGAAGGCGTTGAAGTACATGTTGTCATACGTGTGATGCGGCGTCCACGAGAGCTCCGCAAACAGCAGGGCGCCATTTTGAAGGCGCTCGGACTCTTCATCCGTCGCGATCGATCCGAGCGCGCGGAATGATGTGTTCAGATGCCCGATGCGCTGCACGGCGCTCGCGCCCATGACGATGCCCGAGCCCGGCGCGTCGTTCTCATCGTGGACGTACACGAAGTCGAAGTTGAGCGTGCTTTTGGGTGTGTCGATCTCCGTGAAGAGGCCGAAGAGAAGGGCCGAGTTGTCCTCGCGATTGTTGTTGCGATCGATGTCGTTCCAGCCGTAGACGAACGTCACCTGCATGTTGGAGGCGCCGGCGGGCTGAAGGTTGTTCATCGTGATGCCGACCGAATCGATCGTGTCATTGATCAGCATGCCCTCCTGATAGAAGAGCGGCTGCCGGCCGACGGAGAATCCGATATCGAGCTGGCCGGAGTCATCCGGATCGAGCCCCGGGAAGATCTCACCAACATCGCCCTCGAAGAAGAGCGTGGTGATGCGCGCGTTGAACTCTTCTTCCCAGCCTTCGAGCTCGGCGTTCTCCGGATTGAAGTAATAGCCGGTGAACTTATTGTCCTGATCGAGCGGGCGAATGCCGACGAGGATGCGCTCCGTGCCGCTGAGCTGCAGGTTGCCGAAGAGATCGATGCGGCTCACCCATTCGGTGAACGTCTCGTCGCCGTTGTCGAAGGTCTGGATCGCGGTGCGCGCCGTTCCGAAGACGACGAAGGAGGGCTGCCACACGGCGCCGGTGGGAAGCTTGATGCCCTCGCCGATCGGTCCAGTGCCGAGCAGCGGGTTGCCGAGTTCCAGCAGCGGCTTCGGACGATCCGGGAAGTCGTGCAGGCGCAGCGGCTGCGGCTCATCCGGGAAGCGGCTGTCACTTTCGTGATCCACATCCGATAGAGGCGCTTCGGTTTCCTGCACTTCCTCGGACGGTCCGATCGGATCGACCGGCGGCTGCACCGGCTCATCGTCCGGCTGACCGGCGAGAGCTTGCCCGCACACCCCGAGCGCAATGGTCGCGATGGCTCCGAATATTAATTGATGCATGCACACCCTCAGCAAAGAGTCCTTCCCACGCTGTCGGTGATGTTGTGTCAGTCTGCCGCCGAAGCCTGCTTCTTCGTCTCTCCATGCACATCAAACTCCACCTCGCGCTCCCAGAGCACCAGGTGGCCCTCGCGAATGCCATCGGCCAGTTCACGAGGCGTCATGTTGTAATCAAATCCGACGAGCATAATTTCGCTGAGCAGGTTCACAGGAACCATCGCCGCCTTGAGGCGCACCGTCGCCGTGTATGGCCCGGCGCCGGTCATCTCATCGCTCTTGACGCGATACGTCGCCCAGCGATCGTCAAGCGGAGCGATGCTCTTGCGATGCTTTCGCGCGCCGGCGGGACGTCCCAGCAGGATGCTCGATCGCGCCGATGGCCGGATGAAGGGAAGCGGATCGGGCGAGTAGTTGACCGTCAGCACCTGCTCCCGCTCGCCGCCGCGCTCGTTGCGCGTGACGAACTTGCCCTGCAGGCTGAAGAGCTGCTTGTCGAGCGGCAGTTCGCCATTGTGCACGTAGAGCGAATGCAGATCGCGCACATCGCCATTGGGATCGAGATCGCCCGACTCCATGACGACATGGCCGTCTGCATCGTGCACCACGACTTCCAGCCAGACGAGGCGCTCGGCGTCGAAGCCGGTGGGCACGGCGTGGCCGTCCGTTCCGTTTTTGACCTGCACCTTGAACTTGATGCCCTTCTCGTCAGCGTCTTCGGTGACGATGTCGCCAAGCACATAGCCGACCTTGAGGAGCGCCAGGCGCTGTTCGGCGCCCCACTCAAGAAGCTCCTGGTTGTCTTCAATGATGGCGCGAGCGTCGTAGCGATCATCGATCGATCGCCAGCGATCCGGGAAGACGTAATCGTCGGGCACGTTGTCCTCGAACTCGTCCGTGCCCCAGCCGGCCTTGTCATCGAACTCGATCCACTCCCGCATCGTGGCCATTTCCTGCGCCTCGGTGTTCAGCGGGAAGAGGCCGGGATGGATGATGGGATAGTCGGGGCCGGCGAAGTAGTGGTTCGTGCGCTTGCGATCGGGCGTCGGCACGCCGCCGACGATCGCCGCCGGACCGGTCGCGTAGCCCGAATCGAGCCCGGGCTCGAGGCCCATGTGGCAATCCTGGCAGGAGACACCACGAGCCGCGGCGGGTGAGCGCTTGTAATGGCTGAACGCCTCTTCGAGGCGGAAGCCATTGATCAGCGTGACGTCATGGCATGTGCCGCAGAATCCGGAGTGGGAGATCGAGTCGAACTTGATCGCCTCGGTGTGGATCTTGCGTCCGGCGGCGTCGGGCGTGGTGACCACGCGGTACTTGTCCGGCTGCTCGAGCACCTGGGCCAGGACCTCATTGCCCGTGGGGCCGTAGACCGGTTCGAGAATGTCGCCCTGCGCGATCGCGAGGCGGCCGCTGAGCTTGCCGTACTCCTGCGTCTGCCGATGGCAGACGATGCAGGTCACGCCTTCGCGTGAAGTGGGATGCCGATCCATGTTGCTCATGTAGACCGGCTCGTTGAGGTTCATGCCGACGGGCGTGTGGCAGCGGATGCAGAAGTCGCCGTTGGTGCCATTCGTCAGCTTGACGATGGTGCCGTGCATGGCGTTGAAGATGGGGCTGAGCTGGGCGTAGGCATGCTGTGACGCGGACCATTCCCGGTAGTGGCCCGGATGGCACGTCGCGCAGGAGGTGGCGGACGGGTAGGTGTCCTCGAGGAAGAGCTGCTCGTGAGCCAGAGCCGCGGCTGCGGCCGTGACGTCGATGTCTTCATCCGCGGGCGCCTCTTCAGGGGCGTCCATGTCATCGTCGGTCAACAGATCATCATCGTCAGAGAGGAGGTCGTCATCGTCTGAGAGGAGATCCTCATCGTCAGTGAGGAGATCGTCGTCATCGTATTCGCTGAGTAGATCGTCTTCGTCCTCGGCAGGCTGATCCTGTTCGGACTGAGAGGCGAAGAGCAGACGCGCTCCGTCGGGTAGGGCCCCGTGTCCCCGATCATCCGCCGGAGTCACCGTCAAGGCGAGGATCGCGCCCGGAAGCGCTGTCAACAGAATCACAAGGGCGGCCAGCGAGGAAATGTGTCGCCTGGGCCGCACTTCTCCACAAGATCGTGCGCTCATGACCTAGCCTCAAATACGCATGCGAGACCGACTTTTGCCCGACACATCATATCGGACGGAGACCTTTCGGAAACTGCGAATCCATCACTCCTGTCGGATGAACCGCCCAATCGTGGGACTGGTCGGTCATCCGCATCCATGAATCGACCGATCTCATCGAAATGGGCCCGCTAATTACACGGATTGCGAAGATTGACCGGCCCTTGCGCCGCGCAGGCACGCTTCTGGCGATCCTGAGCGCCGCGCTCCTCGCCTCGCCCGCCTTCGCCCAAGCTTCGCCTGACACGGTTCGCCGCGTCGAACGTCAGCTCCAGCAGATCGAGCGCGAGACGCAGCAGATCACACCGGCGCAGCAGACGACGATTCAGCGCGTGCTGCTCGACTACGGCGCCTCCGTCCGGTTCGGCTACTACATCATTGACGACGCCGAGTCGGATCCCCACTACCTGCGCCAGTACGACGGCCGCCTCTTCCTGCGCGCCAACCTCGACGATGCGCATCAGTTCTTCGGCCGTCTTCGATTTCTCTGGGATGACTACAACGAAGGCGATGACTTCGATGGCCGCGGCGATCAGTTTCAGGATCCGATCGGCGATCGCTGGTGGTACCAGTACGACCTGCGCGCCGATGTGCTTGCCAGGACGGGCGAGCGACTCGATTTCAACGCCAATGCGAAAGTTGGCAAGCAGTATGTGACGTGGGGCGCTGGGCTCACGCTTTCCAATGTCATGTACGCCGGTCTCTTTGATATCGATTTCGGTGATTTCGGCGTGGTCGGCCTGTATGGCGAGACAGCCTCCAGCGACACCGTCGACTTTGATGGTTCGCGCCCGGGATTTGATTCCAGCACGCATCGTCGTTTCGGCGGCGTGCGCCTTGAGTTGCGCAGCCTGCCGAATCACCGGCCGTACGTCTACTGGCTCGATCAGGATGATCGAAATACGCGCGATCAGCGCACGTTCCCCGGGCCCAACGGCGACATTCCCACGCGCTTCAAGTACGACTCCAGCTACATCGGCATCGGATCGACGGGCAATCTGGGGCCGGCGCTGGGGTATCGCGTTGAAGCCGTCTATGAGTATGGCCGCGGGCTATCCAACAGTTTCAACGACACAACGCTCGATGCCGTCGCGCAGCACGAAGAGGACATCCGTGCCTGGGCGGCGCTTGCAGGCCTCACGTACTTCGTGAGAGACATCAATGCGACACGGCTGTACATCGAGGCCGTCGCCGGCTCCGGCGATGATGATCGCATCGAATCGGCGGACACCTTCGGCGGCAATAAGGCAGGCACGGATGACAAGGCGTTCAACAGTCTTGGCTACGTCTTTACCGGCCTTGCGCTGGCGCCGGAGCCCAGCAACGTGCTCACACTTCGCGCCGGCATCAGCTCTTTTCCCTGGCGGCGAAGCGAACTCTTCCGCAACATGCGCGTCGGACTGGATGGATTTCTCTTTACGAAACTTGACTCCGACGCTCCGACGAGCGTCCAGACGAATGACAAGTCCTTCATGGGTGGCGAGATCGACGTGAATATCGACTGGCGCATCACATCAGATGTCAGCGCCTCGGTTCGGTATGGCCTGTTCATCCCCGGTGAGGCCATGCCCTCGGGCCAGGATGATCTGCGCAACTTCCTCTATGTGGGAGTCACCTATGCCTTCTAAGCGCGTCCTTGCCCTTGTCGCTCTGGCGATGCTGACGGGATGTCAGCGCGCGACGATGCGCGAATCCGTGATCAACGCATGGCCTTCGCCTGACAAGGAACTGGAGTATCTCGATCGTCTCAGCGCCGAGCAGGCTGTCACGAACAATGATGCGCTGCATTGCCTGATTCTCGTCGAGGACGGCGTCGATCCGGCGTACTCCTACGAGCAGCGCCTTGCGTACGCGAAGGAGCGCAGGTGGGTCAGCAATGACTGGCGCCGCCCGGCGAATGAAGTCGCCACTGTCGGCGACATTTCTGTCGTCGTCTGCCGCCTGCTTGACATCAAGGGCGGCCTGACGATGTCTCTCTTCGGTCCGTCGCCGCGCGCCTGCACGAGGGAGCTTGTGTATCTGAACATCATTCCCGAGCGCACTGAGAATCAGTCGCTGACGGGGCTGGAGATGATCGACCTGATGTCTCGCGTGCAGGGGCGCGTGACGGCGATTCAGGCGCAGCGCGCCGGTGAAGACTTCACACAGGAACAGGCCGAAGAGACGCAGCAGCGCGCCATTGATCAGACCATCCGCCAGGAGCGCGCCCGATGAGTCATCGCACCATTCGATTGACGCACGCGATTTTCGTCTCTCTTTGCATCGCGCCGGGCGCCTTGGCGCAGGCGAACGGCGAGGGAGAGGACGCCGACACCTCCACGCTCAAGACGGGGGACAAGGCCGCAAAGACCTTCGCGCCGCTGCCGGAAGGTGAATCGCGTTCACTGCAAGCGCTCGTGCTACATACGGAGGGCCGCTCGCAGTGGAGGCCATCCAATGATGAATCCTGGCGCGTCGCCGAGATTGATGATCTGCTCGATCCCGGCGCCCAGATCCGCACCGGCCTGCGCGCTTCGATGACGCTGCGCGTGGGAAAGAACTCGACCATCCTCGTCGATCGCGCCACACGCCTTGATCTGCCCGAGATCACGCAGGAGGGCGCCACATTGCGCACGCGCGCCGCCGTGCGGCGAGGCCGCGCCGATTTCAAGGTCGATCAGGTCGGACTCACCAACGACTTCGAAGTGCTCACGCCTTCTTCGACGCTGGCCGTGCGCGGCACAGGCTTCGGCGTTCACTGGGGCGCGCTCGATGGCGCTCGCATCACGTCGCTCGCTTCCAATCGCATCAACTCCATCGAAGTGCGATACGTCTTCAACAATCTTCTCTTCAAGCTTTCCGGCAAGTCCGTCTCGGATAGCGCCCGGCCGGATCCTGTGCGAAATGCTCTCTTTGACACGGTCGGCCCGCCGCCGAGCTGGGGAGTGGTGGTCGCCGCGACCACTGAAGCGCTGGGTGATCTGACTGTGCCGCAGACTGTCGCAGACATCGCCGCACGCGATGCGCAGCTCGTGCAGCAGTCGATGGAATCCATCAGCGGCGCGACTGAAGTTCCGGACTCCGGCTCCGGATCCGGCGGCAACAGCGGAAACAATGGCAACGGCGGCAGCTCCAATCCCGATCCTGACCCAGATCCCAATCCGGATCCCGATCCAGACATGGATCCGGATCCCGATATGGACCCTGATATGGATCCCGACATGGATCCGGACACCGATCCCACCACCGACCCGCCCGGCAACCCCTTCCCGCAGAACACCAGCCAGCTCATCGGTCAGCAGGTGTGCGACAACATCGATGTCTTCGCCAACCAGTTTCTTCAGAACATCGAGATCGCATTCTCGCACGATCCACCCGGGCAGGACGCCGTAGACGCCGTCAATCGAACTATCCAGGAACTCATGATCTTCTGCGAGAACGAGCTCGACACGTTCGACGGCAACGCTGTTCAGCACATCGCCGATCAGTTCATCGAGTTGTGCCTGACGGAGCCCGACTTTCCCGAAGATCAGGATCTCTGCCTTGCGGTCTTCTCAAGCGTCTTCAGCGCATTCGTGCTCGAGTTTCAGATTCAGTTCTTCGCTGAGAACAGTGCGGCATTCGTCGACACTGCATTTGTGCCGCAGCTCAATGAAAACTTCGCTCAGTTGAACGGGCCGCAGATCTCCCCGGATAACCCGGAACTGATCGCATTCAAGCAGGGACTGCAGCAGGCGTCGGCAAGCACTGATGTCTCCTTCGCAATCGAGGAGATCTCGCATCAGGTCAATCAGTTCTGCTCCAGTTTTCAGAACTCCACGCTCGAAGCCGCCTGCGTCGCCGCCTTCTACGAGCAGTTCGGCCAGGTGATTGAGCCTGTCCATGTGCCCCAGGGACACGGTCCGCAGTAACGCGACGGCGCCAATACGCCCATGCGAAGAAACATCGGCACAACATGCGCGCTCGGAGCGTCTCTCGCGCTTCTTACGGCAGGCGCCGCGAGTCTCGGGCTCTTTGATCCACTGGAAGACATCGCGCTCGATGCGCAGTTCCGTTACGCCCGTACTCAGGCCGATCCGATCTCTGAACAGATCGCGCATGTTGATATCGACGACGGCGCGCTTGATTCCATCGGACAGTGGCCCTGGCCGCGCGAACTTGTCGCCGACGCTTTGCTGGAGATCGAACGGGCCGGGGCCCGCACGATTGCGCTGGATATCCTCTTTCTTGAGCCTGAGCGAGAAGATGACGCCGGCGGCGATGAAGCGCTCGCTCGCGCACTGGCCCAGGCGCCGGCCGCCCTTGCGGTGGATCTTCGCACGCGGCGCGAGTTCGCCGACATCTGGTCCGATGAGCCGGCGCAGGCGGATCTTGATGAACTGCTGGATCTGCTTGCGACGGACATTCAGATTGATCCAGCCGTCGCCGCGGACACCGTTGATCTCACGCCCAGCCAGCGCTCGCGATTCCTTGCGCGTCCCCTTGCATACAAGGAAGCCGCGCTGGATCGCGCTCTTGATCGAGCCATCTCGGCATCCATGGCGCCGCCGACGATGGAAGACTTCGCCATGCGCGTTGCGCCCAGGCAACATGCCAACGTCGGCGGCTTCCCGGAACAAGCCCTCATCGAGCGCGCGTGGCGCCGGGGCCAGTCCATCAAGCTGCTCGCGCGCTTCATGCGTTCAACAGAATCAGGCGACGAGCCAGTCGATGGGCTGCTGCCATTGCCTCAGCTTCTGGCGTCCGCCCGTGCGGCCGGATTCGTCAACTTCACGCACACACTCGATGGCGCCGTGCGGCGCGTGCCGGCGTTCGCCTCGACGCGCCGCGGCGATCTTCTGCAGTTCGGCCTCGCCGCCGCCGCGCTTCATGCAGGCCTGTCACCGGATGATCTCACCATCACCCGCGATTCGCTGTCACTCGGTGAGATCACGCTGCCGTTGAGCGAGCGCGATCTGACCATTGCATGGCCGACGACACCGACAGACTGGTCCGGCGCGCTGGTTCGCGATGGCGATGACTCGGAAACCGCCGGGCATATCTCCATCGGCGCCTTGGTCAGCATCGCCGAATCGCGCCGAACGATCGCCAGCCTTCAGTCCGAACTGGAGGGCGTGCGCGATGAGATCGCGATGGAGCTGTTCGACAAGACTGATCTCACCGAGCAGGAGCAGGCCGATCTGGCCGACGAGATCGAGTTTCGCCTGGAAGACGTGCAGTTCGCCGAAGGGGAATGGTCGCTGACGAAGGAAGAACTCGATCTCGTTGCGCCGTACGTTCACCATTCCCTGTTGCAAGCCGCCATCCGCGATGGACGCGCCGAACTTATCCGCGCACAGGAGCGCGCACGCGATGCGCTGGCGGACAAGCTCGTTTTCGTCGGATGGACGGCCACGGGCGCTTCTGCCGATTTCGTGCGCACGCCGCTCGGCCCTGCCACGCCCGGCGTCGTCGTGCAGGCGGCCATCGCGGACATGGCGCTGACTGGGCGTGCCGTGCATGCGGCGCCGCGCCTGTGGGCCTTCGTCCTGCCACTGACAATGGGACTTCTCGCATCCCTTCTGACACTCACGCGCACGCGCGCGTCGATGCTGCTCTTCGTCCTTCTGGAAGCCGCCTACATCGCCGGCGCGGGATGGCTCGCCTTTGATGCGAAAAGCCTTTCGCTGCCTGTTGTGGCGCCCGTTGTTTCCGCCGGTCTCTGCTGGATCGCCTGCACGGCGCTTGCCGCGGCATTGGCTCGTCGCGAGAAGTCACGCATCACGCGTCAGTTCAGCGCCCGCGTCAGTCCGCAGCTTGTCCAGCGCCTCGTCGATCAGCCGGGCGCCATCACCGTCGAAGGCGTCGAGCGCGAGGCGACGGTGCTCTTTCTTGATCTTGCCGGTTTCACTGCATTGAGTGAACGCCTCGACTCGGCCGCCACGGTGCATCTGCTCAACACCGTCATGGGCCGATTGACGCGCGTGCTGACTGATCATCGCGCGTACGTCAACAAGTTTCTCGGCGATGGCCTGCTCGCATTCTGGTCCGCGTTCGATGAAGAGCCTGATCAGGCCGCCCTCGCATGCGCTGCGGCGATTCAATGCGCTCAGGCGATGGAGGAAATCAATGAAAAAGGCGCTTTGCCGACGGGCTGCACGCTGACTATTCGTGTCGGCGTCGCCACCGGGCCCGTCATCATCGGCGACTGTGGCGCCCCGCCCCAGCTGCACGACTACACCGCCATCGGCGACACCGTGAATCTCGCGGCCCGTCTCGAGTCGGCCAACAAGCAGCTTGGCTCCCGCATGATCATCGATGGCCGCACGCGCGAGCTGGTGGGCGATGCTGGCACTCCGCTTCGTTCCCTCGGCGCCTTCGTCGTGATCGGACAGACGACGCCGGTTGATGTGCATGAACTCATCTCTGAGGAATCGTCGACGCGCCTTTCCCGAGGGTACGAGTCGGCGATCCGATCGTTTCAGTCGGGCGATCTGGATGCCGCCCGGCGCGAGTGGAAGACGATCGCCGAGCGAGGCGAAGCTGAAGCGCTTGCGGCTCTCTATCTGGAAGCGATCGACGAAGCGCGCGACGGTCGCGTCGCCTGTGCCGGCGCAGTCGCGCTCAAGTCCAAGTAGTTCACGCTTCGGGCTGACGACGAATCAGCAACGCCGTCTTGTCATCATCCGGCGGCTGATATCCCGTAAATCCATCAACCGCCGAGCGCAGAGCATCGATGATCTCCTGAGCGCTGCGATGGCGATGGGCATGCACAAGCCGCTGCGTGCGCGCCACGCCGAACTGCTCACCCTCGACGGACATCGCTTCGAAGATGCCGTCGGAAAGCACGAGATACATATCACCCGGCGCAAGCGGCACGTTCGTCATTTCGCCTGCGATCGCGTCTTCGAGAATGCCGAAGGGGAGCGCGTCGGCATCCAGCTTGTTGAAGGCGTCGGCCGCACAGTTGTACTGCAACAGCGGGCCCTGACCGGCGCTGAATGTGCTGAGTGTGTGAGACGTCGCATCGAGCGTGCCGAGCCATGCCGTCACGAATCTTCCGCGCAGCAGATCAGAGCACATTTGATTGTTCAGATGCGAAAGAAGCTGTGACATAGGCGCGCCCATGCGCAGCGCCATGCGGATCATCGAGCGCAGTTGTGTCACCGAAAGCGCCGGCCCGACGCCATGGCCCGTCGCATCCGCCATGAAGAGCGCTGCCTGCGTGCAGAAGTCTCCCGGCGGCGCCAAACTGATGCGGCCATCTTCATGCGCAAGGCCGATGACATCGAAGGCATCGCCGCCCGTCTGATCAGCCGGCTCACTCCAGCCTGCGATTTCATATCCTTCGATCTTCGGGAACTCCGCCGGGAATGTGCGCTGCTGAATGGATCGCGCAAGCTCGAGATCGCGCTCGAGCTTTTCGCGCACCAGCCGATCCTTGAAAAGCTGCGTACGCCGAATCGCGACGGCCGCCTGAGCAGCCAACGCCTGGGCGATCTCAACATCCGCGTCGGTGTACTCCCCGTGGCGTCGATTCAACACCTGCGCGACGCCCGCAACTTCACCATCGGAAGCGATCACCGGCACGGCCAGGATGGAGCGTGTGCGAAAGCCAGTTTCCTGATCAACATCCCGCCGAAAGCTCGGATGTGCATACGCATCAGCAATCTTCAGCACCTCACGGCTCTGCAGACACTCACCCGCGATGCCCTGATCATCAGGGATGCGAATCTCATTGCTTCGGGCGGCGCCATCAGCGCCCACGCCGTGACCGATCAGTGTGAAGAGCTGATGCGACTTGGCGTCATGGACGAACACGGTTGCGCGTTCAGAATCCAGCGCATCGCGCATGGCGTCGATGATGATGGGCAGGATCTCCGAGAGCTCGCTCGTCTCCCCAAGCTGGCGCGCCACGCGCAGCACACGCCACAGGGGCCCGGCGCCGAGCGCTCCGCCATCATCGATCTGTCCCTGATCCACCTGCTTCTCCTGAGGATCGCTCAGCCCGCGAAGATCATGTGCCGCTGAGATATATCGGCTTGCGTGAATCCTGCTTTGAGAAACAGATCGCCGACCAGATCCGCCGGGCACAGAGCCGGCGCCATCCAGCCGCGATCGGCATATCGCTCCACGAGCGCCTTGATCATTCTCGTCGCCTGTCCCTGCCTTCGCGCATCCCGCTCGACGCACATGCCGCGCACGGCGCGCGGACCCTTCGGCGTATCAACCACGATCACCCAGGCCTTCTCCAGCCGATGCGCGATGTAGCCATCTCTGGGTCGCAGCAGCGTCTGGCCGGAGATCTGCCAGGGAAGATCATCCGGCGCATGCTCGTTGATGGCGGCCGCGGCTTCTTCCTGCGGCACATCTTCCAGTTCCGCCGGTTCTCCGCCGCCGGGCTCGGTGCGCTCGAAGGCGGTCAGCCTCCGTTGCGTCGTGAAACCCATGTTCTCGTACAGCCCGATCGCGGATGTGTTGCCCTCGATCACTTCCAGTTCCAGGCGCGTGTCCTGCCGGGACTTTGATTGTTCGATCACGCGAGAGAGCATGGCGCGTCCGACGCCTTTGCCGCGCATCGGCAGGGCGACGCCCATCGCACCGAGCCGTGTGCGCGAGCCGCGCCGACCGACGAGGGCGCAGCCGACGACATCTCCATCCACCCGCGCGATGACACTTGCGCCAAGATCGCAACTGTCGGCGGCGAGCAAGGTCTCGACCATTGGCGCGTCGAACTGCATGGGAACCGCGTAACTCTCGTACCCGGCGTTGAGCGTCTCGGCGAGCGCATGGGGCGACATGTCCGCTGCCGTGCAGAGCGCGATTGTGCCGGAAGCTGAGTTCATGGCGCCGGCTCCATGGATGCGGAACTGGCGCTGATCAGCTCGAACATACGCATGAAATCCACATTGCCGCCTGTGATGATGATTCCGATGCGCTTGCCGCTCACATCGAGTTCGCCACTCGCCGCCGCGGCTGCGCCCAGGCACCCGGTGGGCTCGACGATCATCTTCATGCGCTCGGCAAAGAAGCGCATCATGCGCACAAGCGCTTCATCGGGCGCCGTCGTCATGCGATCGACGAGCGCCTGGATGATCTCCCAGTTCAACTCACCCGTGCGCGGTGTGCGAGCGCCATCTGCGATGGTCTCAGGCACAGGAATCGTCACGATCTCGCCACGAGCAAATGACTGATTGACGTCATCGCCAGCCTCGGGTTCGACGCCGATGACCTCACATGCTTTGCACATCGCCTTCGCCGAGATCGCGCTGCCGGCCAATAGTCCGGCGCCGCCCGTCGGCGCGATGAGCATGTCCAGTTCGCCGACGTCCTCGATCAGTTCCTTCGCCGCGGTTGCCTGGCCTGCGATGATGTCTCGATGATCAAAGGGTGGAATCACGGTCAGGCCGCGTTCAGAGGCGAGTTTGGCGCCCAGCTCTTCGCGCGCGATCTCGGAGATTTCGTATTCGATCACCTCGGCGCCGTAGCCGCGCGTCGCCTCCAGCTTCACGCGCGGCGCCGTCGAGGGCATCACGATCACCGTGCTGATGCCCAGCAGCTTCCCGGCAAGCGCGATCGCCTGCGCATGATTGCCGGATGAGAACGTCAGCACGCCGCATGCTCGCTCTTTATCAGTGAGCCGCGAGAGCGCGTTGTAGGCGCCGCGGAACTTGAACGCCCCGATGCGCTGAAAGTTTTCACACTTGAAGAACACCGTGGCGCCCGTCATGGCGTCGAATGTGCGCGATGTGCGGGCGGGCGTGCGATGCGCGACGCCTTCGATCCGTTTCGCCGCATCCTGGACATCGGCGAATGTGACGCTGAGCGAGTCTGTGTAGTCCTTCACGCCTCAAGTGTATGCGATCGCCGCGCACCGGCTGCGGGGACGTACACTTGCGGCATGCAGATCGATCCCTCATCCCTGGACATCGCCAGTCGCTACAAGCTGCTCATCGGAGGCGTCGTGCCGCGGCCCATCGCCTTCGTCTCGACACAATCTGCAGAGGGCGCACTGAACCTCGCGCCCTTCTCGTTCTTTGCAGGTGTCGCCAGCGAGCCCATGTCCCTTCTCTTCTGCCCGGCCAACAAGGTCGATGGCGCCGAAAAGGACACGCTGAAGAACATCGACGACACCGCGGAGTTCGTGGTGAACGTCGTTTCGATGTCATTCAGCAAAGAGATGGCGGCGTGCGCCGAGGATCTTCCGCATGGGGAGGATGAGTTTGAGTTTGCAGGGCTCGAGCCGACGCCGTCGCAAGTCGTCGCCCCGCCGCGCGTCAAGCGGGCTCTTCTCGCGTACGAGTGCAGGCTCATGCAGATCATCCGCCTCGCGCCCGGCGCAGCCAGCGGCGGCAACGTCGTCATCGGCCAGGTCGTGTCCGTGCACGCCGATGATGATCTCGTCAACGACGCGTATCACATTAACCCAGAGAAACTCGATGCGGTCGGGCGCATGGCAGGACTGACGTACTGCACGACGCGCGACCGCTTCGAGATTCCATGGGGGCGTAAGGCTCTCGGCTGATTGTTGTTTGGTTGCGACCGGTTTGGCCGCCCGCTCTTATGAGCAGGGACCCCAGAGCGAGAGCACCATCGCGATATCACCGGCGCCGACGACGCCATCGCTGTCCGCATCTGCGCCGAAGGTCGACTCGCCCCATTCAGAGAGCACGGTCGAAACATCGTGCGCATCGACGACGCCGTCGCCTGTCAGATCGCCCGGGCACGTCGGCGCCGCGGCCAGACCCAGCAGCGGCATCGGCGGATTCAAGCTGACCGAAGAAAGCACGCGTCCGGTCGAAGGATCGATCCGGCGCAGCTTTGCGTTTTGATTATCGATGCCCCACAACACGCCATTGGAAAACTCAATGTCGTTGACGGGATAACTGCCGTTGTTGCCAATCATCCCGTAGGACATCGGCTCGAGCGTCGGAGCGTGGGACTCAAACCCCGTGCCCTTCACATCGATCGTATAGAGCTTGCCTTCCGGATCGCGCGCCATGCCGTCAAAGTCGGCGCCGAAGTCCGAGTAATCGTGCAGCCCGTGATAGCGCCCCGAAGGATCCATCAAACGCATGATCTCCGACGAGCCGTTGGCGTCGAAGTCCAGGCTGATGGCGAGATACTCGCCGTTGCTGGCAAGACCATCGCCGCGGCCGACGACGCGCTCATTGGAGAGCACTTCACCCGTGCGATGATCAACACCGATCAATCGCGAGCGAGCGTTGAACTTCGAGTTGAAGATGAAGACGCGATTGCCATGCAGCGCCATATCGCAGTCATGGATGTCGACATCAAGCGTCGCGACCACGGTCACGGCGCCGGTGTTCGTGTCGATCTTTACGAGCTCATCAGTGCCCGTGTTCATGCTGTACAGCGTGTCCGCAGCAGTCGCGCCTGCAAGGGCGCAAGCGCAGCCGAGCGTCGTGAGGATGGATGTCGTTCGTGTGGATCGGTGCAGCATGGCTCAGATTCCTGGCGGAAAGTGCGTCGTGCGGGATCCGAGCCGTCGTGCCCACTCCCTTGGGTCAGGGAGGATACGAATGCTCGGGGACAGGGGTTCCGTCGGATCTGAAGTTCTCGGTCCTTGTCGAGCCCTGTGAAAACAGGCAAGATCGGCAAGTGACGTAAAAGCATCGACGTCGTCATCCCCCCTCCTTCACGCCGCAGGCCGTTTTTCATCCGGCAGCGCGTGAAACAGCGACGGACGCGCCGTCTGCGTCGACCGTTGCGATCCTCTTCATGTCCTTTGGGATTTCTTCCCGGACGCGCTGCGCGATCAGTCGAACATCACCATCTGATTGCGCTCGAGAATCCCCTTTGCGAGGGGGTGCTCGATATCCAGCCGATAATCGCCGGAATAGCACGCGGTGCAGTAATGCGAGCCTGGGCGCTCCGGCGTTTCAACGCAGCGCAGCAATCCTTCAAGAGACAGATAGTGCAGGCTGTCCACACCCAGGAAGGCGCGAATCTCATCCACGGTCCTGCCGTTGGCGATCAGTTCCTCGCGCCGCGCGAAGTCCACGCCAAAGAAGCATGGATGACGGATCGGCGGGCACGAGATCCTTAAGTGGATCTCCTCGGCGCCGGCTGATCGAAGCTGATCCATCTTCGCCTTCGTCGTGGTGCCGCGGACGATGGAGTCATCCACGACGATCACGCGCTTCCCGCGCACGATCTCCTCGACCACGTTCAGTTTCAGTCGCACGGCGTCGATGCGTTCGTTTTGCGTCGGCTTGATGAACGTGCGCCCGACGTACCGGTTCGGCACGATCCCTTCGCGATACGGGATGCCGCTGACGCGCGCGTATCCGTTTGCCGCCGAGCGACCGGAGTCCGGCATGGGCATCACCCAGTCCGCCTCGATCGGCGCCTCGCGCGACAGCTCTTCGCCCATGCGCTCGCGGATGATCTGCACGTTCTGCCCGAAGATGCGGCTGGATGGATTGGCGAAGTACACATGCTCGAAGACGCAGTGCGCGGGCTGCTCCGCCGTATCCGCAAAGCGGCGCGACTGCAGCCCTTCGTCATTAAGAGTGACGATCTCGCCCGGCTCGACTTCGCGTTCGTACGTGGCGCCGATCGCATCGAACGCCACCGTCTCACTTGCCACCACCCACTCACCGCTCGCCATGCGCCCGATGACCAGCGGCCGCCAACCCCAGGGATCCCGTGCCGCCTCCACACGATCGTGAAACAGAAAGACCATGCTGAACGCGCCCTGCAGCCTTCTCAGCGAAGCGCCCAGCGGATCGGGCGTCTTCTGCTGCGCCGGTGACGCCAGCAGATGAATCACCACTTCCGAATCGGAAGTCGTGTGAAAGAGATGCCCGTCGCGCTCGAAGTCCCGCCGCAGTCCGGCGGCATTGATCAGATTGCCGTTGTGCCCCACCGCCACCTGGCCATCGACATAGGACTCCAGCAGCGGCTGGGCATTGCAGGACAGACTCGCGCCCGTCGTTGAATAGCGATTGTGCCCGATCGCTCCGCCGGGGCGCCCGCTCTGCGTCGCCATGAGATCCAGATCAGCAAGTGTGCGGCGATCGAAGACCTCGGCCACCAGGCCCATGCCCGTGTGATTCGCCAGCGTCACGCCGTCGGACACCGCGATCCCGGCCGATTCCTGCCCTCGATGCTGCTGGGCGTACAACGCGAAGTACGCCAACCGAGCCGGGTCTTTCGCCCCCCACACGCCAAAGACGCCGCACTTCTCCTTCTTCTCGCCTGAATCAGGCCAATGACATGCCTCCCGATTGGCAGGACGGGATCGAAGGACGGGCAGCGGCAGCCTCTTCATGGACAAGTCGATAAGCCTCGGCGCACGATCTCTTTCTCACAGGGTGGGACGGCGCGCCAATGGTAGCCATCGCCGGACGCCGCGCCCCGGATTCCGCCTCCCCGGCTGACGGGAATTCGTGATCGCCTTGACGGGGCGGTCAGACTCTGCTGAAATCCCCGGCTCACAACTTTTTCAGAAGACCGGATCGACCGGACATCCGACGCCCCGATGGGCCGGATGAGCCGGAGCCTGGGCCGCAGACGCGGGACCCCACGCCGATCGCTCACCAGCGCCTTTCGATCGACGCATCGAAAGAGACGGAGAACACCATGGCTCGTTACCTCGGCCCCAAGGTCAAGTTGTCGCGGCGCGTCGGCGTCGCCATCGCCGACCTTCCCAAGCACACCGCCAAGAGACAGCTTTCACCCCCCGGCATGCACGGCTACCGCGGGCGTCGTCTGCGTGACTACGGCCTGCGCCTCAACGAGAAGCAGAAGCTGCGCTTCCACTACAACGTGATGGAGAAGCAGTTCCGCCGCTACGTTGACGAAGCCAAGCGCCGCAAGGGCAACACGGGCGACATTCTCGTCCAGCTCCTCGAGCGTCGCCTCGACAACGTGATCCGTCGCTCCGGCTTTGTCCGCTCGATCTGGGCGGCTCGTCAGCTTGTTGCGCACGGTCACGTCCTGGTCAACGGCCGCAAGTGCGATCGTCCCAGCTTCTCCGTTCGCCCCGGCGACACGATCGCGCTGAAGGATCGCATCCACACGCTCGCCCGGGACAACATGGAGTCGCTGGTCGGCCACATCGTGCCCGGCTGGCTGGACGTCAATCCCAGCGAGCTCAGCGCCAAGGTCGTCTCCCTGCCGGTGATCGACGAGGTGCCCTTCGAGGTCAACATGAACCTCATCGTCGAGTTCTATCGTTAAAGAAGCTGATGCTGCGAGAGCGCGGAAGGTCTTCCTTTCGCATCTCGCGCTCCGTGCACGTCGCGTTTCGCGGCGCGCTATTCACTCTCGATGCGTTCGGGCGCGCCGCGCGTCGCGCCGACATCTTCAATCGATTGATCCGGGAACGGTGGCGTCATGCTCAAGTTCTTCCGTAAATACAACAAGCTGATCCTTGCGGTCGGCGGCTCGCTTCTCATGGTCGTCTTTCTGCTGCCGCAGGCGCTGCAGCAGGTCGGCACCGGCGGCATGGATCCCGTCGTCGCCAAGATCGGCGGGCGTGACGTGACGGCTTCGAACGTTCGCGAAGCCAGCGTGGCGCTGGAGCTCTACGCGAACATGATGCCGCCGCTGAACGCCAATCAGTTGCCCCCGGTGTTGCAGCTCACCGGCGTCAACTTCGAAGATGGCCGGCCTGACCCGGAGCACTGGCTCCTGCTGACCACCGCAGCGAAGAAGCATGGCTTCGTCGGAGGCGTGCAGGACGGACGCACCTGGATCCCCGAGCTTGCGTACAACTTCTCCATCACGCGTGAGCGGATCATCGATCAGCAGCGCGCACAGCTTCAGGCTCTCGGCATTGATCCAGCGCAGTTCGGATACACCGACATCGATCGCGAAGCGGAAGAGCGCGCGATGATCGAGCAGATGTCGCTCACCATTGACAATGTCATCCGCAACGGCATCAACAGATACAGACCTGAGCCGGGCAAGATCGAGGAGTTCCTCGCCGAAGCTCGCGGCGTCGTGCGCATGTATCAGGCGTATGAGGACGCCATCAAGCTTTCTGATGTCGAAGCCATCCGCGAGGTGCGCAAGTTCTTCGATCAGGCGCGCGTCGATTACGCGATGATCGATCCCGAGCCGCTCATCGCGACCGTGCCGGAGCCCACCGAAGAGGAGATCGTCGCGCAGTTCGAAGCGTATCGCGATGTTCCGCAGGGGCAGGGCGAGCACGGCTTCGGCTATCGCCAGGATCCCGTCGTCGCGGCCGAATGGATCAAGATCAATCGCGACGAGATCGCCGAGATCGTCAAGCTCGATCCGCTCGAAGTGTCGACCCGCTATCAGCGCGACAAGCACCTGTACGTGGGCGACTTCAAGGAAGCGCGCCCCGTGGTCGAGCGCAAAATGAAAGAGGAGAAGATCGAGGAGACGGCGCAGCACGTCGTTCGCCTCGTGCAGGCTGAGATCCTCAAGCGCGAGCCGGAGTACAAGCGGGAGCAGGGCATCGTGCAGCTTCCCGAAGACTGGCTGGACAATCGCGCTGAGTTCCAGGCTGTTGCGGACGCCGTCAATGCCGAGCTGTCCGAGGAGTTCGACGCCGAAGATGTCGTCGAAGTCGTCGAGACCGCCAATACTCGAGGCCTGATGGATCGAGACGCGATGAGAGCCCTCCTGCAGACCGGCATCGGCAGCGCCCGGCAGCGCCGCGGGCCGCGCAGCGTTTCATTCGGCGATCTCGTCTTCAACACGCGCGAGCTGAATCCTGATTCGGCGCTTGAAGTGCAGATCGGCCCCGTCGATCGACGCTTCCTGACCGATCCTGACAACAACATGTACTTCTACCGCGTCCTCAACGCCAAACCCGCGCGTCCGGCGGAGAGTGTTGATCAGGTGCGCGGCCTGATCGTGGCGGATCTCAAGCGACTCGCCGCATACAACAAGCTGCTCGACATGCGGGAGACCATCCGCACTGACGCCATCGTCAACTTCGATCGAGTTGTTGACGATCAGGACGCCACGATCGTGTCGGACATCAACGTGCGTCGCGGCGGCACCATCAATCCTGCGATCGGACAGCCGACGAACAACGACTTCAATAACGAAGACGTGCGCACGGCGATCATGGATTACGTCGAGATGCTCGATCCGCGACTCGACGCCCTGGATCGCGGTCCGGAGAAGAACATCATCGTCGTGCCCTCGCCCGATTTCCTGCAGCTCGCGTTGGTGCGGATCGAATCCGTCGAGCCCATCGCCGTGGAGACGTATCGAAAGCTGGAGCCACGCGTCGCCAGCGCCGTCGATCCTGAGATCAGCGGCTTCGTGGATGAACCCGAGTGGCCCTTCAGCAAGGCGCGTCTGGCTGCCCGACTCGGATACACGTCCGAGCGCAAGCAGCGCGAAGAGGATGAAGCTGAGGATGCCGCGCTCGCCACGGGCGAGTGATCGAGCAATCGCTCTAGATCAGTTCCGAGACATGCGCATCCAAATCGGGATGACGCCTTCGCGCCGTCGCCGCATCCAGAGTCTGCGGCAGCTTCGTCTCAGGATGTGATTCAACCAGATAGCGGATCACCGCCGCGGCGACCTTCGAGGGTGAATCACGCCCGCCGCTCCAGAACTCGTAATCGACCCAGCTCAGTCGCAGGCGGCATGCGCTGGCCTGGCCATCGGGCGGCTGCGCTTTGATCTCGAAGATCCATCCGCCTTCGCACTCAGTTTCACTCTGGACCTCGATGAACGCCACGCATGCTCCTTTGACCGGTACGATCTCACGATAGCCGAACGGAAACGCGTGATCAGGAGTCCCGCCGCACAGGCATGTATTTCATCCTTGAGACAATCCGCCTCGGACTGAAGAATCTGCGTCTGCACATGCTTCGCTCGACGCTCACGGCGCTGGGCATCATTCTGGGCGTGACGGCCGTCATCACGATGGTCTCGATCGGTGAGGGCTCCAAGCGGCAGGCGCTTGAGCAGATCGAACGCCTGGGCGCCCGCAACCTCATCATCCGATCGCTGAAGCCGGCCGAGTCCGCGCAGGCTCAGGGCGGGCAGCAGCGTTCGTGGGTGCTGAAGTACGGGCTCACCTACGGTGACCTCGATGTCATCCGTGAGAACTTCGCCGACGCGGAGGCGCTCGTTTCGCTCAAGTCGGTGGGCGGCCAGATCCTGCGCGGCGACCGGCGCATGGTCTCGCAGTCCTTCGGCGTCGAGCCGGATGTGCTGGACGTCGCCAGGCTCCGACTCAAGCGCGGCAGATACATCACGCAGGAGGACATGGACCAGAAGGCCATGGTCGCCGTCATCGGCGCCGAGGTCGCCAGTGCGCTCTTTCCCTTTAACGATCCGCTGGGAATGACCTTCCGGATTGACGAACAGGTCGTTCAGGTCGTTGGCGAGCTTGAGCCCGTCGGACTCGCGGGCGGCGCAGCGGGAACCCTGGTCGGACGCGACTTCAATCTCGACGTTCACATCCCGCTTTCCGCGGCCAAGGAGATGTTCGGCGACACAGTGGTGCGCCGATCCAGCGGATCATCCAGCGCCGAAGAAGTTGAAGTCTATGAGATCTACGTCGTCGCGCCGGGACGTGAGCGCGTGCTGGCCGACGCCGCACGGCTGGAAAGGCTGCTTGCCGCACTCCATCCGCGCGATAAGGACTACGAGCTGCACGTCCCCTACCAACTGCTTGAGTCCGCTCGCAAGACGGCGCTGACATGGAGCCTCGTCCTCGGCGCCATTGCGGGCATCTCCCTGCTGGTCGGCGGCATCGGCATCATGAACATCATGCTTGCATCGGTCACGGAGCGCACCCGCGAGATCGGCATTCGCCGCGCACTGGGCGCCACGCGCAAGCACATCATCTCGCAGTTCCTCGTGGAGACGGGCGTCCTCAGCGCTATCGGCGGCTTGCTGGGAGTTGCGCTGGGCGTCGGCCTCAGCATCCTCATCGGCTGGGGCTCGGGCATCGCCCACCTGCTGCCGCTGATCGGAGAGTTCTTCTCAGCCGATACGAATCTGCCGACGACGCTCACGGGCTGGTCGATCATCCTGTCCTTCACCGTCGCGACGGCCACAGGTCTGATCTTCGGGATCTATCCCGCCATCGTCGCCGCGAGGCAGGATCCGATCGTCGCGCTGCGGCATGATTGATCGTCGGATCGCTCGCCTGTGCGTCGGCACGGCTACACTCGCCGCGTGACCGAACCCAAGACACTCGATATCACCGACGCCGCCCGCGATCGCGCGATTCGCAGGCTTGCCCATCAGATCAAGCGATTCCCTGATCTCGACCTTCGTCCGATGGAGATGGATGATCTGGCGCCTCGTGACGCGGCCTTTGCCCATGCGCTGGAAGAGGCGGCGACGCGCCGGTGGCTGACGATCGAGTACCTGCTGTCGCAGGGCGCTTCGCGGCCTCTGGAAGAGATCGAGCCGCGCGTCCGCGCCGCGCTCATGGCGGGCGCCGCCCAGCTTCTGTTTCTCGATCGCGTGCCTGATCACGCGGCCATCAATGAGACGGTCCAGTGGGCCAAGAGCGCCGTTCGGCCGGGCGCCGGCGGCTTCGTGAACTCCATCCTTCGGCGCGTGTCTGAAATGCGATCCGATGATCCGCCGCGCGACGCATGGACGGATCGGCGTGATGAGATTCCGCTCGCCGATGGCCGCGCGCTGGTCCTCTCCGGCGAGCTGCTTCCGGAAGATCCGAAGCAGCGCCTTGCGATCGCGACGAGCAATCCAACAGACCTGCTTGATCTGTGGGCTGAGGCGATGCCGCTGCGCGATGTTCGCAAGCTCGCCGTCCATGGCCTGGCTCACCCGCCGGTCATTCTCAATACGGCTCACATCGAAACGCCGCTCGACCTGGCCATGGTCAACGCGCACATCCTCATTCCGCACACGGCGCCGGGGCATCATGTCTTCACGGGCGATCGGCAGGCGCTGATCCAGCTTCTTGAGGATCGTCCTGATCTGTGGGTGCAGGATCCGGCGTCGAGTCTCGCGGCCATGAGTGTGGTGGATCTTCGGCCGGAGCTGATCATCGACGTGTGCGCGGGCCGCGGCACCAAGACGCGCCAGCTTGCCAGCGCCTTTCCGAATGCACAGATCGTGGCCACCGATATCGATCCCGCCCGGCAGCGCGACCTGAATCGCGTCTTCGCTGATCATCCGCGTGTGAAGGTGATCTTTTATCGCGACCTGGACAAGTGGGCGGGGCAGGCGGATCTGATTCTTCTGGATGTGCCCTGCTCCAATACGGGCGTCCTCGCCAGACGCATCGAGGCTCGTTATCGAGCCGGTGAAGCGCAGACGAAGGGCCTTGTTGAACTGCAAAGGCAGATTCTGATCCACGCTCTGCGTCTGATGGCCGGGCCCGCGGGCAGCCGCCGAGGCCGCATCCTGTATTCAACTTGCAGCCTTGATGCGAGGGAAAACGAGGAGCAGGCCGCCTGGGCGGCCAAGTGGCATGATCTGAAGATGGAGCGCGAAAACCGGAGACTTTCCGGAGGCGGACCGGGTCAGCCGCCCGAGAATTACTCCGACGGCGCCTACGCTGTCCTTCTGGCATGAGAACCGCAGATTCTGGTTGGTTTTGCAAGCGCCGGTGGCAAGGTAGTATGAAACGTCCGGAGGATTGGAGACGCCGCCGACGCGAACAGGATCGACGGCTGACCACTTTCTGAACTCGCACGTCATTCCGGCGCCGCAGCCGGAGGGCCCTCGCTGTTCGAGGCCGCACATGAATCTGCTCGACATTCTTTCGATTGATTGCATCAAGGCGCCGCTTGAAGCGACGGATAAGAAGGGCGTCATTGACGAACTTGTCGACGTCCTCGCCAAGGCCGGCAAAGTCATTGATGCCGATGGTCTCAAGAACGCCGTCTGGTCGCGCGAGCAAACGCGCACGACAGGCATCGGCCATGGTCTCGCCATTCCGCACGGCAAGTGCGAAGGCTTGACGGATCTCGCCATCGCCATCGGCAAGCCTGCTCAGCCGATCGACTTTGCAGCGATTGATCAGAAGCCCGTCAGCCTTGTCATTCTGCTCGCAAGCCCCATCGATCGCACGAGCGATCACATCCAGGCGCTTGCCCGCGTCAGCAGGCTGATGACCAAGGAAGACTTCCGCAACGCGATCTACAGCGCGACGACTCCCGAGCAGATCTTCTCGCTGCTTGAAGAGTCTGAACAACAGGTCGCTTCGTAAGCCGCGCGACGCTTATTGAACAACTGAGTTGAATGTGATTCGCAGCGTGATCAGTGCGCGCCGCTGGGCGCCAGTTCGGGCTTCTTCGCCTCACTCGTCATCGCGACCGCGGCGCCGGACTTCTTTCCCTGCACGCCGGCAAGCGCCGCGGCGATCAGATGCTCGAGGTTGCTCAGGCAGCGATCCGCCATCGCGCGATACACCGCATAAGGAAAGAGCGTCACCATCGCGACGATCAGGCCGAAGGCCGTGGTGATCAGCGCCTCGGAAATACCTGACGCCACCTGCGCCGGATCTGTCACCGAGGCGTTTGTGGCGCCCAGCAGGCGAAAACTCTGGATGATGCCGGTCACCGTGCCCAGGATGCCCAGCATCGGCGCCGCGGTGATGATCGTCGATAGAGCGCCCGAGTAGGCCTCGATGGAGTGGCGATTGCCCTCCACGGCGTCCACGGCCGACGCCTCCGTCACGCCATGGTCAAGCACGACGCGCATCACGCGTCCGTAGACCGAGCTGTCCGTCGCCAGCAATTCCTCGGCCCCGGCACGATCGCCCTTGCGAAGCCGATGCGCCAGCGTCCGGATCCAGCGATCCCGCTTCCCTTTGTTCAGGCGGACCCAGAAGATCAAACGCTCGACGCAGATCGTCACGGAAAAGAGGCTCATCGCCGTCAAG
This sequence comes from Sarcodiotheca gaudichaudii, assembly GCA_032355985.1. Classification (NCBI taxonomy): domain Eukaryota; phylum Rhodophyta; class Florideophyceae; order Gigartinales; family Solieriaceae; genus Sarcodiotheca; species Sarcodiotheca gaudichaudii. The sequence goes on from JAUKVZ010000002.1 coordinate 222,012, forward strand.
GGCCACATGACCCAGCCGCCAGCTGAGAACAACCGTCCAAGCATGTCGATGTAATGATCCATCGGACGCGATCATATCGGCTTCGCCTCGGCTCCGTTCTCGGGCGGCAATGTGCTCCAAAGCGCCGCTACACTCCTTCGATGGCCCCAGACGTCAATCCTGCCGCCGCGCCGGAATCCACCGAAGCGTCCCTGCCCGCTCCGTGCGGCCGCATCATTCGGCGCGTCGACGATTTCATGCGCGCGCGCCTCGATGCCGAGTCCCTACCGGCGAATCTCGACGACGCCGTTCGGTATGCGTTGCTCGCGCCGGGGAAGCGGCTGCGGCCGATTCTCGTGGCGCTCGCCGCCGAAGCCTGCGGCGGCACACTTGATGATGCGCTTCCCGCGTGCATGTCACTCGAATGCATGCATGCGTTCAGCCTGGTCCACGATGATCTGCCTGCGCTTGATGATGATGATCTGCGTCGAGGCCGCCCCACGCTGCACATCGCCCGAGGTGAAGCGATGGCCATCCTGGCGGGCGATGCGCTGATGAGCCTCGCGTTTCGTGTCCTGACTGATCATGACGTGCCGGTCAATCTTCAGCCCGCGCTGCTGCGAGAGATCGCGAAGGGCGCCGTCGCCATGATCGAAGGACAGGTGTACGACACATTCGGCGGCTTCGAACAACGAGCCTCCGATCAGGAGCGGCTGGAGCTCATTCATCGCAACAAGACGGGCGCCCTGATCCGCGCGGCATGCCGCATGGGCGCCATGTGCGCCGGCGCCGATGAGGCGAAGCTTCAGGCCATGTCCGAATATGGCGAGGCCATCGGCCTGATGTTCCAGATCGTCGATGATCTGCTGGATGTCGAGCAGCCGGCCGAACGCACGGGCAAGCGAACGGGCAAGGATCAGCTTGCGGGCAAACTGACGTATCCGGGCGTCCTCGGCGCCGAATCGGCTCGCGACGGGGTCGAGTCGCAGCGACAACTCGCCCATAACGCGATTGCTTCTTTCGGCGCCGCCGGAGCGGACCTGGCCGATCTCACCGACTTCCTCGCCGTACGAACAGCATGAGCCGAAGGCCCCTGCGCCGAAGCTATAGTGTCCACCCGATTGTCAGCCTGTCATATGCAGATCCTGCCCACCATCCAGAGCCCGAATGACCTGCGCAAGCTTCCGCTCGAGAAGCTGCCGGCGCTGGCGAAGGAGATGCGCGCGGCGATCTGCGAGCAGGTCAGCCGCTCGGGTGGCCATCTGGCGCCCAACCTGGGCGTCGTGGAACTGACCATCGCGCTGCACTATGTCTTTGACTTCAGCGCGGACAGGCTGCTCTTTGATGTCGGCCATCAGTGCTATCCCCACAAGCTGCTCACCGGTCGCCAGGGGCTTCTTGAGGGCCTGCGCACCCGGAAGGGCATCTCGGGCTTTCCTGAGCCGCTCGAATCGGAGTTCGATCTCTTTTCGGTCGGCCATGCGGGCACGGCGATCTCGACGGCCGTCGGCATGGCGCGCGGCGATGAGCTCGCGGGAGAGGCGTTCGAACCCGCTGACAATCCCGAGGGCAGGCGCATCGTCGCGCTCGTCGGCGACGCTTCGATCGTCAATGGCGTCGCCATGGAAGGCCTGAACAATGCGGGCACGCTGAAGCGACAGTTGCTCGTGGTTCTCAATGACAACGGCATGTCCATCGCGCGGCCGCAGGGCGCCGTGTCGCGATACTTCGATCGCGTACGCACGAGCCCGCTCTACACGGATTTCAAGCGTCAGGCTCATCGCGTGCTGGATCGCATTCCCGGCGGACACATGCTGGAAGAGGCATACCATCGCGCCGGCGAAGCGACGAAGGCCATGATCGCCGAGCATTCATGGTTCGAGCATTTCGGGCTGCTGACCGTCGGCCCGGTGGATGGGCATGATTTCCCGTCGCTGATCGAGGTGCTCACCGAAGCGCGCGATTTCGATCGTCCGATGGTGCTGCACGTCAAGACCATCAAGGGCAAGGGATTTGAGTTCTCCGAGGGTGACGCGACGAAGTTCCATTCGCCGGCGTCCTTCCGCGTCGATGGCTGCCGTGTGGAGATGAACAAGAAGGGCCGCAGCTTCACAAGCGCCTTCGCCGATGCGCTCATTGATGTGATGGAGCGGGACGAGAAAGTCGTGGCCTGCACCGCTGCGATGCCGGACGGCACAGGCGTTGTCAAGGCTCTGGAGCAGTTCCCTGATCGCGCTTGGGACACGGGCATCTGCGAATCCCACGCCATGGACATGATGGCGGGCCTGGCGCGAACCGGCTTCAAACCCTTCTTTGCTGTCTATTCGACGTTCCTTCAGCGAGCTTTCGATCAGGCATTCCAGGAAGTGGCTCTTCAGGGCCTGCCTGTGAGGCTGTGCCTCGATCGCGCCGGTCTCGTCGGAGGCGATGGCGCCGTCCATCACGGCTTCTGCGATATCGCGCTTCTTCGCTCGCTCCCGGGCGCGATGCTGATGGCCGCCATCGATGAGCCCTCGCTTCGCGGCGCTCTGGAGTTGATGCGAGAGTATGAGCAGGGCCTTTCTGCGGTCCGCTATCCGCGAGCCAATGTCTCACCGCGATTTGAAGGTGATTGCCCGCCATTCGTTCCCGGCAAGGCGCGGCTGCTTTTCGGCGATCCGGTTGCCGCCGAGGTGACCATTCTCGCCTACGGCGTGCCGGCGATTGACGCCGTGGAAGCCGCCGAGCGACTGGCCGATCAATGCCGCGTGGCCGTCTATGACGCACGATTCGCCAAGCCTGTGGATGAAGAACTGCTGGCGTCGCTGGTCGCCGGCGGCAAACCGATTCTCACCATCGAGGATCATGCTCTGACGGGCGGCTTCGGCAGCGCCATCCTCGACGCCGCCCAGCGACTCGAACTTGAGACAACGACCATCCGCCGCCTCGGGCTTCCTGACGCCTGGATCAGGCAGGATCCTCGCCCGGCGCAGCTCGCCGAGGCGGGCCTCGATACTGATTCCATCGAGAAGGCCATCCTCAGCGCTCGCGCCGCCCGGCCTTTGCGTGTCGACACCCGTCCCATCGATCTTGGCGCCGGCGAGCCCGCGCCTCGCTGATGCACCCCGATCCCCGACAGGAATAGCCATCGATGGGACGATCCGTCCTCCTTCTCGTCAATCGTTCCAAGGATCGCGTCAATGATGCGGTTGCCGAAGTGCGCTCGATCATCGAGAAGCACGCGACCATCGCCGCCGAGCTTGATGCTGACAGCGATGAGCCCGTCACGGAGACGCAGGGCGCCGATCTGATCGTGGTTCTCGGGGGCGACGGGACGATTCTGGCTCAGGCTCGCCGCACTGAGACCCTCAGCCTGCCCATCCTGGGTGTGAATCTCGGGAATCTCGGTTTCCTCGCGGAGTTCGATCTGGAGGCGTTCCGTGAGAACGCCGCTGATCTGCTCGACGGCGCGGCTCTCAAGACCGATCGCCGCCTCCTGTTGACGATCTCGCATACGCGTGCGGGCCAGTCGACCCCGGACTTCAAGGGCCTGGCGATGAATGACTGTGTCATCACGGCCGGGCCTCCCTTTCGCATGATTGAGCTTGGGCTGATGCTTGATGGCGAGCCGGGGCCGCCGCTGCGAGGCGATGGTGTGATCGTCTCGACGGCCGTGGGCTCGACGGCCTACAACGTGTCCGCCGGGGGTCCGATCATCTCTCCGGAGCTGGATGCGGTGGTCATCACCCCGCTTGCCGCCCACTCGCTGGCGTTTCGTTCGATCGTAGCGCCGGCTCGCTCAGCAATCAGACTTGAGATCATCGAATGCAACGATGGTGACGAGGGCGGCACGACGCTGGTGCTCGATGGACAGGTCGATCGCCGGGTGGAGAAGGGTGACATCATCGAATTGACTGAACACAGTCGTTCGGTCGAACTGGTGCGCAACCCCAGCGCTCACTACTGGCAGACGCTGCATCGCAAGATGCACTGGGCGGCTTTTCCGGGGCGCTGAAGCGCGGCGCGCCGAAGCGCCAACGGATGCCGAACGCCGGATCCGGGCGCCTCACCGAGGGGTGTTAATCCAGGCAATCTGCTGTTCAGACCTTGCTTTGGGAAGATGGGCAAGGCGCGCAGGATGCGTCAGGAATACCGGTTTTTTCAGGCATTCCGTCAATTCCATCTAGCCGAAGGCCTGAGCGGTGGTTATGTTGCGAGCGGTAGGAGTGGAAGCACCCGTGGCTTCGGTCACGGGGTTGGAGGGAAGCCCTGTAATGGGGCAGACACGTCACCGCCTCATTCCTGAGGTTCCCGGTTCGCCGGGATAATAAGGAATGGTCGCAGTTGGGCTTGCGGCCATGGAAGACACGTCAACCGAGTCGTCGTTGAGCGATTCGGAGTCAGGGGGAGGGTGGAGTAGCCTGACCACCAAGATAAACACGCAGCGCTTCGCGCTGTGTGGCAGAAGCCGCGGCCACCTGGTGACGGGTGGCCTCGGCTTTTTTTGGGCTCTGATGTTTTCTCGTATCGCCCGCCAACATCACACAACGTGCGCAATTCAAACCTCATCGCGTGTCAGGGGCGCGGCGGGCGCTTTCGCTTAACATCCCCGCCATGATCGACCTCAAGCTCCTTCGGGAGGATCCAGTCCGCTTCCAGCTCGGCGCCAAACGCAAGGGCGTCGATGTTCCGATTGATCGCCTGCTCGAGCTGGATGAGAAACGACGCGCCGCCCTGACGGAGCAGGAGTCTCTTCGCGCCGAGCAGCGTCAGCTCGAAAAGGCCGCCGGTCCGCAGATCGGCAAGCTGATGGGCCAGCTCAAGAAGGCCGAAGGCGAGGAGAAGACGCGGCTTGAAGCGGAGGTCACGAACCTTCGCGCTCGGCCGGCTGCATTGAAGGATCGCATCCAGGCGCTGGACGCGACGATCAGCGAGCTTGATCCTGAACTCAATGCATTGATTCTCGAAGTGCCCATGCCGCCGGATGATGATGTTCCGGTCGGTGAGAGCGCTGACGACAACATCGAGCTGCGCGCCTGGAGTCCTGACTGGTTCGATCAGTCAAAGAGCTTTGAGGGCAACAAGGGATTCAAGCACAAGACGCATCTGGAGCTTGTGCGGGATCTTGGACTCGTTGACTTTGAACGCGGCGTCAAGATGGCGGGCACGCGCAGCTATGTGCTTACTGGCGACGGCATGCGCCTGCATCAGGCGATCCTGCGCTATGCATTTGACTTCATGGTTGAGAACCACGGCTTCTCGCCGACCAGTGTTCCGGTGATCGTGCGCGAGGAGTGCATGGAGGGAACGGGCTTCTTTCCGCACGGGCGCGATCAGGCGTATCACATTGAAGAATCCAAGCGCGGCTCGGGGCATGATCTCTTTCTGACAGGCACGGGTGAAGTCGGGCTGATGGGTCTGCACGAAGGGGAGATCATCGATGAATCGATGCTTCCGCTGAAGTACACGACTGTGTCGACGTGCTTTCGGCGCGAAGCGGGCGCAGCGGGCAAGGACACCGCCGGTCTTTTTCGTATTCATCAGTTCGACAAGGTGGAGCAGGTCGTCATCTGCCGCGCGGATGAGCAGGAAAGCCGCGACTGGCACAAGAAGATGATCGGCTTCGTCGAAGAGCTGCTGCAGTCACTGGAGCTTCCGTATCGACTGCTGCAGTGCTGCACGGGTGATCTAGGCGTGAAGAATGCGGACATGATTGATATCGAGTGCTGGATGCCCGGCCGCGGCGCCGATGACGTCGAGGGCCGTCCGACCGGCGCGTATGGCGAGACACACAGCGCTTCTCGCCTGTATGACTTTCAATGCCGGCGTTTGAATATGCGATACCGGGGCGATTCGACGAAGAACAAGCCGGTGGTGTGTCATTCGCTGAACAACACGGTGGCCGCGAGCCCTCGCATTTTGATACCGATTCTGGAGATGTATCAGAATGAGGATGGCACGGTGACGGTTCCGACTGCGCTGCGGCCTTATATGTCAGGGCGCGAGCGGATCGGGTAAATCATCAGGCGGCGTCGGCGCATCGCCCCAGTAGAGCCTGGTCAGGTCCCAGGCATTCAAGGGCTCTTCGCCGTATTCGTCCGCAGCGAAGTCAAACACGAACTCACCTTTGTGCGACACCAGGAAATGCACTTCGCCGGAGGATCGGCTTCTCTCAACGCTCGCCTCCGCATACTCATCGGGGAAAACGTCTCCGCGAGCGCCCAGGAATCTTACTGCTCCCAGCCCGAGGCCAATCACTTCTTCGGGAGGCAGCAGACAGCGGTACCAAATCGCATTCTCGGCGGTTGATCCATTGGCGCGCACAATCTTGTCCACATCGCCGACCCTCGGCTGCACTGCGAAGGCGACGATCGGCGAGCGCTGTGGATCAGGAATTTCGAATCCGAGCTCAGCCCACCGAAGATCCGAATAGCTCGCGCCAACGAGCAGTGTCGATGTGTCCTGAAGCCAACTGATCGACCGTATGTTTCCGTTATGCCACCGTTCAAAGAGCAGGTCACCCGTGGACGGATGAAGGATCCGCAGACACGACGCCGACCACGGCCTGTGCGAGTACCACAAAAGCAACTCATCGCCCGCGAACTGCGGGAAGAAGTCAGCCATGAAAGCGCCAGTGACCCTGAAGGTATCGCTGACATTGTCATCGCGCGCTGCGTAATAAAGAGCTGGCGGAAAGCGCACCTTGTCCACCCACAGCGGATTACTGAAGTTCGGCGACTCAAACCCACACATGCTTCCGGCGTATTCGTAGGGAGCTTCCTGTGGAAAGGCGATCACCACAACATCCTTTTGCGAACCGCCATCACCCGAAGAAATAAGATCAGCGAACTTGAAATGGCCGGGTGTACTTGAAGCGCCTGCGTTCCAGCGGTGCAATTCTCTTCCGGATCGCGCTCGTAAGAACACCTTTGACAGATCATCCGAAATATCGACTGCCACCGGCTGCGCATTCATCCATTGGTTGTAGACGATCACTGTCAGCGCCACTGTTCCGCCGATGAGCAGACCCAGCACGGCGGCGACTGCAAGCGGTTTTCTCTGCATCCACTTGGTCGTGCGCACCCATGCGCTGGGACGTTTCGCCTCCACCGGATCGCCGGCCAGCCAGCGGCGCAGATCCGTCGCGAACTCCGAGGCTGACGCGTAGCGCGCCTCCGGCGCCAGTGACAGCGCCTTGAGCAGGACGGCTGCGAGATCCTTCGGGAACGTGCGATCCACGATGCAGGGATCGATCGCGGGTTCGAACGCCGTTGCGCGAAAGCCGCCGCGTCTTGTCTCTTCATCGCCATGCGGCGGAACGCCGAGGAGCGCCGCGTATGCCGTGGCGCCGAGGCCGTAGACATCGCTGCGTGTTGAGATGAGCCTACGCTCGCCGCGAGCCTGTTCGGGGGGCATGAATGCGGGGCTGCCGACGCTCACCCCCTCTTCGGTCAGCGTCTCCAGCGACGAACGCTCTTCCATCGTCGCCACGCCAAGATCGATGATCACCGGCAGCCCGCGCTTCGTCACGAGGATGTTGGTCGGTTTCAAGTCGCGATGAATGACGCCCTGCTCATGCACTGACTGGAGCGCATCAGCGGCGCGTGCGACCAGCGCCACGCGCTCGCGCAGGCGCAGCTTGTTGCGTTCACAGTGTTCCGTAAGCGAGTGGCCGTCGATGTATTCGGTGACGAGGAAGCGGCGACCTTCGTGCACGCCATGATCGACGAGGCGTGGCGCCGCAGCGATCCGCAGATCTTCAAGGACCTGCAGTTCTCGCCGCGAGCGTTTGATCTGACGATCGTCGCCAAGCCTCCCCCTCAGGAGCTTGACGGCGACGCGCCGATCGGATCCTTCCCGGAAAGCCGAATACACCTCGCCGCCGGCGCCGGAGCCGATGAATCGTTCGAGTTGATATCCGGAGATCGACGGCATCGAGGAGGCGTCGTCTTCGGATGACTCATCATCGATCTCGTGTTCGTCGTGGACGGCGTCGACCAGCCGCCGCATGCCGCCGAAATCCATGTCAGGATGTCTCGTCCCCATGTCGCCAGCCATGAAGAGCCTCGATCGCACGCCAACAAAGACATCCCCTACGAGGGGATATCCATCAATCTTCTTGTACGCGCTATGGGTTCCAATATAGGATTCGCGATGCTGGGTCTTGTGGGAGGATCTTCGCCTGCGTGCAGAATGACGCTTCGTACACGGGATTTCCGAAGACGCGCTGGACGCTCATCGAGGAGCTTCAGACTGCCGATCCGGATCGAATCGCAAAGGCCCAGGCCGTCCTCTGCGAGACATACTGGCCCTGCGTCTACTCTTTCTACCGTGCGAAGGGGCATTCCCGGCAGAATGCACAAGATCTTGTGCAGGCGTTCTTTACGACGGTCGTCCTGCAGCGGGCGCTTTTCGCGAAGGCGGATCGCAGCCGCGGCCATCTTCGCGCCCTGCTTCGCACCGCTCTGCGCAATTTCGAGATCGAAGAGCATCGCAAGGACAACCGAAGCGTTCGGAAGTTCACGATTCAGGAATCATCGTTCCAGCAAGAGGAAGCGCTGCTCGACTCCCTTTCCGCGGAGAGCGCTCCGGAGACGTTCGATCAGCGCTGGGCCCTGGCGATCGTGGCAGACGCCCGCGATCAGTGTGAACGTCACTTCAAAGAGAAGAAGAAGCAGGATCACTGGCGGCTTTTCCGCCATCGTGTCCTCGATCCGGCGACGATGAACACGTCGCCGCTGCCTTTGAGGGAGATCCACGCGGACTACGGGTTCGACACGGAAAAGTCCGCGGCGGCCGCCGTGCAAACTGTGAAACGCAGGTTTGCACAGTTTCTGAAAGAAATGACGGCGGATGATCCTGAGATGGCTGCGATGGTTGGGGTTGGTGGCTGAAGAGAGTCACGGCGATGCCGTCGCCAGCAAAACCCGAGATTGCGTCGCGCCGAATCCTGCGCACAGGACTCCTGCGCGTAACCGATCTGCACGAGTCTCACCGGGAGATCTCGACTCCGGGTTCATGCAGAGGGCTTCGCGATGCCATCGACCTTTTCCGCCCTTAATTTTCATGCATTTGTTTTGCCCATTCTTGTGATGGCGCCGGCCGCACACGCTCAATCAGCACCGGATAGTGCGGCTGTCGCCCGCGGCGAAAGCTTCTCCGGCGTTGATGACGCCTCCGTTACGGAATTTGCTCCGAATACGAACTATGGGTCCGAACCCAATCTCGTCATTGGCGATGTGTCTGGCGACGCATGGCTTTCTTATGTGCAATTTGACGTGAGCGCAATTCCCTCTGGAGCAACAATTAACGAAGTCACGATCAGGTTTCTCAGAGGTTGCAGCTCCGCAGCTGGGGGCGCATTGGCTTTGGATGTACAGCGAATCGACGAAGCGTGGGACGAAAGCACTGTCACATGGAGTTCGCGACCGGACACCACTGACCTACCCATTGGCTACGCCATCGGTCCGTGTACAGCAGGAACTTCCGTGGTTGATCTCGAAGATTCCGACGGCGCCATTGTCGATTGGCTTCAGAGTATTGTCGATGGTGACACTGAGAACCACGGCCTTTGTTTCGGCGGTCTCACTGCGAGTTCGTACCACGTTTACAGCAGCGCCGAAGGATCTCAGAGCCCTGTGCTATTCGTAGATTACGACGTTGTGCCACCGACGCCTGCGATTACCGATGCAAGAACGTTCGGCTTTGTCGACAGTGACGGTGACGGATTTGCGAGTCAATTCACACTCGAGGTTGACATACAGTCAGTTGCGCGCGGTGGCGAGCTGTTCTTGCGATACTTCCAGAGGGTTGGAGCCTCTGACCGCCTCATCGCCGAAAGCGACCCATTCTCGATCTCTGAAAGCGGACTGTTCACGCACTCCCAGAAGATCAACGTAACCGAGCACTTGGGCCTGGATACTGCTCGTGATGGCTTTCCGTTCAGAGCGAAGCTCTACGACGCGGCCTCATCCAATCAAATCGATGAGCGCACGGAGGCCGATGATTCAGACCTTGCAAATATTCCCATCGAACCGGGAAGCGACATTCTCGACTACGAGGATCGGCTTCCAAATGGCAAATGGACAATCATCATCCATGGATTGACGAACGAAGACTACGGGGTGCTCACCGACCACATCAACTACAACAGCCCTTGTGATCCTAACTACCTGTGGCGAATGGCTGACAAGATTCGGAAGGAATCGTCGCTCGACGGAACGGGGATGACCTCAAATGTGTTGATACGACGCCATGACGCAGCGTTTGGGCTGATTGGCGATGAAGGTGGAGCACCGCTTGGCGCGAATGTCGCCGACCCAAACCATCACTCCGTTCTTTTGGTGGATTGGACTCAAATATCGAACTTCGTTATTCCGGAACTGTTCCCCGCTGAATGGGACTGGGCAGGCTTCCTTCCTCCTGAAGGTGCACAAGGGAAAGATGGCTACGCAGAGGCAACTGCAGACGCGGTTTTCGCGATGCTCCAGCGACTAGGGATCGCCACAGACATCCATGCAGTGATTGGCTATAGCCGCGGCGCAGTGGTTACTTCGGAACTTGCGCAACGACTCATCCTTCACGAGCAATCATCGGCACCAACCCAAGTGATCTACCTGGATGGAGAAGGCGGACTCACAGACAATCCGCTAGTTACCGCCTACGAAGACAAGTACTTCTATGCGTGGAGAAATGTTCCCGGCCTCGTGACGGACAACTACTACCAATCTTTTTTCGATGACACCCCGCTGAACCCACTCGGGGGGATCCCACGATCAGGCACACGCGGCTTTGACACCGATTTCTCCTTCAATGCGCCACTCAGGAATTACACGCACTCCGATTTTCGCGAGTATTTCATCACAGGAGGAGTATTTGGCGGATGCGGACTGATATCAGGAGATCCGCATGGCGTGTCGGGGCTCCTCGTGATCGACCAACGACTTCAGACCATTGACACTCCGGAATTCGCTACGGGAGTTGGTGAGGATCCGTTGACACTCGATGCACCAAATTCGGATGAAGTGTTCAACGGTAATTTCGAAGCCACGGGCTCAGTGGGCGAAATTCCGTCAACCGCCGGATGGTGGTTTCACGGCGGCACGCCGTTCAATGGAGCAGTCGACAATTTGGGCACGGTAGAGTCAGATTTTGAGAGTCTGGATGATCGTTTTGCGTTACGGCTCAATGCCGGCCAGCAACGAACGCATAATTGGTGTGCGCGTCCTGCAACAGCCAACTCAGTCGTCTTCAGCGCCAAGAGCCCCTCTTCGAATCTTGGAAATGTCAGTATCAACGTTTACTGGATTGAAGACGCGAACCAGCCCGGGCTGCTTCTGGGGACAGTCGTGGTTCCTCCCGGTGATGAGTTCACGGCATCCGTAAACGCATTCCCGAGCGAGTCCTCATCCGTCGGACTCATTCGTTTCGAGGCGGAGAGTCATGGAGTCCGCGGGCTTGACTCCGTCTTGCTCGACGACATTCGATGGGCGGAGCAAGAGGTATGTGAAACTGACCTCACTGGCGATAGCGCAGTTACTGCTGCAGATATCGCGGAGCTCCTGAGCTACTGGGGCCCAACGGCGTCAATTGCTGATCTTGATTCTGACGGCGACGTCGATGCCCTCGACCTCGCCACACTCCTCAGCTACTGGGGCCCCTGCAACTAGTTTCCCGCAACAGCAATTAGAACCCCCCCCGCCCGGCGTTGCTCAACGCGCCGGGCGGTTCTCGTTTTGGCTCGTAAAAAATGACGGCGAACATTTGAGGCCGTCCCCTGCGCATCCCCTGGTCTCGCGTATCTCACCCTGAGAAGCCAATCTTCAGCTCTCCTTTCTCGAAGGGGGCACACGCCAAGGTCTTGCGTGGAGTCGCATCGCGCTTGCCTTGTCCGCGCTGTCACTGAAGAGATGCAGGGAGAGCGGCGGCCATGTGTGTCTGGGCCGGTCGTCGGTAAGCCATGCATGTCTCCCAGGCTGTATGAAAAGCCGGCGCTCCGACTGTGAGTTCCCTCTTGCCCAGGAGCATGCCATTTGCGAACGGACGCAGTTGACCCCGCGAATGGTGTGCCGGCTCCGGCAGCCGCCGCCCGCCTGACTTCCTCCTTCGGCTCGGCGCTTCTCCTTCGGGTCAATGACAACCCCCGGCGCGTTCAGTTGCGCCGGGGGTTGTTTTGCAAGAACACGAAGCATCCACTGTCTCGCGTGGTCGGAAGTCCGAGTGATTACTCCCGCATGGATGTCGTGTTCAGGAGGAAGAGAGCGTTTGTATCGTCGTCTTGCGCCTCCTTACGGGCATGGTCCCCAGCGGCCGACGAGTTCGGCGAGATCGTCGGCGCCGACGCAGTCGTCGTTGAAGTCCGCGGGCACGCCGCACTGCGCCCAGAAGCCGACGAGCGCGGCAAGGTCTGCTGCGCCGACGTTGCCGTCGCCATCGAGATCCCAGGGGCAGCGGGAGACTTCTTCTTCGTCATCTTCGGGGAAGCCCGGCAGTTCGGGCAGCGCGCCGGGCACGGGGCGAAGGATGATCTCCAGATCGTCCACGGGCAGAACGGGGACGCCGGGGATGGTGTCGCAGAGTGTGTCCGTGCCGCAGCCGCAGTGCGTCTGGCCGTAGGCGTCCTCGACGAGCAGGCAGATTGTGGGCAATGTGCCGCAGCCGGAGAGGGCGCCGGGTCCGCAGGGCGTGCCGTCGCAGGCCATGCACTCATTGCCGCCGGGGATCTGGATCCAATCGCAGGCGCTGTGTGATGAGATCTCGACGCCATTCTTGATGAGCACGATCTCGGTGCTGAGGTTCGCAGGGGCGGCAAGGTTGTTGGCGGCGATTCCCCACATGACCTTGACGTCGAAGAGGCCGGGTCCGAGCGGGCTGGGCAGTAGTTCGACGCTTTCGATTCTGCGATTCCAGAATGACGGGCGGCCGTCGTGCGTCAGGTCGAGCGCGTCGCCTGAGGGATCGGGCTCGGGGAGTGCGCCGGGCGCCGGGCGCAGCAGGACTTCGATGTAGTCCTTCGGGCGCAGCGGCTCGGGGATTGGAATCGGAAGTGAGATCGACGGCATGCGGCACAGGCAGTCGCAATCATTGAATGGAAGGCAGGGCAGTTCCGGCGCGCAGATCATGGCGACATTGACGGCGCCTCCGCCGAGGGATGCGCTTCCGCAACCGGAGCCACAGCCGCTGTCGCCGCAACCGCCTGCGGCGTTCGTGACCATCACTTGCTCGCCGACAGTCGCGACGGCTATTCCGTTGATGAAGACATCCAGTTCGAAAGAGAGATCGATTGGCGCGGAATGGCCTTCTGCGTGAATGTCCACTTCAACCCAGATGTCGAAGAAGCTATCCACGCGCGGTCCCGGGGCGCTGGGCACAATGGCGATCTGACTGACACTCCTGTTCCAGTTGGGGGTGGTCTGAGCGAACGTCGTTTCCGGAACGGATGAAACAACAGCCGCGGACGCGAGAAGTGCGCACACTCCCGTGATCCTCTTCATGGCTGATCCTTTCGTTGTCGTCACCTGTGTGACAGGGTTGAGCGTTTCCCTGGTCGCGCCGGCGAGCTGCCTGCCGGTCTCCATAAACACTCTGCGCCGATCACATCGGATCTCTCAGCCAGAACAGGATTTACGGAAGAATCGCGTCTATGACGCCTTGAAGGCCTTCAGCGCCCGCTCCCGTGCGGCTTTGTGCTCGACGATCGGGAGGGGATAGCCGCAGCTTTCGCGCACCAGCTCCGGCGGTTCGTGGATCGCCGGGGCGTCGAGTTCGGCGAGTTCGGGCACGTATTGACGGATGAACTCGCCATCTTTGTCGAAGCGCTCGCTTTGGGTCGTGGGATTGAAGATGCGGAAATAGGGCGCCGCATCTGCGCCGGTGGAACTGGACCACTGCCAGCCGCCGTTGTTTGAGGCGAAGTCGCCATCGACGAGTTGCTGCATGAAGAAAGCCTCGCCGCGTCGCCAGTCGATGAGCAGATGCTTGGAGAGGAACATGGCGACGATCATGCGCAGGCGGTTGTGCATCCAGCCGGTGGTCGTGAGCTGGCGCATCGCTGCATCGACGATCGGGTATCCCGTGCGGCCTTCGCACCAGGCTTCGAATGCGTCATCGTCGTCCCGCCAGGCGACGTTGGCGGCGTCCTGCTTCATCGGGCGGTTTCTGCATACGTGCGGGAAACCGATGAGCACGTGTCTGTAGAAATCGCGCCAGATCAGCTCCTTGATCCATGTATCGATGCCGGCGCTTCCGTTGCGCATGCGGCCGCGGTTGGCGTCCATGGCATGGGCCAGGCATGTACGCGCCGAGATGGCGCCGGTCGCGAGGTACGCCGAGAGCTGTGATGTGCCGCCGATGGAGGGCGTATCGCGATCCTTCTTGTAGTTCTTGATGCGATCCTTGATGAAGGACTTCAGGCGCTTGAGTGCGGCATCTTCGCCGGCAGGCCATGCGGACAGGTCGGCATTCGCCTTCGGCATGGCGTCTTCGAGCGCCGCAATCGCGTCTTTCGGGTCTATGGCCTTTGCCTTCGGCCAGTCGATCTCGACGACGCTGTGTGCGTCCTGCTCATCCTCGCGGCTGAACCATGCTTTGGAGAAGGGTGTGAAGACGCGATAGAACTCGTCGGCGCCCGTTCGGACTCTTTCGGCAGCGCCCATCATCTGATCGTGGTGCGCGTGTACGGCAGTCTCGGCGTCTTCGAAGGTCTCACGCACGTTGTCATCCCGCGCGAGTTCGTTCACTTCGTATTCGATGTTGTAGTGGAGCGCGCTGCAGGCGTGTTTCTTCGCGATCTTGAGGAGCTCGTCCGGGGCGTCTTCGAATGTCGGAGTGTTTCTTACGATCAGCTCAACGCCATGCCTGGCCAGCGCTTGTGCGAGTTCTCGCGCGCACTCGAGCGTGAAGCGCGAGCGGTTGGCGCCCCAGTTGTGTCGCTTCCACTGTTTCTTCGCGATGAGGAAGACGCCGAGAGGCGGCTCGTCGCTTTGGGCGCACGCGGCGGCCAATGCTCGGCTGTCGTGCGTGCGAAGGTCGGATCGAAACCAGATGAGCGCCCGTGGCATGATGGAGCCAGTCTAGGCTCGCCGGGCTCGGCCCCTACTTCCGGCGTTCACGCGGCTTACGGGCGTATCGGGCGGCCGCGGGCCCGCCGGACTCACATCAACTTGACACACGAGACCGGATGTCTACTCTGTTCCGTCCCGCTGAGGCGGGTCCAAAACTGAATGATTGCGGGGTAGAGCAGTCTGGTAGCTCGTCGGGCTCATAACCCGGAGGTCGCAGGTTCAAATCCTGTCCCCGCTATTTGATAAGCCCCCGGCCGGTTGGTCGGGGGTTTTTCAGTGCGCAGGCAGAAACAAGCGCTGTCGGCAGACTTCTTCTTACGACCCTCCCATCGTCTCCATCGCAGGCGTTGGCGCTGTGGTGAACATGCCCTGCACGCCGGAGAGGATCATCTCCACGGCCACCGCGCCGATGAAGAGGGCGCTAGTGCGCATGAGGATGGCGAAGTACTTGCCGAGGATCGTCTGGCCCTTTGACTCCATGTGGGACATGAAGGGATGCACGATGCATACGGCCAGCCAGTTGATGGCGAGGACGCCCAGAATGCCGGCGAGGCCGATGGGCAGCGGGCCCTGTTCGCCGATGAGGACGCTGACCCAGATGGTGCCGGGGCCAACGAGGTAGGGCAGGGAGATCTGCGGCGCCAGGTCGATCGCCTTGCCTGTGAACAGCAGGTTGGAGCCGGGGCCGTGCGTGAAGTAGCGGATGGCGATGACGAGCATCAGCAGGCCGCCGAAGACGCGGAAGGAATCCAGTCGCACCTGGAAGACGGTGACGAAGAAGAACTCGCCGGTGATCGCGAAGACGGCGAAGACGCCGAAGCTGAGGAAGCTTGCGAGGCCGTAGGTCTTTGCGAACTCGCCGGTGGATGTGGCCTTCATCACCTCCCACATGTAGAGGATCTGGGAAAAGGGGTTGAGCAGGACCAGCATGAAGAGCAACAGATGTGTGGACATTTATGCCGCCCGGAGTTGTTGTTGAGGCGCCTTCAGGGATCGGTGTTGCGCGGCATCGGCATTCTTGCGCCGAGCCCCCGAGGATACGACCCGGGCGATGCCGCCTGCTGACACAGTGACGCGCCGAGGCGCCCGGCGTCAATTGAAAACGCCCCCGGCCCGGAAGCCGGAGGCGCACAATATGTACATGAAATGGGATTGCGGCGGAAGATCGCGCGGCGGTCAGGCGACCTTTGCGGGCGTGAATCCGTCGCAGCCGCTGATGGGCGTGACCTTGAGATCGTGTGCGGCGTTGTCGGGGTGGCCGCAGGGCTCGACGCGCTCGGGCTCGGCCTGATGCGAGATGCGGATCTGCACGAGCGCCTGATCATTGGCGTGATCGGCGCCGAAATGCGCACATGCGCCGCATTGTCCATCCTGAATCTTGACCATCACCATAGCTCCTGTGTCAGTTGGGTTCATTTACAACAGACATGCTCAAACACAGGTGAGTTCGGGGCAAGGACATTTGGGGTGGTTTGTGAAGATGCGAATGCGTCTCACTTGCATCGCCCTTGCGGCTCCTTTGCGCCATGTCCAATAAGCGATCGAGACGTCCGAAGCGGCGCCCATGAGACCGATTGCGGCGTCTTGAAGATCGCCCCCCTCGTTCGCGTACCATCCTTCCATGACTTCTCCGCTTGCTCGTGACATCGCATGGCTCAATGACCGCCTCGCCGAGATCATTCCGGCTGACACAGGGGCGCTGGTCGATCGCGTTCGGCAGGCGGCACAACGCATGATCGACTCGGATGGCGTTGATCCGGCCCTGACTGATCTGAGCGCGGATGAGGCGTATGCCGTGCTGAAGCTGCTGACGACGCAGTTTCATCTGCGGAACAAGGCTGAGCAGGTGCATATTGCTCGGGTGAATCATCAGCGGGAGCGCCAGTCGAAGGATGGCAAGCCGCGGCCGGAGTCCCTTGACGCTCTGATCCATCGTTTCGCGGAGGCGGGGCTTTCGCTTGGACGCACGCTGGAGCTGCTTGAGGGTGTGGACATCCAGCCGACGCTGACGGCGCATCCGACAGAGTCTCGTCGCCGCGCCGTTCTTGAGAAGCAGCGGCGGATTGGCGATCTGCTGCAGGCGCATGACGAGCCGGATCTGACGCCTTCTGAGAATCTGCGCCTTGAAAGCGCCGTGCGCCAGACGCTTTCGCTTCTGCTGGCGACGGATGAGGTGCGCGCGAAGCGGCTGGAGGTCATCGACGAGGTTCGCAACGGCCTGCACTATCTTGCGGGATCCATCTGGGAGGCCGTACCGACGCTGTATCGCGATCTTGAAGCGGCCATCGAGCTGCATTACGGCGAGCGCCCGGAGATCCCATTGCTATTGCGCTATCGCACGTGGATCGGCGGCGATCGGGATGGGAATCCGAATGTCACGGCGGATCTGACGCGGCGCACGTTTACTGAAATGCGCGCTGCCGCGGCTGAGCGGCATGCGAAGACACTTGATGCGCTTCATCGCGAGTTGAGTCTTTCTGATCGGCGGGTCGCCATTGATCCCGTGCTGATCGAGTCCATTGAGCATGATGAGACGGAGCATGAGCTTGATGAGCATGAGTTGCGTCATCTGCGTCACGAGCCGTTTCGCATCAAGCTGCGGCATATGCAGGCGAAGCTTGCATCCGACACATACACCGCCAGCGCGCTGACACGAGATCTGCGCACGCTGCAGCGAGCCGCTCGGACCGCCGGGCTTGAAGAGGTCGCCACGCGCGGCCTGCTTTCGGAGGCGATCATTCGCGCCAGGACGTTCGGTTTTCATCTTGCGGCGATGGATATTCGCCAGCACAGCGCCGTGCATGAGAGCGCTGTTGGGGAGATGCTGCGCCTTGCCGGGGTTGAAGATGATTATGCCGCCCTCGATGAGGAGAAGCGGCTGAACATCCTTCGCGATGAGCTTGCGACGTCGCGGCCTTTGCTTGGCCAGGGCGCTCGCGCAAGTGATCAGACGATCGAAACACTCGACACGCTCCGCGTCGTGGCCGAAGCGGCGCAGCGTGAGCCTGCGAGCATCGGTTCATACATCGTGAGCATGGCGCATGATTGCAGCGACATTCTCGAAGTGCTGATTCTGCTGCGTGAAGTCGGGCTGTGGACGCTGACTGATGATGGATGCGTGTGCCCGATTGATGTTGTGCCGCTCTTTGAGACTGTGGACGATCTGGCTCGCTCGGGCGATGTGATGCGGACGCTCTTCGTCGAGCCGGCGTATGAGGCACAGCTTCAGGCGCGCGATCGTTTTCAGGAGATCATGCTGGGATATTCCGACAGCTCCAAGGATGGCGGCTACTGGGCGGCGAACTGGAATCTGCAGCGCGCTCAGGATGAGCTTGCCGGTGTGTGCAATAAGGCGGGTGTTACGTTTCGCTTGTTTCATGGACGAGGCGGTACGGTTGCGCGAGGCGGCGGGCGGGCGCATCGCGCGATTCTTGCCGCGCCTCCTTCGAGTTGCAATGGTCGCATTCGATTCACAGAACAGGGCGAAGTGATTTCGTTTCGATATTCGATGCCGGAGATCGCGCGGCGGCATCTGGAGCAGATTGTCAGTGCGGTTGTTCAGTCGAAGGCGCGCAGCGGCGACATGCATGATGATGGCGATGGCATCGCTTCGCTGATGGATGATCTGGCGCGGGACTCCCGTGTTGCGTATCGCGCGCTGATCGATGATCCGACATTCTGGCCCTGGTTTGTCAAGGATTCGCCGGTGCTCTTTATCGGAGAGTTGCCCATCGCTTCCCGGCCGCTGTCTCGCGCGGGGAAAGATGTCGAGTTTGAGAGCCTGCGGGCGATTCCGTGGGTATTTGCGTGGACACAGATGCGCTACAACGCGCCGGGGTGGTACGGCGTGGGCGCTGCGTTTGAGTCGCTGGTGCTTGGTGACGATGCGCAGCTTCGCGCCTGCCGCGAGGCGTATTCCGGCGGCGGGTGTTTCCGGGCGTTCATTGACAACGCTCAGCAGGAGATGGCGCGAGCGCGACTGGCGGTGGCGCGCTGGTATGCTCGTGGCGCTCCCGCCGAACTGCGCACGCGGCTCGAAGAAGAGTTTGCGGCCGCGGAGCGAGCGATTCTGGCAGTGACGGGGCAAGAGGCACTTCTGGACAACAATCCGGTCATTCAGCAGTCCATCTGCGAGCGCAATCCGGATACGGATGCGATCAACGCGTTGCAGTTTGCACTGCTGATGAAATGGCGTGAGGCAAGCGAGATCCAGCGCGCCGAGCTTCGCCCGCTGATTCTGCTGAGCGTCAACGCGCTGGCCGCGGCGATGCAGAGCACCGGCTGAGCATCAGAGTTCTTTGTAAAACAGCACGGCGTCGTGCGGCGTGACGCCATCCGGGTCGACTGCAAAGCGCGGGATGACGCCGACCTCGGTCCACCCGAGCCTTCTATACAGACGTTCGGCGGCCTCGCCGCGCTTGGCGTCCAGCGTGAGCAGCGTGAGACCGGCGTCGCGCGCTTCGGCCTCGATGGCGCGCATGAGTCGCGTCCCCAGGCCGGCGCCGCGCACATCGGCTCGGACAAGCAGCTTGACCACTTCCGCCCGGTGTGGCTGGTTTGGCGCCCACGCGGGCGCCAGGAGTACGGTTCCGATTACTTCGTTGTTTTCGTTGCGCGCGACGAGGCATACGGAGCGCGGGCCTGCCGATTCAAGAGCATCCTGCCACCATGCGGCCGCGTCCTCAGGCGTGCAGGGCGACACGAAGCCCAGGGCTTCACCTGATGCGATGGCGGCGGCTAGCAGCTCTCCCATCGCCTCGATGTCGGCTTCGCTTGCAGGCTTTACCAACCGTTCGATCTTTTCGTTGTCCTGGCGTCGGGACATGCGCCAAGCGTATCCGTTTGGCTGCCTGTTCGCCCGGCGCCTATCATGCCCACATGCCTACACAAACCAAACCACAATCCGATGTCGTTGAATCGCTGCGTCAGGTCGTCGCCGATTGCTATGCGCTGCTCGCACAGACGCATCTTTGCCATTGGAACGTGCGAGGCCCGGGCTTCTTCGCCCTGCACACCGCTTTCGAAGAGCAGTACACGGAGCTCTTCGGCGCCACCGATGAGATCGCAGAACGCATTCGCGCGCTGGGGGCTCTTGCGCCGGGCGGCCTTGGCTCGCTCGCAAAGATGGCCGGGATGGACGAAATTGAAGAGGACGCGGGCGCCAAGCAGATGGTGAAGCATCTTGTGAGTTGCAACAAGCATCTCGTGAAGCACGCTCGCCGGGCATGCGACCTTGCCGCCGAAGCGGGTGACAAGGAAAGCGAAGATCTGATGATCGCGCGCGTTCAGACACATGAGAAGACGATCTGGATGCTGGAGAGTTTTCTCGACTGATGCAGCCCTTCCACGCGTTCGCTCGGACATTTCTGTTCCTCGTCGCCCGTGACGGTTCATCACGAGATATGATGCCGCACTATCCCAAGGCGGCGCATGTCCAGGTTCGCTCCGAAGCTTATTACTTGTCTGCGTGAGGATTACTCGCTTTCGACGTTCGGACGCGACCTCGCCTCCGGTGTCACTGTCGGCGTCATCGCCCTTCCTCTCGCGATGGCCTTCGGCATCGCCTCCATTCCCGACTCCGTCGCCGCCGAGCTTGAGGCGATCAGCCCGGTTCTGACTGCGCCCGCACTGGGTCTGTACACCGCCATTATCGCGGGATTCCTGATTTCCACACTGGGCGGCAGCCGCGTCCAGATCGGCGGCCCCACGGGCGCATTCATTGTCATCGTCTATCGAATCGCCGCTGAGCATGGCTATCAGGGGCTCGCGACGGCGACGGCCATGGCTGGCGTCATGCTCGTGCTCATGGGGCTTTCCGGGCTTGGGAAGCTGATCAAGTACATCCCCTATCCGGTTACGACCGGGTTTACGAGCGGGATCGCTGTCGTCATCGCCGCCACCCAGCTCAAGGATTTATTCGGCTTGCGTCCTGTCGACGCCGCCGGAGCGCCCGTGACATTGCCGCCGGATTTCGTTCCCAAGCTGCAGACGCTCGCCGGATCATGGAGCACCTGGTCCAGTCCGACGCTGATCGTTGGCGTCGCATCGCTCGTGATGCTTGTGCTTCTGCGCAAACTGGCGCCGCGGATCCCCGGCGCCATCATCGTCGTGGCGCTGGCGGGTGCGGCGGTCGCAATTTTTGGAGTGCCTGTGGACACAATCGGCTCCCGGTTCGGCGACATGCCTCGTTCGCTCCCGGCGCCGCATCTTCCTGCATTTCATCCGCAGCTTATTCGTGAGCTGATCCCTGCGGCGGCCACCATTGCACTTCTTGGCGCGATCGAATCGCTTTTGAGCGCCGTTGTCGCCGACGGCATGACTGGCCGCAGACATCGCTCTGACACGGAGTTGATTGGACAGGGCATCGCAAACGTCGCATCGTCCTTCTTCTGGGGTTTGCCCGCGACTGGCGCCATTGCTCGCACTGTGGCGAACATACGGGCCGGCGCCCTCACTCCGGTCTCCGGCGTTGTGCACGCTTTCACGCTGCTGATTTTCCTGCTTGTCGCAGCGCCGCTCGCGAAAGCGATTCCACTGGCGACGCTCGCAGCCGTGCTTCTGATGGTTGCGTGGAACATGAGCGAGATCGATCATTTCCGCTGGATACTTCGTGCGCCGCGCAGCGACATCACTGTGTTGCTGACCACCTTCGGCCTGACGGTGCTGACGGATCTGACGATCGCCGTCATGATCGGCATGGTGCTCGCCTCGCTGCTCTTTATGAAACGGATGGCTGATCTTTCCGGCGTCGGATCGCTCGGCGCGAATGACAATGGCGAGGATGACACACCGGACATGCCGGATCTTCCTCATGGCGTTGAAGCTTACGAGGTGTACGGCTCGCTCTTCTTCGGCAGCGCCGATCGCGTTCGGGACACGCTGGATAGCCTGGAGCAGCCACCGATCGTGTTCATTCTTCGCATGCGCCATGTGCTGTGCATCGACGCCACTGGCATGCACGCGATTCGAGAACTGCACAGGAAGTGCCGACGCGCCGGGACGACGCTCGTCCTTTCAGGAGTTCATGCGCAGCCGCTCATGTCCCTGACGAAATCAGGGCTGGACAACGCGATCGGCGTTGAGAATATGTGCAACTCAATCGAACGAGCCGTCGAACGCGCCCGAACGATCATTGACGAAGATGATCGTCCCCGATCGCAGCGGCGATCTACAGCGACTCCTTGATCGCCTTCATCATGGGGATCGCCACGAAAAGAACGCAGGGCAGAAAGAAGCTCGTCGCCTGCAATTGCGCGTCAGGCGATGTGATCTGAAGGACGCCCGCCCCCACGAGCCACCCGGCCGCGGCGCCCGCGGCAAGCGGAATCATCGTGACAACGCCGCTGGCGCGAGCGACGCGTTCCATCAGCACATAGGCCAGCAGGCCTCCGAGCGCCATCGGCAGCGCGAAGTGCGCTGTACGTGTCCATGCCAGTCGCTTCCAGGGGCCCTGAGCTTCCTGCGTGCGCTCTCGCGCCTCGAGGATGTACTGCTCCCAGTGGCCGAAAGACCAGCCGGTGAAACCGCCGGCGATTGCGCCGATGATCACTGCGATTGCCGCGGCGATCCCCAGCGCGACCAGGCCTCCCATCCAGATTGGCATGTCGCGTTGCTCATCCGGCATCACTGAACCTCCATCAAGGTCAGACTTCGGCTGATGCATGCACCCTACCGCGCGCAGTCATGATGTGATGTCTCGATGGGCGCCGGGCGGGACACGTGACTAACGAGCCAGAACGTCCGTTGTCAGTGAGATCATGATTTCGGCGCCATCACGCTCGATGAGGATCTCGACATCTCGAGGCGAGTTGTCATCCCGCACATGCCGCTCACAGCCCAAAGCGCCATACGCAACGCCATCGATCGCAAGCAATGCGTCCCCCGCCTGCACGCCTGCCGCTTCTGCTGCGGATCCCTTGAAGACGCGGCGTACGATCGCTCGATTCTTCTGAGGCGCGATCGCCCATCCTGCTCCATACAGAGTCGGCGTGTTCACGGGCTCGTCAATCGCGCTTCCATCAGGATGGGTGATCTGTACGCGGCCGCGTTGCTGATCGATCGTGACGATGTAGTTTCGCAGGATCTCCGTTCCGAGAAGGCTGTCTCCTGCCGCGTTGATGACGATGGGCGTCGCCAGCGTCAACGATCCGAACCGCACATCAACTTCCAAACGACCGGCATACACGATCGACAGGCCATCCATACGCATCCGTGTGCCGACGGGGGTCGCTTCCTCCTGTAGCGGGAGGCTTGAAAACTTCTTGAGGCTCAACCCATGGCTCGAGCCCGTGTCCAGGAGCACGTTGATCTTTCGATCACCGATCATGGCGCCGAGGAACGGTCGACGGGATGTGCTCATTGGCGCAACTCCCGGCACGTCGTCTTGAAGTTCGCCGAGGCGCACGCGCACTTCCTGGGCCGGGTAGTCATAGGTCAGCAGCGCCTTGCGAAACACCGGGTGGCCGAGGATGCCGTCAATATGTGTGCCGATCGCATCGCTGAGATGATCCACATCGCGGACGATGCATCGCATGCGTCCGGTCACTTTGACGCCGCCGATCTCGATGCGCTTGATTCGTTTCCGCGCTCCTGTCTGTCTGGCGACGGCGGGGCTGATCACCGTCGCCGAGGCGCCGGTGTCCAGCACCATGGCGTAGGGGCCTGAGCCATTGATATAGGTCTCTGCGATGAAGAGATCGCCGCATATGTGGGTAGGCAGGATGGCGCCGGCGCCATTTGACTGAGCGCTGTCGAGTCCGGCGACGTGCGCCGATTCGGCGGCGCTGCACGAAACGACACACGAGAGACACGCCGCCAGGACGACGCACTTCAGCCACGATTGAAAGATGTTCATCTGCATGAGATTCCGATGCGTGATGCGATACGATAGCAGCCCTCAGGGCGCCGCCCTTCGGTTGTTCGGGATACTCACCTCACGGATTTCACACCATGCGGCCAGTCAGAACGCTTTTACTTCTCGCGATGCTTTTCGTTCCCGCGTGTGCGCAGACAATGCCTGCGACGGAGCTGAATATCACCGCCAATCGGCGCATCAGCGAGCCGTTGCCGCAGAACACGCGATACAAATGGATCGGCGCGGCGTGCTTTGAGAGCGCTGCTCCGGGCGCTCCTGCGCTGCCCAACGTCGAACTGGATCAGCGCATTCGCCGTGCGGTTGAAAAAGCCATGTTGCGGAAGAACTTCTACGTGTCGGAGGACGATCCTCGACTGCTCGGCATCTATGCCGTCAATGCCGATGAGCGCACGCTGAACATCATTGCCGAGAACAACGGCGTGGAGGATCCCGATATCTCCGCTTCCTCCGGTTTGACGCTGATCTTCGCCGACAGCGAGACGCATAAGATCATCTTCGTGGGAACGGCCGACGCCGCCAACAATGGACGGTTCCTTGAGATTGAGACGCGGGCGCTTGACCAGGCCGCCCGGCGCCTTGTTGATGATCTTGCGGGCTGAGCCTCCATGAGGCGCGGAACTCCGACGACTCGAATCCCTACAAGAAGCATGTGGCGCCAAAGCTGCGCGCCGAGCCTCGACGATCTTTGCCCGGAGCCCACCCATGCGCCGCATCCTCCCTGCACTTTGCGTTCTCCCTTTAGGCACGGCTGTGTTTGCCGACGCTCCCGACATTGAGAGCGCCTTTCAGCTGACGATCGACGCCTATCAGAATGCCGGCGCCCTGGTTGATCGGATGGATTACACCGTCCATATGCCGGGCGCTGAGCCACACGAAGATGGGTTCACAATCACGTTTGGTCCCGGCGATCTTGTCGGTGTTGATTTCGGATCCCTGCTCGCCCTTTCGCGCGATGGTCGCTTCTACTTTGCAGGAGCGGATGCGGATGATCCGTATCTAGAAGCCGAATTCCAGGAAGGCTTCGACGCGACGCTCCAGCGCCTTCTCGGCGGTGCGGTGCGCATTCCGTCCCCGCCGCATGTGTTTATGCGCAATGGCGCATCGATCGAATCCGTCCTTGGCGCCTTTGGCTTCGGGCTCATCGGCCAGCCTGAACTGGTCGCACTTGAGGAGACACACCTTGATGGCAAGACATTCGATCGGTTCATCGCCGAGTCCGGGACTGGCCGCCTTGAGATGTTCGTCCATCCAGAGACACATTTCGTTCGTCGAATGAATGTCGAAGCCGCGGCCGGCCCATCACCCGATCATGGCAGGATCAGGGCAGACATTCGATTCCAGCCGAAGAATGACGCATCCACGAACACCATTCGTGAGTTTACGACTGATGGCCGCATGCGGGTGGATTCGATCAATCAACTCATGAACGCCGGGCCGAAGGTTGGCGCCGAGGCGCCCGAACTCACATTCCAGCATCCCGGCGGTGACACATTCAATCTGAGCGAGCTACGCGGCAAGGTCATCGTTCTGGATTTCTGGGCCACGTGGTGCGGCAACTGTTTCATTTCCCTGCCGCAGCTTCAGAAGGTCGCCGACTGGGCTGAGGCCGAAGATCTTGATATCACGTTTCTCGCCGTCAATTCGCAGGAGGAGATCGAGGATCCGAGCGAGCGCGTGAACACTGCCCGCAGGTGGTGGAATAAGCTCGACCTTGAACTTCCGTGGGTGATCGATGTTGACAACAACGCGTCCATTGCGCTGCGCGCCAGCAGTTTTCCGGCGCTTATCGTGATCGATCAAGAGGGTGTGGTTGCATATGCTCATTCGGGCTTTGACAAGGATCTTGAAGAGCATCTGCGATCGAAGCTCGCCGCACTCACACAGGCGCGTTGAACTGGCTTCGAACACAGCTTCACGGCGGCGCCTCCGACGTTTGGGGGATCAGCGACATCCTGCGTGATGGGCGATCCCCGAGGATTGCGCTGTGCGCGGCACGAATCGTGCATCCACCTACTGTCCGGCCAATGTGTCAAGCATACTCTTGACATCCGGATTCCTGTCGCTACCCTCCCCACAACTTGCATCAAGAGTCCCGGGATGCCTTCAAGGTCCCGGGCGGCAACCGAGCGATTGAATTCGCCACGGTGCCGAAGCCAGCCCAGGCGTGGGCGCAGATGCGGTCGGAACTGTCACAGAAGGCAGGATTCGGCAAAACACCAGCGGCGATCGTCGCCGCAACCACGCCAGCACTGGAAGCTCTCGATGCTGTGAAAGGCCTCACAGCATGGGACGTCTCTGCACACCCTCCATTCCGTCCATCGAAGCGATCTGCGCCCAGTCCGGGCAGGCGCCGGCCGATGGTGAACCGCTCGTCACGCCTCTGATTCAGTCGACCACGTTCGCCCGCGATGGCGTCGGCTCGCAGGCCGAACATCAATACTCGCGCGTCTCCAATCCGACGGTCGCTGCGCTTGAGACCAAGCTTGGCCTGCTTGAGCAGGCGCCTCCCGCACTCTGCTTCGCCACCGGGCTTGCCGCCGAGACCGCCTTGTTTCTTGCCACGCTGCGCGCCGGTGATCACGTCATCTGCGCCCGGAGTGTCTACGGCGGCACGACGCGCCTTCTTCGCGATCTGCTGTCTCCCCTCGGTATTGAATCCACATTCGTCGATGCGACATCCCCGATCGCTTTCAGGGAAGCCTTGCAGAGCAACACGCGGCTGATTCTCATCGAAACGCCCGCCAATCCGACGCTGGAGATCACCGATATCCGTGCGATCGCTGACATCGCGCATGAATCGGACGCCTTGCTTGCCGTTGACAACACGTTTCTGACCGGCGGCTTGCAACGGCCGCTGGATCATGGCGCTGATGTCTCCATCTACTCCACGACGAAGTTCATCGAAGGTCATTCCGTGGCGCTCGGCGGCGCAATCGTCACGCGAGACGAATCTCTTCTTGAGCGACTGCGCTTCGTCCGGAAGTCCACCGGCGCCATTCAGTCTCCATTTAACGCGTGGCTGACACTGAACGGCCTGAAGACGCTTCCGATTCGTCTGGAGCGTCAGTCGCAGAGCGCGGAGACGATCGCCCGCTGGCTTGCCTCGCAGGATGAGATCATCGACGTGCGGTATCCCTCGCTTGCGGATGATGAACAGCGCGCTATCGCCCAGCGCCAGCACCTGGGCGCCCACGGGGCTGTGGTCACTTTCGAAGTTGCCGGCGGTCTTGAAGGCGGGCGCGCATTTGCTGGCGCCCTGTCACGATGCACGCTCGTTGAGCATGTCGGCTCCGTCGAAACGCTGCTTACGCATCCGGCTTCGATGACTCATGCTGATGTGCCCCCTGATCAGCGCGCCGAAGCAGGGCTCACGGATGGTCTCTTGCGGCTCTCCGTCGGGCTCGAGCCTCCTGCGGAGATTATCGATGATCTCGCTCGCGGTCTCGACGCCGTCCGTGCGATTGCCTGCAAGGAGGCTGAGCCATGCGCGATCGCCTGATCGTTCTCAAGTTCGGCGGCAGCGTTCTGCGGGATGAATCCCGGATGCGCATCGCCGTTCACGAGATCTACCGATGGAAGCGCGATGGATTTCGTGTCGTCGCCGTAGTTTCGGCGCTCGGCGGGCGCACGGATGAGCTGCTCGAGCGCTGCCGGCGCAACTGCCCACTTGCCTCAAATGCGTCGCGGGCCGCCGTCATCGCCACCGGCGAGCAGGAAAGCGCGGCGCTGTTGGCTCTCCATCTCGATCGGGCGGGTGTGCCCGCCTGCGCGCTTTCGCCAGGATCCGTCGCGCTCACGGCAGAAGGTCCCACCCTCGATGCCGAGCCGAGGTGTATCGAAGTGGCGCCTGTCCGCAGAGCGCTGGATCGCGGCGAAGTCGTCGTCTTTCCCGGATTCATTGCGCTCGACGCCGAGGGCAGGCGCGCTGCGCTGGGACGAGGCGGCTCCGATCTCACAGCTTTGTTCCTGGCCGATGCGCTTGGCGCCGATCACTGCCGCCTGGTGAAGGATGTCGATGCGCTGTACGAGTTTGATCCCAATGCACCCGGTCCGGCGCCGCGGCGATACATTCACTGCAGCTACGAGGACGCTCTGGCCACCGATGGCAGCATCATCCAGCACAAAGCAGTCCGATTCGCACGAGATCGCAGGCTTCCGTTTGAACTCGGGGCATTCAACGCGACAAGTCCGACGCACATCGGCGGCAAGCCATCTGTGCTTCAGTGCGCAACGCAGTCGGATCCCCCACTTTCAGTCGTACTTCTCGGCCATGGCGCTGTTGGCGCCGGCGTCGCCGAGCTCATCAGTCAGTTGCCGCGGTTTTTTGAGTTGACGCACATCGCCGTCCGGGACATCCGCACACACGAATCCTCTGATCTGCCGACTGAACTCTTCATGACTGACCCCCTTGCCGCGGCCGCATCAGGCGCTGACATTGTCATCGAGTGTCTGGGAGGCGTCGACACGGCGCGTCTATGCGCCATTGCCGCAATTGGGCGAGGCTCGGTGTTCATCACTGCCAACAAGGCTCTTCTCGCTGAATGCGCCGATGAGCTTGAAGCGCTCGCACAACGCCCCATTGCCGGATCGGCGGCCGTGGGCGGCGCACTGCCTGTTCTGGAGCGATGTGGCGTGTACGCGGGAGGGAAGACATCCATCCGGGCCGTCCTCAATGGCACGGCCAATCACATCCTCAACGCCATCGCCGACGGCGCCACGTTTGATGACGCTCTGCACAACGCGCAATCGCTCGGCCTGGCTGAAGCTGATCCGTCACGCGATCTTGACGGTCGCGACGCTCTGGACAAGCTCGTTCTCATTGCCCGCGCGCTGAAAGTCCCGATCACCAGCGCGAGCGCACAGATCGAGCCATCGGAGTACATCACGCACACGTGCGGCACGCAACTGCGTCAGGTTGCGACACTGTCGATCGATGGCGCCGCACACGTCTCGCTTGAACCCGTTGGTCCGGAGGATCCTCTTTTTGATCTTCCAGGCGAATCGAATCGCGTGATCTTCCAATCCGGCGATGGTCGCGTCGAGACACTGACTGGCCGCGGCGCGGGACGATGGCCCACGGCCGAGGCCGTGCTCGCCGATCTGATGGCACACGTCCGTGCTCGCGCTTCGGCGCCTCAGTTGGAGGTCGTCTATGCCTGATCCAAACACACGCATCGCCATCATCGGCGCCACCGGCGTTGTCGGGCGCGAAGCGCTCGCCATTCTCGAGGCAAGGCGCCATCCGGCACACAACATCATTCTCTTTGCCTCCGCGCGATCTGCCGGTGAGCGTATTGCCTATGAAGACTCGTCTCTTGCGTGTCGCTCACTTGACGAAGCGAAGTTCGATGATGTGGACGCCGTGCTTCTTTGCGCCGGCGCCGATATCGCCCGCGCCATTGCTCCCATCGCGATTCAGCAGGGCGCCATCGTCATAGACAACTCATCCGCCTTCCGGCTGGAACCTGAAGTTCCACTTGTCATTCCTGAAATCAATGGCGAAGCTTTGCGAGCATCCGAACCGCCGCGCCTGATCGCGAACCCCAATTGTTCCACGATCATCCTCTTGACGGCGCTCAACCTGATCCGAGCGCAATTCGGACTTCGTCGCGTCATTCTGTCCACGTATCAGGCCGTCTCTGGCGCGGGGCGTCCGGGGCTCGATGAACTGCGCGCGCAGATTGACGCCGCGTCGAATAGCGAGGCGCCTTCACCATCGTTTTTCCGTGAGCCAATTGCACTGAATGTTTTCTCCCACGAGTCGGCTGTCGATCCTGCGTCCGGGCGCAATGGGGAGGATCAGAAGATCATCGACGAATCTCGCCGCATCTGGGGCAATGCTCAGCTCACTATCATTCCCACCTGTATTCGTGTTCCCGTGGAGCGCGCCCACAGCCAGTCCGTCACTGTCGAACTTGATGCGCCCGCGCAGCTGGCAGACGTTCACAGCGTGCTTTCCGGAACTCCCGGCGTTCGATTCGATCCCAGCCTCGAAGGTCCGTTTCCAACCCCGCAAAAGGCCAGCGGCGAGGATGACATTCTCGTCGGACGTCCGCGCCTTGAGTGCGAACGCTGGCTCTCTCTGTGGATCTGCGGCGACCAGCTTCGCAAGGGCGCCGCATTGAATGCGATTCAGATCCTCGATCACATGTCAGTTGATGCTCTCAACCATCGGGAAGCGGCGCTCGCTCATCATCACTGAGCGGAGGTTCTGATCGCAGGCGTCGGCCGATGTCGGCAAGGATGCGCACATCCCGATGCGCGGCAAGGTGCGCGGCGGACAGGGGCTTGTTGGAGATCCACAGCGGATATTCTCCGGGCGGCGAGGCGTTTTCCGGGCCGACCACCATGTCATCCAGTCGCACATACGGCGTCAGCTCGTGCGCATACGCGCATTGCTCGTCATTGAGTCTGTCGAGAAATTCCGACCCCGAGCACATGGACTCGACGAGTCGCGATCTCGAATCGGCACTCGCCATACGGGCGCCTCGAAATGGCGTGGCGATCGTGTACAGGCGGCGAATATTCAGCGTCCGTTTTCCTGCATCCGGATCGTTCGCATACCGCGCCACGAGTCCACCCATCGACACGGCGACAACGTCGACTTCCGTGGTCCACTTGGGATCATCGTTGGGAAATCGCGCATCAACTTCCTCGATCAACCTTGTGCGGCATTCATCAAACGAATCCAGCCCCTGAAATGACACGCGCTCGATGCGATCATCCTCGAAGATCTCGCGAAACTTGATCTTCAGATGACCATCCGTGAACCCGGCGCCGAGATAGCCTCCGACGACGATCAGCGGTCGATCCAGCGGGCGCTCGGTTCGGCGAAGCTCGCGCCATTCTGCGCGTGCCTCTGAGAATGTGACATCGAATGAGGGATTGACGGGCGCAGCGCACGAAGCAACGGCTGTCATCATCAGGAGAAGGAGCGCACGCCTCACCTGCATGTGGGGCGCCTGCCGAGGATTGAATCGCATGGGTTTGCTGCTCCCGCGCCGCTCTGCTTGCACAGACGTCGCCACAAGGGGCCTCGCCCATAGCCTAGGCGCTCTCGCTGTCGATGCAAGATGTGGCGCCGGTTTTCGACTTCGCTACTGCGTCGAGCTCCACACGTTCGCTGCCGGCGCGACCTCCAGCGGCGTCTCGATTGTCTCCGAGAGTCCGGACAGCAGATCCAGTCCCGTCAACTGCTCGATCCGATCGATGCTCACGATCATCTCTGCAAGGCGCTCCGTCGAACTGCGATCATCCGGATTCCGATAGTGCGGCACGAGAAATGCGATTGCCTCCGGCTGCGATCGATCACTCACATCGACAATGACCTTGAAGAAAGCGGTCGGCACCGCCACGTTCCTTGTGCCCACAACGTTGTAGATCACCTGACGCCCCGTCGGCGGCTGCGCGAACACAATCGACTCCGACGCCTGCGCCAACCGATCTGCCTCCGCGATCCGCGGCTCAAGAATCGAATCGGACGTCAGAAACACCGGCCCGGTGATCACGATCAGATCGCCGCGAACCGTGGCCCACTCGCGCACCTTTCGTTCGAGGCTGCTCCAGATCCCGCTGTTGAAACCCGCATGCACCTGCGGCGCCATATTGGAGAGGAGATAGCTCGACTCTTCCACATCCACATCGAATGCAAGATCACGCGCCGGCGCCAGGTGCCCGCGAGCGTACATCGGTCCGCGATCATTCGGGTTGCGTTCCGGCAACAGGCCGGCATCTTCCCACGGCGCCCAATCGCCTGCGATGTCGTAATCAATCAGTTCAGCACGAGCCTCTTCTTCCACGCGCGTGTCCGCCGCGAAGGCGTCGCTTCGCGGATGTGGACTTGCAAGCTGCCCCTTCGTCACGCGGTACTGCACCCACGCCGGAATCCGCAGACGCGGGTCGTATCCGACGACATATCCCTCGTTGTAGAGAACAACGTGTCCTCGCGGCGCTCCAAGCTCCAAATGCAGATCGTGCGCCAGCGCTTCAATTGGCGAGGTCGAGAGATCAGGCACGATCTCAGGCAGCGATCCTTCGAAGGCGCGCACCACATATCTCGACACCCAGCCGAAACGCCCGTCGCGGAGGCGGATGCGATAGAACGATTCGACCTGCAACGGTTGATCGTCATTCGGGTCCGCCAGACACAGCGCGGTGTCGCCGCGCTCCAGGCGCACGATTGAGTCGGAGTCTCCATCAGGCTGCTGGCGAACGATGGCCGTGCGGCTTGCCTCGATGTAAAAATCCTCAGCCAGGCAGGCGGGCGCAAGCATCCAGGTCAGCACAGCAGCGATGACGCATACGGCGGAGCGATTCATGATCCGCCTCCACCCGCGGCATCCTTCTCCGGATTCTTCGGGGCCAATGCATCCTGCATCGCCATGCTGCGCACGCCGAGCAGATCCTGGAACAGTTTGATGGACGCCTTACTGCCGCCGGCGATCACGGCGCCCGTTAGCAGTGTGCCCCACCATGAGGTCTGCTCAGTCAGCAAAATAATCGCCCAAGCGTCGAAATTGAAATAGAAGCACACGCCGCCGGCGATTGCGAATGCGATGGCCTCCTTGATGGGCAGGCGCCCCAGCGATCGACGGCGCGCGTGTCGCGCTGCCATCACGCGCACATACGTGAGAGCTCGATCGCGCATCTCTTCGGCGTAGTTGGGTCCATCCACGGCCTCAGGCCACAACGGATGCCGCGATGTGAACTTCTCCGCGAGTTTGTGGATCTTCGCCGCATCATCGTTGGCGCGGAGGATCGACTGCGCATCGCTCATGTACTGCGTCTCGCGCTTCTCTTCTTCCGAGCCGGACTCCGGCACACGCGTGTTCGAGACAAACAATCGCGACTCGACGATCAGCGCTGTCACCCGCTCGACGAGAAACGCGAGCACGATGATGCCCACGACTGCTTCGAAAGTGCGTTCCCAGTTGATGTGAAAGAGATTCGGATCCATGGCGCCCTCCGGTTCCTTGATCCTCTGCCGAATCCTCAAACCTTAGTGACAGTTGGCGTCCCTGGCCTCACCTACCCAGGGGAGGTGATACGACTTGAGATGTCCGATTCGGCTTACGAGCCGCTAGGAGCCTTCAGCCGAGGGATTCAACTCCGAACCGCAAAACTTGCAGAACTGGGCGTTCGGATCATGTCCGTGTGCCGTGCAGCTTGGGCAGCTTCGCGTTGTCACCACCTTCACCTGATCCTGACGGGACAGTTCGGCGGAGAGAATGCCGGTCGGAATGATGATCAGGCTGTATCCCATCACCATCATGATCGCCGCCAGCGTTTTTCCGGCGATCGTCACGGGTGTGACATCGCCATATCCGACGGTCGTCATGGTCACGACTGCCCAGTACATCGACTGCGGGATTGACGAGAATTGATCATTGTTGGGCGTCTCGACCATGTACATCGTCGTTCCCATGATCACGACCAGAATGAGGATCGTCACGAGGAACACAACGATCTTCGCGCGGCTGGCGACGAGCGCCATGCGAAGCGCACGCGCTTCGCTGAGCATGCGCACCAGCTTGAAGATGCGAAAGACGCGCAGCAGCCGCAGGGCGCGAATAACGAGCAGCGACTGGGCGCCCGGGATGAGCAGGCTGATGTATGTGGGCAGGATCGAGATCAGATCGACAATGCCGAAGAAGCTGCGGGCATATCGCAGCGGGCGGCGTACGCAGTAGAGGCGCAAGACGTATTCAAGGGTGAAGAGACCCGTGAAGATCCACTCAGCCAACGCCAGCATTCGATGATGCCTGGCGTCGAACGCGTTTACGCTCTCCAGGCTGACCGCCACGACGCTCAGAAGAATGGCGATGAGCAGCGCCACATCGAAGAGCTTCCCCGCAGGCGTATCCGCCTCGAAGATCACCCTATGGATGCGCTCCTTGAGCTCATCACCGGGCGCCTCTGGATGGGATGGATCACGTGCCAACATTTCCTTGTCGGCCCGCCGGCGTCGGCGCGATGATTTTCGCGCCATCGACCCACTCTCACTCGACGATGCGCTCCCCGCTCGAACGAGCAAGCGCTCCGAACAACTCCGAGAGCCGCGTCGTCACCGGGCCGCGATTTCCATCTCCGATCACGCGCCCATCGACCCGGCCAACCCAGGCGATCTCGCCCATCGTTCCGGTCGTGAAGCACTCATCCGCCGCGTACACATGTGTGAGCGAGTAGTTCCGCTCGCGGCAGGGCATCTCATGCTCGGCGCACAGCTTCAGCACGGTCTCTCTTGTGATCCCTTCGGGGCATGCCGTCGCGAAGCTCGTCTCGATGACGCCATCGGTCACGATGAATACGTGCGTCGCATTCGTCTCGGCGACGAACCCGTGCGCATCGAGCATGAGGGCATCGTCGGCCCCTGCGGCGTTCGCCTCGATCTTCGCCATGATGGACTGCAGCAAGTTATTGTGATGAATATTCGGATCCAGCGCATCGGGGCTGAATCGGCGCACGCTTGATGTGATCAGCGATAATCCGCTCTCCCCCACTGCGTCCGCGTAGACGGGCGACTTGTGCTCGGCGAGCACGATCAGCGTCGGCCCGGACTGGTTCAGCCTCGGATCCATGCCGCTTGTGATTTTCTCGCCGCGTGAGAGTGTCAGCCGGATGTGGGCTCCGTCGCGCATGCCGTTTGCATTCAGCGTTTTTTGGATCTCACCGACGATCGCCTCTTCATCGGGAATCTCGATCATCCCGATGGCCTTCGCTGATCGCCGCAGCCTTCGCAGATGCTCACGCAGTTTGAAGATGCGCCCGTCATACAGGCGCAACCCTTCCCACACGCCATCGCCGCCCTGCACGAGCGAATCAAACGGGCTCACCCGCGCCTCGTCGCGATGCGCGAGTGTTCCGTTGATGTTGACCATCAGGTTTTTGTTACGCGGATCAAACTTTTGAAGCACGAATGTTCCTCACACAATCCCCGGTCGGGCGCGCAATCGATGTGCAAAGAGCTCCCAGTACAACTCGTCGCATTGCTTTACGACATGCTGCATTCCCACGGGCGTCTCCGCCGCTTTGTCGCGGGGCGGGCCGAACCCTGTGCTTTTTATCACGTTCCCGTACCAGTGCTCCGCCCACACGCCATCCGTCTGACGCAGGCCTGGCGTCCATGAGAGCATAGCGTCGTCGAACTCGATCCCGACACGTTCGCACAACTGCCGCAGCACACCCTCCGGATCTCGCAGCAGCTCGTCGCAGTCCACCACCGGCGGCGTGTCTCCTCGCCGCTCACACTCAGTGCGAAAGAGCGCCATCTGCTGGGGCAGACCCAGATCTCGCGCAGTTGGACGCTCGATCACCTTCACGAAACTTGCCACCATGTCCACCGGCCGCCGGATCAGAAAGCAGTTCGTCAGATTCTGAATCCACCCCGTCTCCATCGCGCTCGTGACATGATGCGCCATGTGCTTCTGGTACCAGATGGGACTTCCGCCAGGGGGTCGCCCGGTGAGCGCTCTGGCCACATCGCGCCAATCCGTCGGCTGCGAAACAATCACGGCTTCATGCGCCGGATGCTGCAATCGATGTGATGCGTCCAGCGTCGAGAGATAGTGGGCGTACAAGGGCTCGTCCGTCACCGCACAGTCCACGCGGCTGCCGAAGGAGCGCATCATCGCCGTCGAAATATTTCGAGGCCCCGACCACATCGCAATCCGGATCACGCCCATGCGGAAATTTCCTCCTTCGCCCGCATTGTCCTGAATCCAAGCCCGGGCGCCGCCCGTATACAGAATGAAGATTCAGAAGGCCCGCTTGACCGCCCTCCATCGAGGGCTACGATGAGCCACTCATGTCCGCGAAGACCCTCCATCACGACCATCATCATCACATGCATTCGATGCATGGGACTGGCTGATGGTCTGGAGCGATTGTCTCGCCCCGTTTGAAGCGAACTGACCAGAACGCCGGCCCCAGGGTCGGCGTTGTTCATATCCGGGTTGCAGACGCGCCCGGACGCCGACTCTGGATTCCGCCGGCTCGACCAGCGAAGGAATCCGATGTCGCAGACACTCACCCAATCAGATTTGTCCAACGCGCAGAGCCGAAGAGTCAGCCGCGACCTGCGACTGGCGATCCCCACGGGACGCATGCAGCAGCAGGTTGTCGAACTGCTCCGTGACGCCGGCGTGCGGACTATTTCCACAGTGCGGGATTATCGCCCTGCTGTCTCTCTCGACGGATGTGAAGCCAAGCTGCTCAAGCCGCAGGCCATCGTGGAGATGCTCGATCAGGGCGCCCGCGATCTCGGCTTCGCCGGCGCCGACTGGATTCGCGAGCGGCAGGCTGACGTTGTCGAACTGCTTGATACGAAACTGGACGCCGTGCGAATCGTCGCTGCAGCGCCCGCCGATCTTCTCGTTGATGGTCGCCTGCCGGATCGTCCGCTTGTCATCGCCTCGGAGTACGTCAACCTGGCGACTGAATGGTCGCAGCGCTTTGGCCTGACACGTGCACGCGTTCTCCGATCATTCGGCGCCACCGAAGCGCTTCCACCGGAGGACGCCGACGTCATCATCGACAACGTCGCCACCGGGGCGACGCTGGAGGCGAACAACCTGCTGATCGTCGACGAAGTCGGTCGGTCGAGCACGCGTCTCTACGCCAGCCGCGACGCGATGCAGGATCCCGATCGTGCCGAGCGCATCAGTGCGCTCGTCACGCTTCTTGAAAGTGTGCTTGCTGCCCGAGGGCGGCGCATCGTGGAGTTCAATATTCGAACGTCCGATCTTGATCGCGCCGCGGGCGCGCTTCCCGCCATGCGAGAGCCGACGATCGCTCCGCTTCGAGACTCCGGCTGGTGCGCTGTCAAGATCGCCGTGCGGCGCGACGGCCTGGCGGATCTTCTCCCTGAAATAAAGCGCGCTGGCGGTTGCGACATCCTCGTCACCAGCCCCTCACAGATCATCCCCTGACACACGGAAAGCCGGACCCATGACGACGCTTATGCCTCCATTCATCTACAAGCCGCCGGCGGCCGCGCCCTGCATTGATCTGCGCCTCGATCGCAACGAAGGCCCACCTCCGATGCCAGAGGATCTCGCCGCGCTCCGTGACATCGCGCCCGAGGAACTGCAGCGATATCCCGACGCCTGCGCCGTCGAATCGAAGCTTGCTGATGCGCTCGATGAGCCCTCTGAACGCGTCATGCTCACGGCAGGCGCTGATGACGCTCTCGAGCGCCTGATCCGCGCATGCGCTTCACCTCAGAGGCCACTACTTACGTTCACTCCAATCTTCGAGATGATTCCACGCTACGCGCAGCGCTCCGGGTCAGCAATTCGCAGCGTCAATTGGTCTCGCGGCGACTTTCCCATGAGCGAGTTCATGGCGCGACTCACGCCTGATCTCGGCTGCGTTCTGCTCACTTCGCCCAACAATCCCACTGGGCTGGCGATTCAGACACAGGATCTCGTCTCCATCGCCAGGCGCGCCCGTTCATTTCGGGTTCCGTTGATTGTCGACCAGGCGTACATCGACTTCTCAAATGATGATCCGACTGATGCCCTTCGACGTTTTGAGAATGTTGCGCTCGTTCGGACGTTTTCGAAAGCCTGGGGCCTCGCCGGCCTGCGGCTCGGCTGCGCCATCGCCGAGCCCACGCTACTCGATCGCGCACGCGCCTTCGGGCAGCCCTACGCCATCTCCGCTCCATCTCTGCGCGTCCTCGAGACACGCCTTTCCCTTTCCTCCCTGCCCCGATTGACCTACCTCCGGCAGGTGCGCGCGGAGCGCCGCCTGCTGGAGGAGGTCCTCGGGCGACTGGGACTCGATTCCCTGCCTTCACAGGCGAACTTTGTCTTTGCCCGCGGCCTGCAGGCGCTGCAGTTCTCGAACGCTTTGCGCCGTCGCGGCGTCGCTACGCGAACGTTTGCCGACAATCCGGGGCTGTCCGACGCCATCCGCATCACGTGCCCTGGTGATGAACTTCGCATGCAGCTCCTTCTCACGCGCATCCGTGCTGCGGCGCTCGAACTCAATCTTCCGGAGGAGGCGGGCTCATGAGACGCGCACGTATCAAGCGAGCAACCAGCGAGACCGAGATCCTTGTCGAACTTGATCTCGATATGCCGGGCGCCCGCCGCATCGACACCGGACTTCCCTTCCTGGATCACATGCTTGACGCCTTTGCGCTGCATGCCGGCATTGGGCTTGATTTATCCTGTTGCGGCGATCTGAACATTGACGATCACCACACCGTTGAGGACTGTGCATTGGCGCTCGGAGCGGCGATTGACCAGGCTCTCGCCGATCGCACGGGACTCACGCGATTCGGCGCCGCCTACGCGCCTCTCGACGAGGCGCTGGTCCGCGTCGTCATTGATTTGTCCGGAAGGCCCGCCGCATCCATCGATCTTGGGCTTCGGCGTGAGATGCTGGGCTCGGTCTCCTGCGAGAACTTCCGACACTTCTTCTCAAGCTTTGCGAACGCAGCTCAATGCAGCCTGCACGTTGATGCGCTGAAGGGTGACAACGATCACCATCGCGTTGAAGCTGCGTTCAAGTCGTTCGCACTGGCGATTCGCCAGGCCATTGCGCCGACCGGCGCTGGTGTCGCGCCAAGCACGAAGGGAGCGCTGTTGTGAGCGACTGCCTTATCGTCCATACGGGTGTATCCAATACCGCGTCGATCATCGCCGCTTTCGGCCGCCTCGGCATTCTCGCGAAGCCGACATTGCGCGCAGACGCCATCGCCAGCGCTCCCCTCGTCGTCCTTCCCGGTGTCGGCGCATTTCAGCCGGCCATCGAGCAGCTGCGCAAAGACTCCGTTGATCAGGCTTTGCAGGAGCGGATCGCCAGCGACAAACCGACGCTTGCCATCTGCCTGGGTATGCAGATCCTGCTGGATGGCAGTGAGGAAGCTGACGGCGCCGCTGGTCTCGGCGTCATTTCCGGTGTCGCGCGATCACTGCCGCCCGGCGCCCGCACGCCTCAGATGGGATGGACTGAAATCATCCCGGACGACGGCTGTTCGATTACATCCGGAGCCGCCTACTTCGCGAACTCCTACGCCCTGTTCACTCCACCCGATGCGGACTGGCGATGCGCGTGGTCCATGTGTTCAGGCCGCCGGTATGTGGCCGCACTTACTCGCGGCGCCACGATCGCATGTCAGTTTCATCCTGAACTCTCCGGCGCATGGGGCGATGCTCTGCTCGCCCGGTGGGCTGGTCAAGCTATACAGCCAAAGGGCGCGACGTCATGCTCATGAATCGAATCATTCCATGTTTGGATATTCGCGCCGGGCGTGTCGTCAAGGGCGTGCAGTTCAAGGGGCTGCGCGATGTCGGCGATCCCGGGCAACTGGCCTGCCGCTACGACATGGCGGGCGCCGACGAGCTCTGCATGCTCGACGTGAGCGCCACTCTGGAAGAGCGCGACGCCTCACTTCAAACCGTCCGCGATATTCGGCAGAGTTTGCGCATCCCTCTCACGGTCGGGGGCGGCGTGATCGGACTCGATTCCGCTGAGCGCCTTTTGCTTGCGGGCGCGGACAAAGTCGCTGTCAATACCGCAGCCGTCTTGCGGCCTGCGCTTCTGACTGAGATTGCCCTGCGCTACGGCCGTCAGTGCGTTGTCTGCGCGATCGACGCCGCCTCGCGTCTGGAAGGATCGGGCTGGGAAGTCGTCATCCGCTCCGGCAGCGAACGGACCGGCATCGACGCAGTCACATGGGCTCGCCGCGCTGTTCAGGCCGGGGCCGGCGAGATTCTCCTCACGAGTTTTGATCGCGACGGCGCCCGCTCCGGATATGACCTGCCTCTTCTGAGAGCCATCTGCAACGCAGTGGCTGTGCCGATCATCGCTTCCGGCGGAGCAGCACATGCCCGGCACATGGCTGAGGCCATCGACGCCGGCGCCGGCGCCGTCCTCGCCGCTTCCATTCTCCACGACGGAGACACCTGTATCCGCACACTCAAGCAAGAACTCAGCGCCATAGGCGCAGGAGTCCGATTGTGATCATTCCATCCATCGATATTCAGAACGGCAGCGCCGTCCAGCTTGTCGGAGGCCGGGAGAAGGTCATCGACGCAGGTGATCCGCGCCCGCTCGCCGAGCGCTTCGGCCGCGTGGGTGAGGTCGCTGTTATAGATCTCGATGCAGCCATGGGCGTCGGCGACAACACGGAGCTCATGACTGAACTCCTCTCGTTCGCCCCCTGCCGCGTTGGCGGCGGCATCCGAACAGTTGACCAGGCTTTCGATTGGCTTGATCGCGGCGCCGAGCGCGTCATCCTCGGAACAGCCGCTACACCGGACATTCTCAGATCGCTCCCGCGCGAGCGTGTCATCGCTGCACTCGATCATCGCGATGGAGCCGTGCTTTCCCATGGGTGGACCCGAGCCACTTCTGACTCGGTTATTGAGCGCATGCGACGGCTCAGAGAGTTCGTCGGTGGATTCCTTGTCACCTTCGTCGAGACCGAAGGCCGCATGTGCGGCCTACCGCTTGAAACGGTCAACGAGCTGAAGGAGGAAGCAGGCGACGCCGCGCTCACCCTCGCAGGCGGCGTCGCCTCCACCGACGACATCGCACAGGCAGACAGGGCGGGCGCCGACGTCCAGATTGGTATGGCTTTGTATTCCGGCCGCATCGATCTCGCAGACGCGTTTCTTGCGCCAGTCAAGTCTGATCGTTCAGACGGCCTCGTGCCCACCATTGTCCAGGAAGAGCGCGGAGAGAGTCTGGGCCTCACATACTCCAGCGCCGAAAGCGTCCGCGCCGCACTCGATGAAGGCGCAGGCGTCTACTGGTCACGCAGCCGGAATGAACTCTGGCGCAAGGGCGCCTCATCCGGCGACACGCAGCGCCTCGTGCGCATCGAAGTGGATTGTGATCGTGACGCGCTGCGATTCATCACCGCTCAGCATGGGCGCGGCTTCTGCCACACCGGATCGCGGTCCTGCTTCGGCGCCTCTTCCACCCTGGCCGACATCCAGCGACACATCGCGACGTCAGCACGAAGCGCCGATGTGAACTCCTACACCAGGCGACTTCTGCAGGACCCGGGCCTCCTCGCCCGCAAACTTGCCGAGGAAGCCAGCGAGCTCGCCGAAGCTCGCCGACGCGAGGATGTCATCTGGGAAGGCGCCGACCTTCTTTTCTTCACACTCACCGCTCTCCAGCGGCAAGGCGTTGACATCAATGACATCCAGCGCGAGCTGGAGCGTCGGACGCGCCGCACTCGCCGGCGCGACGGAAGCGTCGTCGCAACGGGAGGCATTTCGTCATGAGCGTTGCGCCCGTTTCAATACAGCGAGAGGACGCATCCGCGATTTCACGTCGCGCTGCCCCGCCATTTGATGATGCAGCGCTCAAGCAGGCGCAAACGATTGTCGATGAGATCAGGTGCGGCGGTGTGCGCGCGCTTCGCACTTGCGCACAACGATTCGATGCGCTTCCGTTTGGCTCCAAACTCTTCTATTCCCGCCAGGATCTCGATGACGCGGCTGCATCGATTGCCCCTTCGACTCGAAATGCGCTCGCCAGCGCCGCGGAGCGCATCCAGCGCTTCGCCATCGCCCAGAAGCGTGCGCTGGATCCGGTCACGATTGATACGGACTTCGGACAGATCGGACACACCATCGAGCCCGTTCAAAGCGCCGGATGCTACGTTCCGGCAGGACGATATCCCCTTCCTTCTTCAGCGCTCATGACCGTCGTCGCGGCCAAGACCGCAGGCGTC
This sequence comes from Sarcodiotheca gaudichaudii, assembly GCA_032355985.1. Lineage (NCBI taxonomy): Eukaryota > Rhodophyta > Florideophyceae > Gigartinales > Solieriaceae > Sarcodiotheca > Sarcodiotheca gaudichaudii. The sequence goes on from JAUKVZ010000002.1 coordinate 263,605, forward strand.
CCACGCGTCATTGTCGCAACGCCCAAACCACACCCCGTCACGCTCGCCGCTGCAAGTATCGCCGGAGCCGATGCGCTCCTTCTTGCAGGAGGCGCTCACGCCGTCGCCGCGCTCGCTTACGGCGTCGAAGAACTCCCATCCGTCGACATCATTGTCGGCCCCGGCAATAAGTATGTCACCGCCGCCAAGCACATCGTCAGCCGTGATGTGGGCATCGACATGCTCGCCGGCCCTTCCGAGCTGCTTGTCATCGCCGATGCTTCCGCATCGGCCGAGACCATCGCCGCGGATCTACTGGCACAGGCTGAACATGACACTGATGCGCGTGTCATCCTCGTCACGCCCGACGTCCAATTGGCTGACGCTGTCGATGCGGCGCTCACGGTTCAACTTCAATCGCTCCCCACAGCTGATATTGCTCGCGCATCAATCGCTGGCGCCCGCACTGTCATCACGCGCGATCTCGACGAAGCGGTGGCGATCGCCGACGCGATGGCCCCCGAACACCTTCAGATCCTCACGAAGAACGCCACGTCGCTGGCGCGCCGTGTGAAGAACGCCGGCGCCATATTCATCGGCGAAGCATCCGCAGAAGTCTTTGGTGACTACGGCCTCGGGCCGAACCACACACTTCCGACCGGTGGCACGGCGAACGCCAGCGCAGGCCTGTCCGTATTCAACTTCCTTCGGGCGCGAACATGGATGCACATCGACCCTGAGGCTGATCTTGCACCGCTCATATCGGAAACCGCAGCCATCGCTCGTGTCGAGGGCCTCGAAGCTCACGCCCGTGCTGCTGAACGACGCGTGACGGCGACTACTCGAACCGCGACAGTTTGAAGTTCGTCCGGTGTGATTCCGGCGCTGTGAATCCGCTTGGCAGCTTCCCCTTCAGATAGCCGAACTCCGGATCTGATGTCTTCGCCTCTTCGCCCGTCTTCTGCGCCTCGATCTGCGCCTGGCGCCACTTCTCCTTGGACTGCAGGCGCATCATGCGCACTTCTTCTCGCTGTGCCTTGAGTTCCGGATCTGACTCAAGCGAAGCGAACTGCACATCGAATTGCTCCAGCAAGTCGCTGGGATACGGAATCAGCATGACGAAGGGATCACCCTTCTTGAAGAAGACGGCCTTGTTTCGCCGCAACACGCGCCAGTTCATCGTGAATGTATACGGCGACCAGTCCGTCTCCACGAAGCCATCGAGGGGCGTTGCGCCGTCAATCGAGAAGTTTGTTGGGCCTCGAACCAGCAGCCCGATGCCGGGGCTCGTCCGGAACAGCCAGGGAATCACGAAGGAGATGATTCCGGAGCCGAACGAGTTAGTGATACCTGCGCCGAGTTTGGGATCTCCATCAGTCACTTCGATCTTCAGCGACGCTGATTCCGTCTTGCCGCCCCACGTCGCCTTGAATCCCACGGGGCTGCGGACGACCCAGCCTGCGCGATTGGCCATGGTCATCGGCAGACAGCGTTTGGGGATGTTTCTGGGCAGCCGCTCCATCCAGTCCCGCGACAGCGGCGCCGGCTCCAGCACGTACCCCTCGGTCGGGTTCGTCTCATACGCCTTGATGAAGAGTCTCTCGCTCATGGCTCCAGCCCGTCTCTCTTTGCGCAACAGTTTCCTGGACCGCTCACTGATGCGGCCGCAGCAGAGTCTACCGCGCCGCGCTCACCGCCGATCCCGACCGCCCATGGCGACGCTCTCGCAGCCGTCCCTATGAAGAATCTTGACGCCGCGCCGGATTCGCATACCGTGCGCATGCCGCGCATCGCATTCGCGGCAGGAGCGCCACACCATGACCAATCGCCATGACGATCGCGAACTCGACCCGATCTCCCGCAGATCATTCATCTCCAGCGCCGCCGGATCCGTCGGCGCCGCGGCGTTTATCGCGGCGACTTTCGGCGCCGAGGCGGATGCGCAACCGAACGCCGAAACCGGCGGCGGCGCTCCCTTTGACTACGACTTTCCCTACACCTCTCAGCGCATGCCCGTCATGGCTCGCAACATCGTCGCGACCAGCCAGCCGCTGGCGGCGCAGGCCGGGCTTGATGTGCTTCGCGCAGGCGGGAACGCCATGGATGCGGCCGTCGCCACCGCCGCGGCGCTTACCGTCGTTGAGCCGACTTCCAACGGCATCGGCGCGGATAACTTTGCCCTCGTCTGGTCGAAGGGTCGTCTCTTTGGCCTGAATGGCTCAGGGCGTGCGCCGCGCAATCTGAATCGTGATGAATACGCCACGACCGGGCGCGTTCCTTACTACGGCTGGCAGGGCGTCACGACACCGGGCGCCGTCTCCGGCTGGGCTGCCATGCACAAACGCTTCGGCCGCCTTCCTTTTAAGACGCTTCTCGCGCCTGCAATCGATTACGCTCGTGATGGTTTCCTCGTATCGCCTGAAGTCGCACGTTATTGGAAGGTCGGCGCCACGCGCTACGTCGGCGATCCGCTTTTCAAGTCCTGGCACGACACGTTCACCCGCAACGGCAGAACGCCGGCCGCGGGCGATCTGTTTACCAGCAAAGATCACGCGGACACGCTTCAGGCAATTGCTGAAACTGAGAGCCGCGATTTTTACGAAGGCGCACTTGCGCAGCGCATCGCGGATGCCGCCAAAGCCGGCGGCAGCGCGCTGTCAGCAGACGATCTTGCCGCTCATTCGGCGGAGTGGGTCAAGCCCATCTCGATCGACTATCGCGGCTGGCGTCTGCATGAGATCCCACCCAACGGACAGGGCATCACGGCGCTGATCGCCCTCGGCATTCTGCGACAGTTCGACATGTCCTCACTCGAAGTCGACTCCGTCGAATCGCTTCATCTTCAGATCGAAGCGATGAAACTCGCCTTCGCTGATGCGCATCGATACGTCGCTGATCCCGCCTTTATGGATGTTGATCCCGAAGCGTTGCTCGACGATCACTATCTTCAGTCCCGCGCAGCGATGATTGATCGTGATCGCGCGCAAAACTTCAACCATGGCAAGCCACTTGAAGGCGGCACCGTGCTTCTGACGACGGCTGACGCCGATGGAAACATGGTCTCCTTCATCCAGTCCAACTACACCGGATTTGGTTCCGGCGTCGTCATCCCCGACACCGGCATCGCCATGCAGAATCGCGGCTGCTGCTTCTCGCTCGAGCCCGGCCATCCCAATGAAATCGGCGCCGGCAAACGGCCCTACCACACCATCATCCCCGCGTTCGTCACGCGAACTGATCAAAGAGGCAATGACATTCCTGTCATGTCGTTCGGAGTCATGGGCGGCTACATGCAGCCGCAGGGCCATGCGCAGGTGCTCATGCGCATCGCCGACTGGCAGCAGAATCCGCAGAGCGCGCTCGATGCCCCGCGCTGGCAGGTCTTCACGGAGATGAACGTCTCCATCGAGCCGGGTTTCGAGCCGCAGGTGTATGAAGGACTTCGCGCCATGGGCCACAACGTCAAGCAGCCCATGACTCGCAATGCATCGTTCGGCAGAGGGCAGGTCATCTTCAAGCTTGAAGATGGCTATGTCGGGGCCTCAGACCTCCGCGCAGATGGCCAGGCCGTCGGGTTCTGATAGCACAAAGAGAAGCCGCGGCAAGCTTCGCGGGTCTGCCGTGACGACCACTCAACCAGCGACCGGAATGCGCGCTGATCGAACGCAAGCTGGATGAAAAGCGAAGAGCGTTCCGGAGGCACAGTGACTCTGCCGAACTCGATCAAATGGACGAGTTCGATGGAAGCCGCCTGGCGAACCATGCAAAAACAGCTCCTCGTTTGAGGAGCCGTTTGAGGAGGTTCAAGACCAGTTCGGATTGATCAGCCGTTGCGACGTCGGCGAAGGCCAAGAACGCCGACGCCAGCGGCGAGGCACGAGATGGCGCCAGGCGTCGGAACGACGATGCTGATGTTGTCCAGCGTGACGTCGTAGTCGTCGAAGTTGAAGAAGAACCCGGGCTCGAGCGTGGTGATCGCGATTTCGTCCACGCCCGACAGCACATCCGCGAACGTGACACCCGCGGGCAGGATCGGCTCGAACGTCATCGGATCCTCGGCGCCGAAGCCGCCCCAACCCGCCGGAAGCGTCGCCGAGGACGGATCGTCAATGGTGACCGAGAACTCCTGGAAACCGGACCAGTCATCCTGCCCGAACCAACCAAACTCAAACCAGACGCTCGTCCACGGGTAGCCGCCCTGAGCGGAGTCATAGTCGCGCAGTTCGAGTACGAACGGGCGCGGCACCGGCAGGAACGTGCCGATCTGATCGATTTTGAGATCGATTGAAATGGAGACCTCGTCGTGGGCGGTGTAGTCGCCCAGGAACGCGGCATTCGTGCTGTTTGCGAACGTAATCCCGAAGTTGTTGAATTGCGTCTGGTATCCCGCGCTGCCACCGACGCCACCCGTCGGGTTGATGAAACTCGCGCCGCCGACGCCCTGCGGCCCCTCCCAGCCATCCTCTCCACTTTCGAAATCGCTGACGTGGTTGCCCGCCGCGCTGGCCGTGCCTGCGCCGACGATCGCCGACAGCATGACGGCGCCGAAGGTAGTGCTCTTCATGACGTGTGCTCCCAATCCTGTTCCTGCGGTCGAACGCCGCATGTTCATGTGTTTCATCCGCCCCAGGTGAGTAGGTCGGATCCGAGAATGGCGAATTTAGCGAGGATGCCCACGCCGTCAATAGTTTCCCGGAAACTTCCTCGATTTTTCCCAAGTACATCGATCCGGCTGGGAAATCGCCCGATCAACGGCTATGCTGCCCCCAGTGAAGGACCCGAGAGGAGCGCCTGGAGCCCTTTTCCTGGGCGTGGAAACACCGAAATGAGTGATCTCAACAAGGACATAACGCCGGAGCGGCTGCCTGATCCTCCCGTGGAAAAGGCTGTCTCCTCGGTCGGTCTCGAGGATCTCATCAACTCCATTGGCGATCAGCTTCACAGCACGTTCGCGGAGCTACTCGAGGAGAAGCCCGAAGCTCAGCAGGGACCGCAGGCGCTTGCAAGAAGCCTCGGCATTGACAAAGTGCTCGCCAGCAGGCTGCTCAAGGCACTTCGTACGACTGATCCGATGGCCGTGGTTCATCGCATCCCCGGGCCGGATCCACTTCGCCGCCTGCTGAAGGCATCCGCCAGGCACGGCGCCGATCCGCGTCTGATCACCGGCGCCACCAAGGCCGTTGATCGATTCGAGAATCTCATCCGCGAGGAAATGGGCGATCGCTCATCATTGGATGCGATCATCAGCGCCTGGGTGCCGGAAGCTCGGCGAGAGTTCGAGCTCAGGCGCAAGCAGGCCGCCTTCAAGGCGATGAGCCAGCTCAAGGGCGCTGAGGCGAATTCGATAATCGCCACTGCGTTTCTGCATCCATCGAGTGATGAACGCATGCTCGACGTCGTGTGGTTGAGCGGCCTCTTCGGGCTGCATCGTCTGCGGCCCGACGCCGGGGTCAAATTCGCGACACGAAGACTCACACCGCAAGGGAGTTCGCGCGAGCCGCAGACGCTTGATGGCGAATCTGTCGACGATCTTGAGCGCATGCAACTCCCGGAGTTTTGCACGCATCCCCTTCCCGGCCTCAAAGTTCACAAGGTCGGCGAGGTCGTCCACTACACACTGGCCGACGCCGGGTTCGGCCCGAAGTCAGCCATTGATCTCGTCTTCTGCGAAGTCAATCTCGCGGAGATGCGCCGGTACATCGACCCCGGGGCGAATCGTAAGGGATATGTGTTCGCCGAGATCTCCTCACCGGCGCGCCGCCTTCAGTTCGATGTGCTCGTGCATGAAGACGTCTATCCGGACTCCGAACCGACGCTGCGCATTTACGATACGTCGCTTGAAGGCGTGGCGGACATCAACGATCCATCGCGCGACATCGACATTCTGCCGATGATGGAGTCCTGCGAGAACATCGGCAAGGGCATTGCCTGCTGCCGTTCTGTCACGGTTCCACGCTACAGCGATGCCGTACGAACCATTTGTCAGAAGATGGACTGGGATGGACGAGCATTCCGCGTCTACCGATGCGAGATCGATTACCCGATCTACGGCTCACAGGTCGCCATGCTCTTCAATCCGCCGACCGAACCAAGACCCGCCGACTGACTCACCCAACGACGCGCCACGACTTCCTCATTCTCATCCGTCCGAATCGAAAGACGCCGCGCCCCATGACAGAGCGCGGCGTCTTTCTGTGTGCCCCCGAAGGGACAGTCGTGGTTTCGTTACGCAGCGCGAGCCACGTAGTAGTAGTTCATCTCATCGTGCGGCAGCTCTTTGACGTTTACGTTTGTAAACCCCGCATCTGCGAGCATCGAAAGCGCCGTCTCTTTGCCCCACATCGCGCCGAGACCTGCGCCGCCCGCCGAGAGTGACACTGTCATGCAGTGCATGCATGAGATCGTGTACATGAACGCGCCGAGCGGATGCTCGATGTTGTTCTCCACCGCGCTTGATCCAGCGATGTCCTGCATCAGATACACGCCATCCGGTTTCAGGCTACGCCGGATATTGGAAAGCACCTGCGCCGGCTTCGCCTGATCGTGCACCGCGTCAAAGGTGAGCACCAGATCGAAGCCTTCCGGAACGCAGAAGGTCGCTGCGTCTTCGGCGCGGAATTCGATATTGGAGAGCCCTCGCGCGGCCGCGGCTTCGCGTGCGTTGGAGATCGCCTCGACACTGATGTCCACGCCGGTGAACCGACTTTGCGGAAATGCGGCCGCCAGTTCGATGAGGGCGCGCCCGCGCCCGCAGCCGACATCCACAACATCGATGCCGTCGACCAACTGCTCGATCACGCCCGGCGCCAGCGGCAGGATGTCTTCGAGCAGCGCCGGGATCACTGTCTGCCCGCTCTCTTCGGCCATGACTTCGTGGAAGCGGTTGAACTCCTCGTAGGGCACGCCGCCGCCGGCGCGGAAGCAATCGACGATCCTGTCCTCGACGCCGCCGAGCACGCTGATGAACTGCGTCACGACCGCGATGTTTCCGTTCTCTGAATCACGCGTCAGGCTCGAGGCGTGCTCAGCGGGGAGCGCATACTTCTCTCCGGGGGCGTCGTACGTCACGATCCGGCCGGCGACCATGGCGCCCAGCCACTCGCGCACGTAGCGCTCGTTCAATCCTGCGGCCGCCGCGATCTGAGCGCTGGTTGACGGCGCGAGGCCTGCCATGGCGTCGAAAAGGCCTGTCCGGTGCCCGATGGAGATCATCAGGGCGAGTGCGGCGTCATTGAGCATGCCGCCCATCCGCTCGGCGAAGGCGTCGGTGAGTGTTCGATCAAGACATGCGTTGCACATGAGTCTGCTCCTCTGAAAGTGCTGAATCCGGGCCCCAGGGCCGGCACGGGCCGACAGGCGCACAGGCGCCGCCCGATCTCATGGCGAGACCTCGCACCTACACCTGCCATCCGCGTCGAGAAATCTTGCTGACCCTGGCAGGCGCGGCCATCTCTTTTCGCCACAAGGGCGAACGCCCATTGCCTGCGGCGTTCCGACGTGCCTCCCGCGGAGCAGGAGGCTTCACGCAGGAAGAGTGATCCATGAGACCCATCACCACAAAGAAAGCCAATGACCTTCTCGCGGCCTGCTTCGAGCAGTACGCCCAGCGCGTCTCCGAAGTCTGTATCGATCGCCGCGAAGGCCGCATCACGGAGGCGGACACATGCCGCATGCTCACCGAGCTTTCCGAGCGGCTCGATCTACGCAAATCCGCCCTGCGATGCATGTTCATCACGTCATGACGGCAGCGCCCTCCACGCCAACCCGATTCGCTCCCTGTGCGCCGATACAATCGCGCCCGCACGAGCGCCAGGATCGCGCCGTGCGGAAGGGAGCATTCCATATGGCTCACGACGAACGCGCGGGTGATGACACCGAGGCGCGGCGCGATCAGGTCACGCGCATTCTCAAGGACTTTGCGTCTGACCCTGACGCCGCCAATCAGCTTCTTCCTCTCATTTACGAGCAACTGCGCGCCATCGCCCAGCGACGGATGAATGCCGAACGCGGCGATCACACGCTTCAGGCGACGGCCCTCGTTCATGAGGCGTACATGAAGCTTGTCGGCGACACGCAGATGCAGTGGAAGTCCCGCGGCCATTTCTACGGCGCGGCCGCCGAAGCCATGCGGCGCATTCTCATCGACCATGCTCGCGCCCGAAAGACGGCGAAGCGCGGAGGCGAAGCGCGGCGCCTGCCCGCGAGTGTGCTTGATCTCGCCACTGAAGGCGAGCCTGAGGACATCATTGCGCTCGACGACGCTATTACGCGGCTTGAGACGGAAGATCCGCGTGCCGCGGCTGTCGTGCGTCTTCGTTTCTTCGCAGGTCTTGAAGTGAAAGACACTGCCGAGGCGCTGGAGATCTCCGAGCGCACGGCCATGCGCGAATGGTCATTCGCCAGGGCGCGCCTTCATCAACTCATCCGAGACGACGACGCCTGAACTGCAGAAAGGGAGACCATGTCCGAGGATCGAGCGAAACGCATCTTTCTTGAGGCACTCGAACTCGATCCAGGGGCGCGTGATGATTTCGTTCGAAGCCGCACGGATGACAGCGCCACCCGGGCAAAGGTCCGGCAACTCCTGGCGGCCCACAATAGCGCGGGCAGATTTCTCGCCAGCCCCGCCATCAGCCTGGGGCAGGATCGAGAGTCCCCTTCGGAAGACTCTGCTGAGCACGAATGACACTCCCCGACCAGGGGAATGACTGCGCGGGTTACGCAAGCGGTATCCATCGCGGACGCGGACTTATCGGAGCGCGCCGCCATCCTTTAAGAGTCGCGGCTGCATCAACAGACGCACCCATCCGATGATCAGGTGTTCGGCCATCGGAGGGCCGGAACTCAGTCTTCTGGAGGGGCGCAGCCATGAACGCCGCCATCGCCGAAAAGAGCTCAGCCATCGGCGCTCGATACATTCCGATTCCCATCGAGTCTCTCGATGAGGAAGTCCTGACGCTGGATATCTTTCTGCGGCAGGCCGAGCGCGGCCAGTACGCGCTTTATCGAGGCCGCGGCATCCCCTTTACATCCAAGGATCACAAGCGACTTGTCGAGCGCGGCGTTCGCTTCGTCTACATTCCCAGCGAGCAACACAACGAGTATCGCAAGGCGCTTGCAGCGCGTCTTGATCGTCTTTATGAGGATCCTGATCTCAAGCACCAGGAGCGTGCGCGAATCATTCGCTCAGCTTCGACCCAACTCATTGAGGAAGTTCTCAGCGATCCCACGGCAGAAGGCGCATTGGAGAGCGTCTCAACGTTCAGCAGCCAACTCAACAACTGGATTCAGCAGGATCCGACCAAGTTCTCCTACCTGCTCGACATTTCCGAGCACGACTTCTACACGGCCACACACATGCTGAATGTCGGCATCGGTTGCGGCATCCTCATGCGGGAGTTGCATCCAAACGAAACTGGTCTCATTCAACTTGCCTTTGAAGGCGGGCTGCTTCACGACATCGGCAAGCGCGATGTGCCCGAGTCCATCCTGAACAAGGAAGGTCAACTTGCAGAGGATGAGTGGCGGCAAATCCAGGCTCATCCCGTTCACGGCTATGAGATCCTCATGCAGCAGGAAGGCGTCGATCCTGTCATTCTCGAAATGACGCGCGATCATCACGAGCATCTCGATGGCGGCGGCTATCCCGATGGCAAACGCGCCGGTGAGCTCAGCCTTCACGCGCGTGTGTGCGCAGTGGTTGATGTCTTTGATGCGATCAGCGCCGCACGCCCGTATCGCGGCCCGACGCCGCCGCTCGACACGCTCAAGATCCTTCATCAGGGCAGCGGCAAGCAGTTTGATGTTGACGCTCTGTGCGCCTGGTCGGAGTACATCAAGAGCACGGTCAAGGAGGATCCTGATCGCGCCACGATCGTCTCCACCGACAATCCCCTTGTCAGTCTTGATGCATTTCTCAACACCGCCCCGCCCACGGATGGCGCCGCCGGCGCGGATGAGAATCTGTACAACCCCAAGTGGCTCGGCATACGCGATCATGAGCGGCATGAATGCGACTTTCCCGTCGTCGCCTGCTTCGTGGTCAATGGCTTCAAGGAAGAGAAGACGTTCGAAGCCATCGCCAAGGATCTCAGTCTTGGCGGCGTGCGGATCTGCACTCGACAGCGCACGCGGCCCGGCGAGGTTCTGCATCTTCAGATGACAGCCAAGAAGGGTGTTGTCGTCGAGCGCACAGCCCGCGTCGTCTACGTCAAGGATCTCGCCGGAGGCGACCACGTCATTGGGCTCAAGTTCATCGCCGGGGAAGAGGACGACACTCCCGACAACTGATTCCGCCCGCCGGGCCTACTTCTGCGGAGATCGAGCCTTCTCAAGCGCCGCGGCTGCCCGTTTCGTGCGCGGATCGGTTGTCCCGCGGGTCGCCAGCAATGTCGCCGCACCTGATTCGAGCAGCGGCATCGCCTGCTCCGGATCGCCTGCTTCGAGCAGGCACTCGCCAAGACGCGACTGCGCCTCGCCGATCCGCCAGTGCCCGTGCGGCAGCGAACGCTCACGAACGCGTAAGCACGCGCGAAGGACGGCTTCTGCACTGTCGACATCCAGGCGCCACAGGTAGGCATCTCCAAGCGCAAGCCACGAGCGCTGCAGATCCGGGTGCTCCGGATGAAGCGCCGCTTTCCGCATCGCAAGCGCCTGTTCATCGAGCGTCAGCGCTGCCCGCCGATCCCCCAGCGCCTCCATACATCGCGCCCGCTGAAACAGAGTCATGGCGACATCGGCGTGTTCATTGCCGAGCCGCATCGCTCGCATGTCTCCGGCGATCTTGAAGAGCTGGGCAGCGGACTTCGGACGGCTCGACGCCAGGTGTACGCGGGCCATGTTGTAGACGACCTGGGCCTGCTCGAGCTGGTGATCCCCGCTCGACGCCGCGAGTATGTCGCGCGCATCATCGAAGTACATCCCGGCCTGACCGTAGTTTCCCCGCGCGGCTTCCAGATTTCCGAGACTGTTCACACTCTTCGCTGTTTCCGGATGCGAATCGCCGAATACACTTCGCCGCAGCTTCAGCGATTCCAACAGTTGCGCCTCGGCGAGATCAAACTCTCCGAGCGCGCGATAGCTGTTTCCCACCGTGTTGCGAATCGCTGCAGCAATCTCCGGATCATCGCCCAGCGCCAGATCCACCCAGTGCGCCGCTTCATCCAGCGTTTCGCGAATCGTCGGCTCCACGCCTGCCGCCGGCTCCACTGAGACGAGCGTATCCTCAAGAAACACATTGATCTGCCGCGTCTTCTTTGCCTCAATCAGCGCCCGCTGATACAGCCCTGCCATCATCACGCTGAATGCAATCAGCGCGAATGCGGCAAGTGATGCAAACGCCAGTGCCACACGATGCTTCGAAGCCGCCTTCCGCAGCACATACAGGCCGCTGTCTCGCTTCGCATCAATCGCCTCGCCTGCCAGATAGCGTTCGATGTCCTCTTTCAGCGCCGAGGCGGACTGATACCGCCGCTCCGGCGCCTTTGCCAAAGCGCGCATGACGATCGTCTCCAACTCATCGTCAACGGCGAACGGCTCGCCATCGGTGCGCCTCGTTCGCAACGACGCCGGCGCCTGCTCGTTGATGGCATGCACGGCGGAAGCCAGCGATTCGCCAATCTCATATGGAAGGCGTCCGCTCAAGAGTCGATACAGCATGACACCCAGCGCGTAGACATCGCTTCGAACATCCGCCGCGCCGGGCTCGCCGCTCGTTTGCTCAGGACTTGCGTATGCCAGCGTTCCGACGAAGGCGCCCGCCTCCGTCATTGTGGCGCCTGCGCTGCCATCGGTGATCGCCGCCAGGCCGAAGTCCACAACTCGCGGCTCGCCCTGCGTATCCACCAGCACGTTCTGGGGCTTCAGATCTCGATGGATGACACCGTGCCTGTGCGCATCCGCCACCGCATCACACACATTGCAAAACATCTCAAGGACGCGATTCCGTGGCAGCCCGCCCCGTGCGCACAACTCATCGACATAGGAATCAATCGGCGATCCTTGGACGAACTCCATCGCAAGGTATCGGCGCCCGCCCTCAGTGACGCCGCTTTCGTACAGCGTGACGATGTTCGGATGCCGCAGGCGTGACACGAGTTCGATTTCGCGTTCAAACCGCGCCCGCTGCCTGCTCGTCGCGAGCGACCCTGCGACGAGCACCTTGATCGCCGCCTTCCGGTTTGTCGACTGCTGGATCGCTTCGTACACGATACCCTGGCCGCCGCGATGCAGCTCTTGTTCGATCACATATCCCGCGATGCGCTCTTCCCCAACCGGGGCATGCGCTCGGGTGACTCCGTCATCGGTGCAGCTTTCGCGCAGTTTCAGCAGCAGATCATTGTTTGCGCGGATCTCCTCCATCTGATCGCGGCATGCATCGCATCCATCCACATGTTGCTGCACCGAAGCGTCCTGTGCGTTCCCCAACGCACACTGCTCCAGCGCCTCCATCGAAGGACAGGTTGCCGCGGTCACATCTGCCATAAGCGTCCCTTAACCTTCGTACGCCGCCCGGAGATCTGTCAGGATGTCCCGCAGTTTTTGCAGGCATCGATGCTTTGCCAGATACACATCATTCTTCGACATGCCAAGCTCTTCGGCGACTGACTCAGGCGTTCGGCCGTTCAGAGCGATCAACTCAAACGCGCGAATCGTCGATTCGCTCGCTTGCGACTGCATCCGCAGCTCGCGCAGGCCCTCATGCAGCAGCGCCCGCTCGGCCTCTTCATCCCATATCCGTCCGACATCCATCTCATCCGGCGCTTCCATCACGGCCGACGCTCCGCGCGTTTCACGGCGAGATGCGCGCTTGCGCTGCATGTCCCGAGCCGCATTCCTTGCGATGCCGATCAGCCATGATCGCAGGCGTCCCTTGTCCCGGTCGTACCCGCCTGCTCGATATGTCTGCACGAATCGCGCCAGCGCGTCCTGCGCCGCATCGGCCGCATCTTCTTCGCTCAGCCCCAGCCGCCGACTGAACGCCGCAAGGATCGGACGAAAGCGCGCGTCGAAATCCGCCCACACCGACTCATTCGCCGGGTCGGCCAGTTCCTCGAGAAGCGCTGTTGTCGTCCGGGTCTGCATGGGCGATCGCCCTCGCTTTCCGATCGAATCATACCGCCGCACGCTGCGGGATCGCCCATTTTCAGCTTTTCCCGCCTGCCGCTGAAAGATCCGCACGCCCCATTGCGAATGCACATCGGAAGGCGGGAGCGTGACCCCCAACGGCTCTGCCTTTCGCGGCAAACCTCAGCTGGAGCCTGCGCTCCGGAGATACGACCATGCGCACCAGTCTTTCACATCGAGCAATTCTTCCGCTACTTCTCGCGCCGGCGGCGCTGGCAACGGGACCCATCGCGCAGGAGTCCATCATCAGCGTCGATTCTTCCGAGAACCTCGGCAACCAGGCCGTGCTGTGGATCAGTTCGTCGCCCAACGGTCGCTATGTCGCATTCACCAGCCGTGCGACGAATCTCGTCGTGCCGGATAACAATGGACCGACCGCTGATCTTTTCCTGCGCGATCGCGTCTTCGGCACGACAACCCGCATCGGCACATCATCCACTGGCGTTCAGGATGGATTCAGCGAGCCGAGTCTTCCATTTGTCGGCGCATCCGGCGCCTATGTCGCATTCACGACGGGCGCCGCGTGGGATCCGATCGATACAAATCTGCGCACGGATATTTACGTCAAGGCGCCATTGACCGGCGCCGTCGTTCCTGTGTCGGTCAGCAGCGCCGGCGTCATCGGCGATCAGAACAGCTACGGCGCATCGCTTTCCTACACGCTCAGTGACAATGGCAATCTTTCGGCGATCGACGGGCGCTACGTCTGCTTCGGAAGCCGCGCCGCCAATCTTGTCGCCGGCGACACGAATAATGCGCCCGATGTCTTTCGTCACGATCGAGACGCCGATGGCAACGGCATCTTTGATGAGCCCGGCGGCGTCGCCACGATCAAGGTTTCCGTCGACAACGCGGGCCAGCAGACGAACACGTTTCTGCTCGGCACACCCACGATGTCCGCCGATGGCAATCGCGTCGCTTTCTGGGACGCATCCGCCAATCTCGTCGCAGGCGACACCAATCTTCAGCATGACGTGTTTGTCCGCGATATCGCCGCGGGCACAACCACGCGCGTCAGTGTCTCCAGCGCCGGCGTTGAGCAGGATGAGGATCACACGCTTCCTCTTCAGCCGAACCCGGGCCTGCTTTCTGCAAACATCTCAGGCGATGGGAACCATGTCGCGTTCTATAGCCGCGCGACGAATCTCGTGCCCGGCGACACCAACAACCAGCCGGATGTCTTCGTTCGCGACATGACCAACAACACCACGGTGCGCGTCAGCGTCACCAACAGCGGCCAGCAGGCCACCGGCGGCGGGAGCTTCAGCCCGCGCATCTCCTACGACGGCCGCTTCGTCACCTTCATCACGGACGCCACCAATATGCCAGGCGGCGCCCAGGGCTCGCGCATCATGATGCATGATCGTGACACCGATGAAGATGGCATCTACGACGAAGCCGGCGCGACGATTTCCTATCTCGTTGAACTCACCGATCCTGCCGCAGCGCCCGGGAACGCTGCGTTCGACAGCGCGATCTCCCCTTCGGGCAGCAACATCTTCTACACCTCTACATACAACTTGTTTGGCAATGATCTCAATGCCGTCCCGGATCTCTATATGGAGGAGACCAATCTCGACACCGACAAAGACGCCATCCTCGACGCCTGGGAACACACAGGCATTGACTGGGATGGCGATGGCGAGCTCGACAGCCAGACTTTCCTGCCCACCGGGTCCTCGGATCCCTTCCACAAGGATCTCTACATCGAGATCGACGCGATGGTCGGGCGCGCCCCTGCCGTCGGAACGCTTAACGTGGTCGGGTCAGCGTTTTTCAATGCGACCGTGCCGAATCCTGACGGCGTCGACGGCATCAACTTCCGCACACAGGGCGATCAGATCGGCGTCGTCCTTCTTGACGAGACGAACATTCCTCTCGCGGGGTGGACATGGAACCCGCCCGCCATTCCCTGGCCGCCGGAGTTCGCCGTCACCAAGACAAACTTCTTCGGAACCGTCGCCGAGCGCGCAGATCCCAACTGGGCCAACATTCGCGCCGCCAAGGAGATGGTGTACCGCTACTGCGTCTACGCCGATCAGCTTGGGACCACGACCGTCTCAGGCCTCGGCGAGTTTCCCGGTGATGACTCCATCATCACGCTCGGCGCATGGAATCCACCCGGTGGTCGCCCCGGCGATCAGCAGGGACTGCTCATGCATGAGGTCGGACACAACCTCGGTCTCGACCACGGCGGCTGCGATCCCATCAACTACAAGCCAAACTACAACAGCGTGATGAACTACACGTGGACGGTTCCTCCACTCACGCCGCCCAACAACCTCTTCTACTGGCAGGCATGGAAGGCCGACTACTCCCACGCCGCCTGGCCGACGCTCGATGAGAACAACCTCGATGAAACACAGCCGATCTCGAATGATCTGACGCATTCATCTGATGTTGTTCCGACAGGCCCGCCCGCGGCGCGCTTCGTCTTCGAAGCGGGGGTCAACGGCAGCCCGATCGACTGGGATCGCGATGGCAACGCAACCAACACAAACGCCATCGCCAACGTCAACTACATCTTCCCCAACCTCGACACCAATGGAGACGGCGCTATTACTTCCGCCGACACCATGCCCGGCGAAATCCTCGTCGGCCATGATGACTGGGCGAACATCAATCTCGCCTTCACAGGCTGCCCCAATTTCGAGGCCGGCGTCTCCGGGTTCATGACCCCGATCGGGCAGGACATGACGTACGAGACACTTGAGACCCTCTCTCTCCTCGGCGCCTGTGAGGCGGATCTCGATGGCGATGGTCAGGTCGGCTCATCCGATCTTGCTCAGCTCATCGGACTTTGGGGCCAGACGGGGGTCGCGGCCGATCTTGATGGAGGTGGCGTCGGATCATCCGATCTCGCCACACTCATCGGATTCTGGGGTCCCTGCTGAGATCCATCCGCTGACAACTCACGCGTGTGCGCACGCCGCAGATCGCTTCCACGCATCTGCGGCGTGTTTTCGTGCGCTTTCCGCCACGGGCGCGGCACCTTCAGACTTGAGACTCCCCCCAATCTCGGCGACACTGCCCCGTCACTACCTATTAAGGATCAAATGCCATGAGCCCCGCCACGCTGCATCACGTCATCGGCGGCAAGACCATCGATGACCCGGGCAAGAACGCCCGCTCCAATATCAATCCCGCCACCGGCGCCGAAATCGCCAAGGCGCCCCTCGACGCTGTGGACGCCTCCGAAAAGGCCGTCCAGGCCGCACGCGAGGCTTTCCCCAGCTGGTCGGCCACACCTGTCGGCGATCGCGTCCAGCATCTCTTCAGATACAAGTCCATTCTCGAGGATCACGCGAGCGAACTTGCCGACATCGTCGTGGAGGAGCATGGCAAGACGAAAGCCGAAGCCATGGGCTCGGTTCGTCGCGGCATTGACTGCATTGAGCATGCCTGCGCCGCGCCGGTTCTCATGATGGGCCGCACGCTGCCGCAGATCGCGGTGTCATCATCCTTCTGCCGCACTGAGGATGAAGGCGGCGTCGGGATCGACTCCTCCGTTGATCGCGTGCCCGTCGGCGTTTGTGTCGGCATCACGCCGTTCAACTTTCCCGTCATGGTTCCGATGTGGATGTGGCCGATGGCCGTGGCCTGCGGCAACACCTTCGTGCTCAAGCCATCTGAGAAGGATCCTGCGAGCGCCGTGCGCGCCACCGAACTCGCGATCGAAGCGGGTTTTCCGGCGGGCGTCCTGAATCTTGTCCACGGCGGGCCGAATGTCGTCAATCATCTGCTGCATCACGAAGATGTGCGCGCCGTTTCGTTTGTCGGCTCCACGCGAGCCGGGCACTACATCTACGAGACTGCTGCAAAGCACGGCAAACGCGTTCAGTGCATGTGCGGCGCGAAGAATCATTCCGTCATCATGCCGGACGCCAATCGCGAGGCCGCCGTTGATGGTGTGATCGGCTCTGCCTTCGGCAACACCGGCCAGCGCTGCCTTGCGGGCTCCGTCGTCGTGCTCGTCGGCGATACCCCTGACTGGTTCATTCCGAAGCTGGTCGAAGGCGCCAAGAAGATCAAGGTTGGCGCCGGCAGCGAGGCTTCAACAGGCATGGGCCCGATGCAGGATGCGGAATCTCTTGAGCGTGTTGAAAGCTATATCGGCGTTGGTATCGCCGAAGGCGCCGACCTGCTGCTTGATGGTCGCAAGGCGGAGCTGCCGAAGAATGGTTGCTACGTCGGGCCGACGATCTTCGATCACGTTACTCCTAAGATGCGCATCTGCAAGGAAGAGATCTTCGGCCCGGTCCTCTCCATCATGCGCGCCGATTCAGTCGACCATGCCGTCGGCATGATCAACCAGAGTGAGTACGGCAATATGGCCGTGATCTTCACGGATTCCGGCCATGCCGCACATCGATTCGAGACGACTGTCGAAGCAGGCATGCTTGGCGTGAATGTCGGCGTTCCCGCGCCGATGGCGGCCTTCCCCTTCGCCGGCTGGAAGAACTCTTTCTTCGGCGATCTGCATACCAACGGCGAAGATGGCGTGCGCTTCTTCACGAAATCGCGCGTCACCGTCAGGCGCTGGATCTGAAGCATCAACGGCGCCGGTTGCGGCGCAATGAGGAACTGTCATGCCACGAGTGACGCGCGCTGCGCTTATTCAGGCCGCAAACGCACTGCCCGACTCCACCGATCTGCAGGCGATCAAGTCCGCGATGATCGAGAAGCATCTCGTTCTCATGAAGGAGGCCGCGGACAAGGGCGCCAACGTGTGCTGTCTGCAGGAGATCTTCTACGGCCCTTATTTTTGCGCCGAGCAGGATGTGAAGTGGTACGAAACCGCCGAGCCCATCCCCGATGGCCCGACGATCAAGCTCATGCAGGAGCAGGCGAAAAAGCTTGGCATGGTCATGGTCGTTCCCATCTACGAAGTCGACATGACCGGCCTCTATTACAACACCGCGGCCGTCATCGACGAGACGGGCCAGTACCTTGGGAAATATCGCAAGCATCACATTCCCCACTGCCAGCCCGGCTTCTGGGAGAAGTTCTACTTCACGCCGGGCAACCTCGGCTATCCGGTCTTCGACACGCGCTACGGCAAGATCGGCGTCTACATCTGCTACGACCGCCACTTTCCTGAAGGCGCACGCGAACTCGGCCTCAATGGCGCCGAGATCGTGTTCAACCCCAGCGCGACGGTCGCCGGGCTGAGCGAATACCTCTGGAAGCTCGAACAGCCGGCGCACGCTGTGGCCAATCAGTACTACGTCGGCGCCATCAATCGCGTCGGCACCGAAGCGCCCTGGAACATGGGCGAGTTCTACGGCCAGTCGTATTTCTGCGATCCGCGCGGCCAGATCATCGTCGAGGCAAGCCGCGATCAGGACGAAGTCGTCGTCGCCGATCTGGATCTGGACATGATCCAGGATGTGCGCAACACCTGGCAGTTCTTCCGCGACAGGCGGCCCGAGAGCTACGAACGCATCGCCGAGACGAAAGTGGGCGCATAGGTCTCTGCGCGATTCGGGGCACACAATGGGAGTAGACTCTCGGCTGTGACGAACTCGCTCCTCAATGCGGATCTGGCGCCTGTCGAGCCGGAGCATCGCGGCTGGTCCACATGGAACATCGCTGCGCTGTGGATCGGGATGAGCGTCTGCATCCCCACCTACATGATCGCCGCGACCATGATTGAGGCGGGGATGAATTGGTGGCAGGCCGTCGCCACCGTTTTGCTCGGCAACCTTATTGTGCTGGTTCCCATGATTCTCAATGGGCACGGCGGCACGAAGTACGGCGTGCCATTTCCCGTGCTCGTTCGATCGTGCTTCGGCATCAATGGGGCGCACGTCGCCGCCATCGCACGCGGGCTGGTCGCCTGTGGCTGGTTTGGCATTCAATCCTGGATCGGCGGCTGGGCCATCTACCAGGCGCTGGGCGCGATGCACATTGTCAACATCGCCTCCGACACCGCCAATATCCCGGTCCTCGGCATCACGGCGCTGGAGTTCTTCTGCTTCCTCGTCTTCTGGGCAATCAACCTTGGCATCGTGGTCACCGGCGTCAACGCCATCCGCGTGCTTGAGACATGGGCCGCGCCGTTCCTTCTGACCTGCGGTGTCGCTCTGCTGATCTGGGCGCTGACCAAGGTCGACGACATCAGCGCCCTCTTCGACACAAAGTCCAGCTTTGACACGCGCGCCGACTTCATGAAGGTCTTCGTGCCGCAACTCACGGCGATGGTCGGATTCTGGGCGACGCTCAGCCTGAATATCCCTGACTTCACGCGCTACTGCCGCACGCAGCGCGAGCAGGCCTATGGACAGATCCTCGGCCTGCCAACGACCATGACTTTTTTCTGTTTCATCGGCATCGTCGTCACGAGCGCAACTGTCGTCGTCTTTGGCGAGGCGATCTCAGATCCGGTGGAACTGATCGCGAAGATTGGCTCGCCCGCCGTCGTCGCGATCTCTCTCTTTGCGCTGACCGTCGCGACGCTATCGACCAATCTCGCGGCCAATGTCGTCAGTCCCGCCAATGGATTCGCAAATATCGCGCCCAGCCGCATCAGTTTCCGCACCGGCGCGATTATCACCTGCTTGATCGGCCTGATCATCATGCCGTGGAAGCTCTACAACGATCCCAGCGGTTACATTTTCGTCTGGCTGATTGGCTATTCAGCCCTGCTTGGCCCGATCGCAGGCGTCATGCTGTGCGACTACTTCATCCTGCGGCGCACTCGGCTGGATCTGGATGGTCTGTATCAAAAGGATGGGCCATACAAGGGCGTCAATGTACGTGCGATGGTCGCCATGGTGATCGCCGTGCTTCCAAATATTCCGGGCTTCATCAACGCGATCACCGGACGCACTCACGCGGCCTTCGACGCCGAGTCGGCACGACGTGCGGCGCTGGACAGCACGGTCGGGCTTGAGCCGATCCCGGCGCCGTATTTCCCGGAGATCTTTGACACGATCTATGACTTCGCGTGGTTCGTCGGCCTGTCGCTGGCGGCGGTCATCTACTTCATACTCGCCGTCGGGCGCGTCAAGCCGGCGCCGAAAGCGGCTGGAGACATCAAGGAGTTCGAATCATGACACAGGCGCAAACCGAAATTACCCCGGCGATGCCGGCGTGCTCCTTCACGCCGCCGCCATATGCAGGTCCGAGCAAGCAGGAAGTCCTGGACATGCGCCGCGAGTTCCTCACGCCGGCGCTCATCACGTACTACAAGGATCCGATCATGATCGTCGACGGCCACATGCAGTGGCTCTTCGACGAGACCGGCAGGCGCTATCTCGATGGCTTCGCCGGCATCGTGACGGTCGCGGCTGGGCACTGCCATCCGCATGTCATCGACGCCGTGCGCGAGCAGAACGAGCGACTCCAGCACACAACCACGATCTATCTGCATCCGAATATCGCTGAGTTCGGCAAACTGCTGGCCTCGACGATGCCCGGCGATTCCGGCCTTGGTGTTTCGTATTTCACGAACTCAGGTTCTGAGGCGAATGAGCTGGCCATGCTTATGGCGCGGCTCTACACGGGCAACTACGACATCATTGCGCTGCGAAATGCGTATCACGGTCTGGCCAATCAGACGATGGGCCTGACGGCGCTGCACAACTGGAAGTATCCGTATCCGCATGGCTTCGGCGTCAAGCATGCCAAGTGCCCGGATCGCTATCGCGGGCCGCATGGATACGACGACCCTGACGCGGGTGAGAAGTACGCCGAGGAAGTGATTGATCTGATCCGCTTCGGCACATCGGGCGCCATTGCCGCATTCATCTGCGAGCCGATCCAGGGTGTGGGCGGCACGATGGAGATTCCTGAAGGATTCCTCCCGCGCGTGTATGACGCGGTGCGCGAGGCGGGCGGCGTGTGCATCGCCGATGAGGTGCAGACCGGCTTTGGGCGCACGGGCACGAAGTTCTGGGGATTCGAGAATCACGGCGTGACACCGGACATCGTGACGATGGCCAAAGGCATCGGCAATGGCGCCCCGCTGGCATGCTGCATGACGCGATCCAATATCGCCGAGACGATGGCGCAGCGCCTGCACTTCAATACTTATGGCGGCAATCCTGTCTCGATGGCACAGGGCAAAGCATCGCTGGAAGTGATCCTTAAAGACAACTACCAGCAGCGATGTCTTGAGATCGGCGGCTATCTGAAGCAGGGCCTCCAGGATCTGGCTTCGCGTCATGCGCTGATCGGCGATGTGCGCGGGCAGGGGCTGATGCTGGGTGTTGAGCTCGTCGAAGATCGAGCGACGAAGACGCCGGCGACTCAGAAGACTGCGGCCCTGCATGATCGAGCGAAAGAGCTTGGCCTGCTGATCGGCAAGGGCGGCGTATTCGGCAATGTGCTGCGGATCAAGCCGCCGATGTGCATTGAGAAGGAGGACTGCGAGTTCCTCTGCCGCGTGCTGGATGTGTGCCTGACCGAACTGGAAAGCGCGTGATGCGCGTCTCGTGCGACTATTCTGACTGACACCTGATTCCGGAGAGACTCCCTCATGCCGCTTCTGATTCGCAACGGGCGCATCGTGACTTCGACTGACGATTACGTCGCCGACATCTTCGTCGAGGATGAGCGGATCACGCGGATCGCGCCGGGCATCCATCAGGATGATGTGCCCGCCGGGACGGAGATCATCGACGCATCGGGCAAGTACGTCTTCCCCGGATTCATTGATCCGCATGTGCACATCAATCTGCCATTCATGGGAACGAATGCGATTGATGATCATGCATCAGCGACACAGGCGGCCCTTGCCGGCGGCACCACGACAGTGATCGAGATGATCTGCCCGGCGCCCGATGAAGAGCCGGCCCATGCCTTTGCGACTTGGGCGAACCTGGCGCACGGGCAGGCGTGCTGCGATTACTCCTTCCACCTGGCCGTCGTGCGATTCGACGAGCTGGCTCGAGCACAGTTGAAGGAGCTTGTCTCAGGCGAAGGCGTAGCGAGCTTCAAGGTGTTCCTGGCCTATCTCAACGCGCTGGATGTCTCCGACGAGAATCTGTTCGAGTTGCTTTCGATGGCGAAGCAGCTGGGCGTCATCACGACGGCGCACTGCGAGAATGCAGTCGCGATTGATCGAATGCAGAAGCGATTGATCGGCGAGGGCAAGCGCGGGCCGGAATGGCACGAGCCGTCGCGGCCGCGAGGCGTTGAGGCGGAAGGCGTGAATCACATCTGTTCCTTCGCGGAGCTGACGGGCGCCCATGTTTACGCGGTTCACACATCGTGTGAGGCGGCCGTGCGGCGAGCGATGGATGCTCGGCTGCGCGGCGTGAATGTCTGGGTCGAATCTGTCATCCCGCACATGATTCTGGACAAGACATACGCGGAACAGGATGACTTCAGCGGCGCGAAGTACATCATGTCACCTCCTTTGCGCGACAAAACGGAGCAGGAGATTCTTTGGAACGGCGTGCGCGGGCGCGAGATCTCGACCATTGCGACCGATCATGCCCCATTCAATTTCCACGGCCAGAAGGACATGGGCAAGGATGATTTCACGCTGATTCCCAACGGAATGCCTTCGATTCAGGAGCGCGTGGATCTGGTGCACACCTACGGCGTGCTCAAGGGACGGATCGACCTGAACACGATGGTGAGCGCCTGCAGCACGGAAGCGGCGCGCATTTTCGGCATGTTCCCCAAGAAGGGCGCGATTCGCGTCGGTTCGGATGCGGATCTTGTGGTGTATGACCCGAATGATGTCGGTGTCTTCGGCAAGGAATCGAATCTCTCGAAGATCGATTACTGTGCGTATGAGGGCATGCAGCGGCGCGGGCGGGCAAGCGTGGTGACGCTTCGCGGCAAGGTCGTAGCGCGGAACGGCAAGTACGTGGGCGATGCCGGCACGGGCGCGTATGTGCCGCGGGAACCGACCCACTTCTGATTGCATGGCCTATTAGTGAACCCCGGGCCGCTGGTCCGGGTCCGGGCGCCCGATTTCCTATACTGACAAATCCTGCGCGGCAGACGAACGCGGTGACATTGATCCCGTGGTTCGCCTATTCTGTGCGCTTCGGCAACAGGAGATCTGTCATGACTGGATGGAAGGTGCGATTGGGTGCGATGGTGGCGACGTGCGTTGCAATGGCCGCATCATCGGCGACGCAGGGGCAGACGCCCGACTCGAGCTTTACGAATAACGCACCTGCGGATGACTCGGCGAAACTAAGTGAGGCGGAACTGGATCAGCTTCTGGCGCCGATCGCGCTGTATCCGGATTCGGTGCTGGCGCAGATGTTGATGGCGTCGACATATCCGCTGGAGATCGTGGAGGCGGAACGCTGGCAGAAGGCGAACGCAAATCTCAAGGGCGATGCGCTCGCTGAGGCGCTTGAGAAGCAGGACTGGGATCCGAGTGTGAAGTCGCTTGTGAACTTCCCTGATGTGCTCGCGATGATGAGTGAAAAGCTGAATCAGACATCGAAGCTGGGCGACGCCGTGCTGTCGCAACAGGATGATGTGATGGCGGCTGTCCAGCGGCTGCGCGGCAAGGCGCAGGATGAAGGAAATCTGGAGTCGAACTCGGACGTAATCGTGACAGATCAGTCCGACACGATTGTGATCGAGGCGGCGGATCCGACGGTGGTGTACGTTCCTACATACGATCCCGTCGTCGTGTACGGCACGTGGCCTTACACGGCGTATCCGCCTTACACCTACTACCCGCCGGGATATGTCACGCATCCGGGGCTGGCGTTCGGCGCAGGCGTGGCGATCGGCGCCGCCTGGGGCTATGCGTGGGGCAACTGCAACTGGCACGGCGGTGATATCGACATCGATATCGATCGAAACCTCGACATCAATCATCACATTGATCGATCGCGTTACGGCAATCGTGACGGCCAGTGGCGGCATGATCAGGCGCATCGGCGAGGCGCCCCATACAAGGATCGGCGCACGGCGCAGCAGTTTGGCGGTCGCTCCCGAGCGGACGCATCACGCGATCGAGCGTCTTTTCGCGGACGGGCCGAGCAAGGCGGTTTTGATAATTCGCGAGCAGGCAGTCGCGATCGCGCAGGTAATCGCTCAAGCGCCCGGGATCGATCCAGCACGAGAAATCGATCAGGTGCGAGCAATCGATCGGGCGCCTCCCGCGATCGATCACGAAGTTCGCAATCAAGCCAGCGCCGAAGCGCGTTCAGCGGGTCGAATCGAAGCGGAAGCGCAACGCGACAGGCGAGCAACCGAGGCCGGGCAAGCCGCAGCGGCGGCGGTCGACGTGGCGGCGGCGGCCGAAGGCGCTGATGAACAGGGACTGGGCGGCGCCTGCATCAGGATGCCGCGGAGAGGATGTTTCGAGATGAACGAATCACGCATTTCAACATGCACGCTGCGTGGCGGACTCAATCGGACCATGGTGATGGTTGGCTGCGCCTTGCTTTCGGCAGCTTTTCTTTCAGGCTGTTCGCACACATCGAAGGGCGTCGCATTTCCACGCCCGAAGAGGCCGTGGAGATGACGGTCGCCGCGATGCGCGCGGGCGACATCGAATCGCTGGAGCGATTCCTTGGGTCGGGCGCACAGGATGCTCTGTCTTCCGGCGATCCGGTGGCTGATGAACAGGCGCGGGAGGAGTTTCTGGCCGAGTACGAACTTCGGCATGAGCTCACGCCCGGGCGCGAGCCGGACAGCATGGTGCTTGAGGTCGGCGATCGCGACTGGCCGATGCCCATTCCGATCGTCAAGGATGCCGACGGCTGGCGCTTCGATACCGAAGCGGGTCTGGAGGAAATGCTCGATCGGCGCATCGGATTCAATGAACTGCACACGATCGAAACGCTTCGCGCGGTGGCCGATGCGCAGGCGGAGTATTACCTGATGAATCCCACGGGCAGCGCGCAACCTGCGTATGCGGCAAAAGTACAAAGCGAACCGGGGAAGTTCGATGGACTCTCCTGGCCTGATGGCGCCCGGGATGAGCTCAGCCCGATGGGCGAGTTCGTTGCCGAGGCTCTTGCGGAAGGGTATGCCGTCGACGGCAAGGGCGAGCCCTACTCGGGATACCGGTATCGGCTGCTGGCTGCGCAAGGCGCGTACGCCTCCGGTGGCGCCATGAGCTACATGGTCGATGGACGCCTGACGAAGGGCTTTGCGATCGTTGCGTATCCCGCGAAGTACGGAAACAGCGGCGTGATGACTTTCATCATGAATCAGCACGGCATCGTGTTTGAGCAGGATCTCGGAAAACGCACGGCGCACATTGCATCCTCGATGTCAGAATATGACCCGGGCCCGGAATGGATGCTGATTGAATAGCGATTGCCGGCGCCGGTACGTGCGCGAATGAGCCGGCGCCGGATCGGAGGCGAGCAGATTGAGACGGCTGGAGGGCAATGCGAAGCTGCTGGGTCGAGAGATGTACGTCGATGACCTCTCGATGGACGGCTGTCTCTGGGGGATGACGGTGCGAAGCCCGGTCGCGCGGGGACGGATCCGGGAGATTCGTTTCTCGCCGGAGATCGACTGGTCCGAGTTCGTGATCGTTGATCATCGAGATATTCCCGGCGCCAACGCGGTGTACCTGATTGAGATGGATCAGCCGGTGCTTGCCGCGGAGGAGACGCGGCACATGCACGAAGCAATCGTGCTGCTCGCTCACCCATCGCGAGCTATGGTTCGAAAGGCCGTGCGCGCTGTGGAGGTTGTGATTGATCCACTGCCTGCCGCGCTTGATTTCCGTGTCGAGCCCATAGCGGAGCAGGTGCAGTGGAAGGATGACAACTCGCTGAGCCGCCTGAGCATCAATAAGGGTGATGTGGATGCGGCGCTTGCTTCGGCTGCGCATGTGATTGAAGGCGTGTATGAAACGGGCGCGCAGGAGCATGTGTACCTGGAAAATCAGGGCATGCTGTCATGGGTGGATGATGACGGCGTCGTGGTTGTGCAGGGATCGATGCAGTGTCCGTACTACGTGCTCAATGCGCTCAAGCATGCGCTGGGACGGGATGAGACACAGGTGCGCGTGATTCAGGCGCCGACAGGCGGTGGATTCGGCGGCAAGGAGGACTACCCCTCCAACATCGCATGCCATGCGGCGCTGCTGGCAATGAAGGCGCAGCGACCCGTGAAGCTGATCTATGATCGGTCGGAGGACATGGCGGCCACAACGAAGCGCCATCCTTCGCGTGTGCGGCATCGGACGGGCGTGGATGCAGATGGCCGCATGGTGGCGCAGGACATCGAAGTGACGATGGATGGGGGCGCGTATGTCACACTGTCGCCGGTGGTGCTGAGCCGCGGGATCATTCACGCGGGCGGGCCGTATGCGTGTGACAACGTGCGGATCACCGGCCGGGCAGTGCTGACAAACAGCGTTCCCTTTGGAGCATTTCGAGGCTTCGGAGCGCCGCAAACGCTTTTTGCGCTGGAGCGACATACGGATGTCGTGGCCCGGGCGATCGGGATGGATCCAGTGGAGTTTCGCAGAATCAACCTGATCCGTGACGGACAGAGCACATCAACAGGCCAGGTCATCGATGACGGAACAGATCGCCGCCGAGTGATGGATCAGGCGCTCGAGCTTGCGGCGTACAAACGGAAGAAGGAAGAGCATGCGTCCTTCAATGCGACGCATGATTGTCTGCGGCGAGGGATCGGTTTCTCGACCTTCTATCACGGCGCCGGATTCACAGGCGCCGGTGAGGTGTATCTGGCTTCCAAGTGTGAAGTGGCTGGATTGCCCGATGGACGCGTCGAAGTGTTGACGGCCAATACGGAAATGGGTCAGGGCGCGACGACGGTCTTTCTGAAGATCGCGGCGGATGCCTGCGGGTATGACGCAGCAGACGTGATCATCGCGACACCTGATACACATCGTGTGCCCAACAGCGGACCAACGGTCGCTTCGCGCACGAGCATGGTCGTCGGAAAACTGATCGAGATGGCAATCGATGATCTGCGAAAGCAGATCGGCGCGCCGGCGGGCGCCCAGGGTCAGGAGCTTCGAAAGCGCATCGTCGACTGGTGCGCCGAGCGCGACGGCGAGAGAGCGGTTGGCAAGAGCGAATACGAGAAGCCGCCGAATGTGCAGTGGGATGAGGAAACGTACCAGGGCGATGCATACGGCACATTCGCCTGGGCGACTTATGTCGCAGAGGTGGAAGTCGATCTGCGAACAGATGCGGTGCGCGTGATTGACTTTGTCGCTGTTCAGGAAATCGGCAAGGTTCTCAATGAGACGCTGGCGCGCGGACAGATTCAGGGAGGCGTCGTGCAGGGCATCGGCTGGGCGCTGATGGAAGAATGCAAATGGAATGATGGCGGGATGGCGAACAATCAGATGACGAACTACATCATTCCGACGGCCGACGATGTGTGCCCGATTCGAGTGGAGTTCATGGAGAATGCGTACGCGTATGGCGCACAAGGCGCGAAGGGAATCGGCGAGCTTCCTATCGACGGACCGGCGCCGGCGATCGTCAATGCAGTGGCGGATGCGACGGGCCTGGCGCCCTCAGCGATACCACTCACGCCCGAGCGATTGATGGAGCTTTCTGCCGGAGCGGCACATGTCTGAGCGAATGAAGATCTCATTGACGCTCAACGGGCGCGATGTGACGGCAAGCGTCGATCCGACGGAGCGACTGCTGGACACGTTGCGCTACGCGATGGGCTTGACCGGCACGAAGGAAGGCTGCGGCGAGGGCGAGTGCGGCGCATGCACAGTACTCATGGATGGCGTGCCGGTGAACTCATGCCTTGTGCCAGCATTTCAGGCGCGAGGCAGCACGATCGAGACGGTGGAGTCGACGACCGAAAGCGATGTATCGGCGCTTCTGGATTCAGGCGCGACACAGTGCGGCGCCTGTACGCCGGGCATCGTGATGACGGCGCGATGGGTGCGAGAGCATCCCGAACTCCTTGAAACACACACGCTGCGGGAGCTGATGGCGGGGAATCTGTGCCGATGCACGGGATATGACGGCGTGATCGATGGCGTGGCGGCGACGCTCACGACGGAGGGGCGAAGCGCGTGAAGGTCCTGACGCCGCACAGCGTGGAAGAAGCAGCGGAACTTCTGCAGCGAACGCCCGGGCTGACGCCGCTGGCGGGCGGAACGGATGTGCTTGTGCATTGGCCGGAGCGGCTGGAAGCGCATGAGAAGGACTATCTGGATCTTTCCGGCGTTGCATCACTGCGAAGTATGGTCTGGAGCGACGAGTTTCTTACGATCGGCGCGCTGACAACGTACTGGGATGTAGTGCGTGATGAGGAGGCTAGGCGTTCGCTGCCTTTGCTTGTGCAGGCGGCTCGCCAGGTCGGGGCGATTCAGATTCAGTCGCGCGGCACGTGGGCGGGGAATATTGCCAATGGATCGCCTGCCGCGGACGGCGTGCCCGTGATGATGGCATATGGCGCCGAAGTGGAGCTGACGAGCGCGCGCGAAGGGGCACGCTGGGTCGCGCTGGATGCGTATTACACGGGGTACAAGGAGAGCGTGAAGCGAGATGATGAGTTGATCACGCGGATTCGCATCCCACGGGCGACGTATGACATTGAAGTATGGGAGAAGGTCGGCTCCAGGCGCGCGCAGGCCATCAGCAAGGTGGCCCTTGCTCTGACGAGGAGCGGCGACACATGGCGCGTTATCGCAGCGAGCATGGCGCCGACGATTCGAAGATGTGCCGCAACAGAAGCGCTGCTCAAGGCGGAGACGCCTATTGATAATCCAAGTGATCTGATACGCGCGATCGAAGCGGACGTGACGCCGATTGATGATCTGCGTTCGACGGCCGCGTATCGACGCTTGACGTTCGCGCGCGTGCTGTATCACGCGCTGCGCGGTCGCTGCGCCTGGGTGCGCTGACAAGCGGGCGGCTCTGTATGGGTGAGACGAGTGACATGTTGATGGCGGCGGCGGAGTATGCGGCTTCGGGCGCGCGCTTCTGCATGCTGACGGTGATCGGCGCCAAGGGCCGAACGCCCAGAGATGTCGGCGCACGAATGCTGCTGCTGGAAGATGGCACACAGGTCGGAACGATCGGCGGCGGCGGATTCGAACAACTGGCGCTTGCCAGTGCAGAGAAACATCTTGCTGAAGGCACGAGCGGACGGGAGGAGTTCATCCTCGGCGAGGAAGCGGAGCAGTGCTGCGGCGGGGTCATGGAAGTTCTGTACGAGTGCTTCGGCGCCATCGGGCGCATCGTGATCTTCGGCGCCGGACACGTGGCATTGGAGCTTGTCGACCTGCTGGATGACGCACCAATGACGGTGAGCGTCGTCGATGATCGCACAGAGTGGGCGGATCCGGAACGATTCGGTGGGGTCGAACTGCTGGATGACTTTGACGCGGGCATTCGACTTGCGCTCAAAGCGCCGGAGCGAACGCTGTGTTGTGTGATGACCTATTCGCATGACAGGGATCTGGAGCTTGTGGCGCAGCTGCTTGGCCAGGGATGCGCGTATGTCGGCCTGATCGGAAGCGCTTCGAAGCGCGCCTGCTTCGTGACGCGGCTATCTGCACGCGGCCTCAGCGAAGACGCGATCGGCCAGATGGAGTGCCCGATGGGCCTGGGGGACATGGGCAAGACGCCCAGGCAAGTGGCGATGTCCATTGCGGGGCGGCTGTATCTGATCGCGCGGGGGCTTGCGCGTGCCGACTGAAACGGCTGTGGTTGTGCTCGCGGCAGGTCGCGGCAAGCGGATGGGCGGACCAAAGGCGCTCATGCAATTTGGCGGTGATGTGTGGTGGAAGCTGCAGCAAAGAGCGCTGAAGACACTGGACTCGCGCATCGTGTGGGTCGTTTCTGAAGATGTGAAGCGCCGTATTGAAGCGGATTCAGCCAGCTTTGGAATGAACTTCGTGGTGAGCGATCCGGATGCGCCGATGTTCGCCAGCGTGCTTGCGGGCATTCGGGCGGCGAGGGGGAGCGACGTGTTCGTATTGCCCGTCGATACGCCGTGTCCGGGACGGGCGGTCTTTGAAGCGCTTGCGGGCGCGGGCCCGGTTGCGATTCCGGAGCATGCGAGTGAAGCTGGTCATCCGGTGTTTCTGTCGAAGGATTGGATCGACGAGCATCTCGCGAACGCCGAGGCTCGCGCCGATGCGCTACGGCTGGATGTGTTGATCGAGCCCGATGTCGTTCGTACGGCGGTCGACGATCCTCGTGTGGCGGTGAATCTAAACACGCCTGATGATGTTGCAGAGTGGCTCGCGATGACAGACGAAGGAGAAGGTTCATGAAGGGGTTGATCGCACGAACTGATCCTCAGCTGCTGGCGGTGTCACGCGGCGAGACGCCTGCCGATGTCGTGATCGCGGGCGCGAGAGTGGTGAATGTCTTCACGCGAGAGATCCTTGAGACAAACATCGCGATCAAGGGGGGGCGGATCGCCGGTGTGGGCGACTATGGAGATGCGCTGGAGCGGATCGACGGGCGCGGGCTGTATGCGGCGCCGGGGTTCATCGATGCGCACATGCATATTGAGTCGACGATGATGACGCCGCCGGAGTTCGTGCGGGCAGCGGCGCCGCACGGGACGACGGGGGTGACGCTTGATCCGCATGAGATCGCAAACGTGCTGGGCGTCATCGGCATTTCGTATCTGATGGAGTGCGCCGAAGGGCTGCCGATGGACATCCGATTCATGGTGTCTTCTTGCGTGCCCTCCTCGCCGCTGGAGACATCAGGCGCCGTGCTGAAAGCGAAGGATTTAGCGCCGTTTTTCAATGATGAGCGCGTGCTTGGCCTGGCGGAGATGATGAACTTTCCGGGCGCCGCGTTTGGCGATGCCGGCGTTCTGGAGAAGATTCGCGCCGGGCTCGCGCACGGCCGCGTCGATGGGCACTGCCCGGGCATGACCGGCAAGATGCTGCAGGCGTACTGCGCGACGGGCGTAAGCAGTGACCATGAATGCACCAGCGCGGTGGAGGCCATGGAAAAGGTGCGCTGCGGCATGCGAGTCTACATCCGCGAAGGAAGCGCGGCACGGAATCTTGAGGCGCTGATCGAGTGCGTGACCGAGGCGAATGCGCATCTCTTCACGTTCTGTACGGATGATCGGCATCCAGCTGATCTGATCCAGGAAGGGCATATCAACAACTGCGTGCGTGAGGCGGTGGCTCGTGGGCTGGATCCAATGATCGCCATCGCGATGGGTTCCCTGCATACGGCCGAACACTACCGACTGGATGATTCGGGCGCCATCGCTCCGGGCCGCTGCGCAAACATTCAGCTCCTGCCGGATCTGAAGGAGTTTCGACCTTCGCAAGTGATGTATCAGGGCGAGGTCATTGCGCGAGATGGATCATTCTGCGCAGAGATTCGAACGGGTGATGCGATCTCGGCGCCGAAACGCGCAGAGACGATGCGGATTGGAACGAACTTTGGTGAACCATCGCTGCGCGTGGAGGCGCCGGCGGAGGGTGTCAATATTCGCGTCATCCAAATGCTGCCCGGCCAGATTGTGACGGGCGAAGTGGAAGCACGGCCACCTGTTGAGAACGGCGCGCTTATTTCGAGCGTCGAAGAAGATCTCCTCAAGATCGCGGTGATCGAGCGGCACAAGGGAACGGGCGCCGTGGGACTTGGATTCGTGACAGGATTCGAAATGAAGCGAGGCGCCATTGCGAGCACGGTCGGCCATGATGCGCACAATCTGATTTGCGTGGGAACGAATGATCATGACATGGCGACGGCGGCGCGGGCGCTTGCGCGCGTCGGTGGCGGTCAGTGCGTGGTGATCGATGGCAAGGAGATCGGGCTGCTGGAGTTGCCCGTGGCGGGCCTGATATCCGATCAGCCGGGCGATGTGATCGCACGCGAGCAGCAGGCGCTGCTTGAGGCGGCAAAGGACACAGGGTGCCCGATTGAGGATCCTTTCATGCCGCTGAGCTTCCTGGCGCTGCCGGTGATTCCGAAGCTGAAGCTTACGGATCTTGGACTTGTCGATGTGGATGTGTTTGAGGTGGTTCCACTGGAGGCTGTGCATTGAACGAGACGACTTTGAGCGCGACGGATCTTGGATCGATCACGGCGGATCTTGCACGAGCCAATGAGGCGTTCGCGCAGCAGTATCCGGGCGAAAGCGGCGCACGCCAACCTGTGCACACGGTCTATGGCGGGGCGCATCTCTTCAAGGCGGAGACGGCGCAACGACTGGGAGCGCTGGCGCTGCGATTCGTCGAGGAGTATGCGCCGAACGGCAGCGCGCTGGGTGAGGCCCTGGGCATCGATGATGACATGCTCGCAGCTGAGGTTCACCTGCGCGTCATGGGCAAGCTTCGACGGGAAGCCGTCGAGGACTTTCGCATCGATTTCGAAGATGGTTACGGCTCACGACCGGATGCCGAAGAGGATGCGACCTGTATCACTGCGGCAAGTGAAGTGGCGCGAGGCATGGCGGAAGGTGTGCTTCCGCCATTCATCGGGATTCGCATCAAGCCGCTGAGCCAGGAGTTGTACACACGCAGCCTGCGAACACTGGATCTCTTTCTTTCGGCGCTGGTAAAACAGACGGATGGCGCGCTTCCCGACAACTTCGTCGTGACGCTGCCGAAGATCGTGAGCCCGGCGCCGGTGCAGACCCTTGTACGCGTGTTTGAGTTGTTAGAACAGCGATTGGGTCTGGATGCGGGCGCTTTGAAGATGGAGTTCATGATTGAGACGCCGCAGTCCATTTTTGACGCGGTCGGACATGCGGCCATGCCGGCGCTTCTTGAAGCAGCCGAAGGACGATGCATCGCGGCTCATTTCGGCGTGTATGACTACACCGCGTGCTGCTCCATCACCGCTGAGTATCAGAGCATAGGCCATCCGGCATGCGACTATGCGCGCGACATGATACAGGTGACACTGGCGCAGACGGGGATCTGGATTTCCGATGGCGCGACGAACATCATGCCTGCGGCGCCCCATCGAGCTGGTGAGGGCGAGACACTGACAGCTGAGCAGATTCGAGAGAATGTCGAGGCAGTGCATCGTGCATGGCGTCTGCACTATGACGATGTGCGACATTCACTTGAGACGGCGTATTACCAGGGATGGGATCTGCATCCGGGACAACTCGTGAGCCGCTATGCGGCGCTATACGCGTTCTTCCTGGAAGGCCTCGATGCGGCAAGCGAGCGCTTGCGGAACTTCGTGGAGAAGGCGGCGCAGGCGACGCTGGTCGGCGATGTCTTCGATGATGCCGCCACGGGGCAGGGGCTGCTGAATTACTTCCTCCGCGCCATCAACTGCAAGGCCGTGACCGAGGAAGATGTGGCGAAGCTCACTGGACTTTCGCTGGATGAGCTGCGCACACGCTCCTTCAAGCAGATTATGGAGCAACGACGCGGTTAGAGACTATTCACGCTCGACCCATGCCTCGATGTACCCTGAAGGCTCATCGATGGGCAGGAATACCTCGTTGTCGTTCTCGAGCCCGAGCGGTGAGAGATCGATGAGGAGGCAGTGAACATTCGGCATCGCAAGCTGAATGCGGCTGATTTCCGGAGCGGCCTCAAGCGCAGCGGCGCCCATGGCGTACAGCGTGTGCTGCACCGATTCACTCATGTGGCCGGCGAAACACTCGATAAGAGCCGTGCGAATGCGCTCGCGCACGGCCACGTAATCAGGCGATGACTCGCTGTACTCCCAGAGAGAGCGAACCCGCGTGGCCATGATGCGGTCACGCGTCTCCTTGAGCGTCGTGTATTTGTCGACATTGAAGCCGGAGAAGGCGGAGTCCGTCGTCTTGAGGATTGCGAGATCATCCAAGCCCGAAGTCGTCGCGCTGTCGGCGCCGACATTGGCATGGCAGGTCTGACGCTCGTCCGATCCCTTGAGGAACGTGTGCGGATGCGGCTGCCCCCCCACTTTGGCGCGCGTCCATTTTGTTTCAGCGATATCGACACTCGCCGAAGCGACCTGCGTATGCGTTTCGACGAAGTGGTGGGCAAGCCGCTGAGCGTACTCTTCAATGCTCGTGATCGGCGCCTTGGCGAAAGCGTTGATCGTGTTCTTCATCGTGTCCGTCGGCACGATGAGATGGTTGTCGCCTTCGGTATGCGCGGATTCGAAGTCGCCTTCGAGCAGGACGCGGACGGTCAGCTCGCGCAGTTCATGCGTGGCGCCGTTGCGCTGGACTTTGACAACACGGACGCGGCTCTTGCCGTAGGTGTTGTGACCGAGCTTCGCAGGCATATGTTCAGCTTCCTCTGTAGGTCGAGTATCCAAAGGGGGCGACGAGCAGCGGCACGTGATAGTGCTCGCCCTTGGATGTGATGCGAAAGACGATCTGAGCGTACGGATAGAAGCAGTCGGCGCCCTGCTTCTTGAAGTATTCATCAATCTCGAATCGAAGGCGATAGACACCCGGCGACAGTGGCTGATCTTCGGGAAGCAGATTGGGCGCACGGCCGTCGGCGTTTGTCGCCGTCGTGGCGATGGGCTTGAAGTCTCCCTGCTGATCCTGACGTTCCAGTCGAATGGAGACGTTTTCGGCAGGCGCGCCCCTGGCAGTGTCGAGAATGTGTGTTGAAAGTGTGCTCATAGCTGTGCCAGTTTCCTGAGGCGGAGGCGTGTAATCAAGCGCTGCTGCTCTGCAGCCTCCTCGATCTCTTCATCCAGATCGCGGTTGAGTCTCGATTTCAGTGACTTGAGCATCTCGTCGGCGCTCTTTCCCGTGGCGCAGATGAGAAACACGAAGCCGAACCGCTCCTCGTACTCGCGATTGAGGCGTTCAAACTCAGTTCTCACTGCTGCCGAAGCAGCGCTCATGCCGGACTGCTCGCCTTTCGACCAGTCACCGGAGGTTTTCGACTGAACTGTTCTGGGTTTGTGCTGGCCGATACGAGGATGATGGCTGAAGGCCTCAAGCCAGTCATCAGGATCGAGATCATTCCAGAGAAGATCCGCGCGCTCAAGGAGCGCCGCATCGGATGGAAACGGGCGCGCCTGAAGCATCGCTCCGACCCACGCTTCACAGGCGCAGCAGTCAGCCAGCGCCCGCCGCGCCTCATCCGGCGGCATGTCATTGAGTCGATCTGCAATAACGTTGGCGCTCATGATCACACGAGCGCCATTTTCCCGAAGATACGCAGCCGACTGATGCCGCCATCGGGAAACATGTTCAGACGCACATGCGTGATGGGATCCGAAGTATTCTCAAGATCATCAAATGTGCGCTCTTCGTGGGCGTTGAGTGAGGACTGCGAAAGGAGCGTCCGCCACGGCGCATCATCGGGCGGAGTTTCGTGCGTTCCAAGCTCAGGCATGTCACACGCCTCGACACTGCACGTGTCGGGATAATTGCCCTTGAAATGATTGGTGTCGACAAGGATGCTCGATGGAACGCCGCGCACTCCGAGTGCGAGGATGGCCCAGTCATGCCCCGGCCCTCTGCGCCGCTTGGTCTCCCAGCCATCGCCCATGTTCTTCGCGCGCCCCGGCATAATGAGGTTGACCGGGCTTGAGAAGAACTCATCGCTGCACGCGAGCGGCCTGGCGCCAACCTCTGCCGCGAGAAGATTGATATCTCCATTTTTCGCCTGCAGCGCTTCGAGATCTGGTTTGGCGTACCCATGGACGCGGAAACGAGCGACGCCGCCATCCGGATGGATGTTCAGGCGAACATGCGTCCATCGACGATCGCTTTCGATCGCAAAAAAGTTCTCGCTGTGCGGCTGAACCTTTGACTCCGGCAGAATGGACGTCCAGGCGCTGTCATTCTCGGCGAACTCACTCACATCGACGCTGTCATCAAGACAGGCGGCGTCGACAGAACAGCTCTCGGGCGCATTGCCCTTGAAGTGATTCGTATCAATGTTGAGCCCCTTGATGACGCCTGAGATGCCCAGCGCGAGGATGGCCCAGTCGTGTCCCGGCGTTCTCTTGCGGCGGCTCTCCCAGCCATCCATCCATTTGCCGCGGGAGGTGTACTTGTCTTCGATGAAGACCCCCCTTCCCGGCTTGATGAGATTCTCTTTGGGCGCGAAAAACTCGTCGCTGGCAAGCAGGACGCGAGCTGCAAGGCGTTCCTGGGCAAGATCGATGAGCCGCGTAAACTCAGGCGCGTTCGGATTGGATGCGTGAAGCTCTGACATCATTGATGGTGAGATCGTACCCGATCGGGCCATGGAAACGCGCCTTCGGCGGCCTGCGTTAGGATGCCGGCTATGGATGGAACAGCAGGCGGCATGCCGACAGTGGATCAGATTCGTGAGCAGTTTCCCGCGCTGAGCGCGACGACGGATGTGCTGCTCGACAACGCGGGCGGCTCACAGATTCCCGCATGTGTCGCGGACGCGATGCATCGCTACATGCTGGGGACGTACGTGCAGCTCGGTGCGGATTACGCGACCTCGAGATCGTGCACGGAGACAGTCGACCGGGCCCATGCGTTCATCGAGCTTTTCATGAATGCAGGCGACACCGGGCGGGTGACACTGGGCCCTTCGACGACGGCGCTGTGCAATATTCTGGGCAATGCATATGGCGAACGCGAACCGGGGAAGCGACGTGAGATTGTGATTGCGGAAAGCGCCCACGAAGCGAATGCCGGAATCTGGCAGAGGCTTGATGCACGAGGATTCAAGACGCGTCTCTGGCCCGTCAACCTCGACACGATGCGGCTGGAGGCGGCCGATCTGCAGGCGATCGTCAGTGACGAGACACTTCTGGTGACATTCCCAATCGTGTCGAACATCCTTGGCGGAATCGAAGATGCGAAGGCGTTCGCCGACATCGCACATGCCGCCGGGGCGCGAATCGTGCTGGACGCCGTTGCGTATGCGCCACATCGTGCGATTGACGCTCAGGCGCTCGATGCAGACTGGATCGTGTACTCGACGTACAAGGTCTTCGGGCCGCACATGGCGGCGCTCTTCGGCACGCACGAGGCGTATGCGGATATCACGGGCCCAAACCATTACTTCATCGATGCCGACGACATCCCCTACAAGATGGAGCCCGGCGGCGTGAGTCATGAGGGATGCGCCGGCCTGCTCGCGCTTCAGAACTATCTGGCGTTCCTGACCGGCGAACAAGTCTCCGACACAATCGGGCGAACGACGATTGAACAAGCATTCGACCTGATCGAACAGCGCGAGACTGCGCTGCAGAAGCGATTCATCGACGGCGTCAGTGAAATGAACGGCGTCCGCATGATCGGGCCCGCGGAGACTGGCGGCTCATCGCGCGTGAGCACGATCAGTTTCGTCCATGAGGCACGACCGTCGGCCGACATCGTGCGTGAGGTCAATGCGGCCGGACTGGGCATCCGATACGGACACTTCTATGCGCACCGGCTTAGCTGCCGATTGACTGAGACGGGCGTTCTCCACGACGTCGATGATGGCGTCGTTCGGACGAGTCTGTTGCACTACAACACGGAGGCGGAGATCGATCGCCTGCTTGCCACGTTGCGCACGGCGATGCTGACCGGAGCCACCCGGTAAACTGTTGTCATGGCAGGGATCACCCCGCGGCTGCGCCCACGTCTGGAGTTGAGTTCAACGCTTGCGCCGGCGGATCTCGCGGCGCACATGCGCAGGCGACTCGATGATGCGCTGTCGCCATGCATCGGAATCGTGGCGGACGATCAGATTGATCTGCAGATGAGGCGATCAGAGCGACGGTTCTGGTCGCCGCAGCTTGTGGTGCACGTGCGCCCGGGCACGGATGGCCGCACATTGCTCACGGGGCACTTCGGCCCGAATGGCAACGTGTGGACAATGTTCATGGCCTGTTATGGCTTCGTCGTGCTGAGCGCAATCGTGATGGCGTTTTACGGCACGGCGCAGTTGAAGATGGGATCACACGCATGGGCGTTCTGGGCGATTCCTGTAGCGGCGGTGTGCGTCGTGCTCATCTATCTCGCAGCGGGGATCGGCCAGCAGCTGGGGCACGATCAGACGGAAACGCTCGAAGCATTCCTGTTGTCAGCGCTTGGCGCAGACGACGACGAAACCGAAGAGGAGACGCGCCATGCATGAGGATCCGACGCCGGAAACACGCACCGAGCGCGTCTTTCGCTGGTTTCCCAAGTTGGAGCGAGCGGAGCGGAAGGAACTTGTTGAGAAGTTTCGAGGCGAGGCGGTCTTCGATATTGATTTCATCGTGATGATGGGGCTGTCGACGGCGCTTGCGTCGCTCGGCCTGCTGCTCAACGCGACGGCGGTGGTCATCGGCGCGATGCTGGTGGCCCCGCTGATGACGCCGCTGGTCTCAGCGGGTTTTGCTTTGACACAGGGAAACCTGCAGCTCTTTCAGCAGTCTCTTCGGGCCATGGGCTACGGCATCGGCATGGGTCTGGTGGTGGCGATTCTCGTTGGAATCGTGACGCCAACTTATGACCCGACCCTGGAGGTGCAGGCGCGAACGGAAGTGAACATTCTGGACCTTGCGGTTGCGCTCTTTTCAGGCATGGCCGGCGCCTATGCAATCGCTCGACCCAAGGTGGCGGCGACCGTGGCCGGTGTCGCGATCGCCGCGGCGCTGGTGCCTCCGCTGGCGGTGGTGGGCATCGGCATCGCTCATCGACAGCCATCAGTCGCCGGACTCGCGGCAGTGCTGTTTGTGGCGAATGTCGTGCTGATTGTGTTCGGCTCTGCGATCGTCTTCCGCCTTGCGGGCGTGACTCGTGCAGCGGTCGAAGGAGCTTCACCCACGTGGGCGCGCCTGACGATCATCGCGCTGCTGCTTGCATCGCTCGCGCTCATGTATCCACTGCGCGAACGATTCGTTTCTCAGATCCGATTCGGACAGGCCCGACCGGCGACGTATCCGCTTTCGCCGAAAACGCGCGACGCCGTGCGAGCAGTCGTGGATCAGTGGCCGGGAGTTGATGTGCTGTCCATGGCTCGGGCAAGCGTGGAGCCGGAACTCGGGCTGACGATCATCCTGGTGTCGGATGACCTGGTGCCGACCAACTTGTCTGGCGACATCCAGGATGCGGTGCATACAGTCCTGCCGGATTCCACACCGGTCCGCGTCGTGGCGGTCCTTGAAGGCTGGGAAGGACCGATGAGTGCGCTGGCGAACAGCACTAGAAAAGCAGACTAGGAGCTGATTTCAACTCCCATTTGGCTAAGTATCGACGGATCTTTGATCTTGTCATCCTCAGCCAAGAGAAATGCCTTGCTGAGAATTTCGGCCAGCTTCGCGTCACCCTCGAACGGCAGAAATGGCGCAGTCGATGAGCGGGAGCCGCGGCCGATCACGATGCACACGTATCGCTTCTCCGGCAGCATCATCACGCTTCCGCTGCCTGCATGAATGGCGTATGTGGCGCGCTTGCCGGTCACGATGAGGTTTCGATTCTCGAACGAACAGGCCGCGGCAATCTCGAGTTTCGGCACAAGAGAACTCAGGAGTTCGAGTCGCGCAGCTGCGGCAGCGGCGAGCGGCGCCGCGTCGTAGCCTTCGGCGTATTCTCGAACATCACCGGTGAGCGCTCCGTCCATCCAGTTCGCATCTGCGCCGACGCTGGACACACCGACAAACAGATCGACATCGCGCATGATTTCACTGAATACGCGCGGCGGGATGTCCTCCAGCCGGAGCGGCTCCTGATGCGCATCACGAGGCCCGCGCTGGATGTACTCGCTGCCCCAGACATGGGACGAGTTCATCGGCGCATCGATTGCATAGAAACGAACCTGATCAGTCGAAATATGAGTAAACGCAGAGGGACCGTCATACATCGGATGATCCTCCGGCGGAGGCACACTCCGTATCCAGAACTCAGCGCGGAGATCCCAGTTATTCAGGAGTCGATGGGCGGGCGGCGCCTCGTCATCAACGGGAAGGCGTAGCTTGTTCTTCCAGCCGCGTTCTCGGCAAAGCGCGCTGAACTGATGCTGCCGCAGAAAGTGCGCGGCGAACCGATTGGAATACCGATCAGTCTCGCGCTCGGCGTCCGTCAGCAAATAGACCTCACGATGCGCCTGTTTGAA
Organism: Sarcodiotheca gaudichaudii; assembly: GCA_032355985.1. NCBI lineage: Eukaryota > Rhodophyta > Florideophyceae > Gigartinales > Solieriaceae > Sarcodiotheca > Sarcodiotheca gaudichaudii. Next base: position 303,581 of record JAUKVZ010000002.1, read on the forward strand.
CGGCTGGACGATCCGGCGCTCTTCAAGGAAGTCTCGCCATGCAGTCACATCGTCACGAACAACTGATGTCCCCGCTTCCGGCGTTTCCTCCACGGGGTGCCAGATAGACACGGTGGTGCGCTTCGGATCGAGCTTCAGCGGCTCATCTTGCACATCAACAATGGCGCCCTCGCCTCCGTAAGGGGGGGTCTTTGGCTCGGGCGCTGTACGCGGCCGCCAGCAACCGGCGACACGCGCCTCCCCATCTGTGAACATCCAGATGATCCTTCGCGCAAGTGTCCCGATGACGGGATGATCGATGTATCGCTCACGCCACAACGCCAAGGGCCAGGATCGGCGCTCAAGGAACATGCGATCGAGACGGAAGCGCTGGGCCGGCAGTACAGCTCGGAGCCGCTTCAACTCGGCCTTCAATGATTTGATCTCTTCGGAGTAGCCCTCCCGGACAGGCGCAGGCGTTGACTTGATCCGCTTGCCCTTGGGATTGACCCACTGCAGCCGTGCGGCGCCAGGTGTGTTCGCTTCGCCGACGACGATCTCCGCGATGTAATCACCCATCGGCTGTGCATGAAGACCGACGGACTGCAGGCCGCAGAGAGGAACGCTGAACTCCTCGACTTCATCCAGGGTCACACCCTCGCGCTCCGCGGCTTCGTGCAGGCGATCTGTGATGTTCTTGTGCGGGATGCCCTTCTTGAACTGCAGCCTCAGATTTGCCAGCTGCGCCATACCATCGTGCCCTTGCCCGGCCATGAGCGAATAGATAGCTGCGTTGCCAACCAGTTGGCTGCGCGGCCCCGCGCCGGGGATGGTTCGGTACGCGGCACGTGCAATCTCTCCCAGCGCTACGGCCATGCGCTCGTCCGGTGTCTCCGCCGCAATCCAACAGAGGCCTTTGAGAACGAGTGTGTTGTGCCTTGAGTACACGGAATACGCATATTCCGTGGCGTTGGCCGGAAGGTCCGTACGGTTCTTATGTGTGAGTGCGGCCCAGCGCGCAAGTCCGACAAGAAACGCTTCACGGCCGACATCTTCAAGCAGCGGGACTGCCGCCTTGCGCCACTTCGGCTTGGGCCTGCCATGCTGACACGTCGCGCAGTGATTGAGAAGAGCGATCCAGTTTGCCTTCGGCGCCTGCGGCATCGTGTCGATATCTGCAATGAGTGTGTCTGCCCAAGGCTCACCCGCGTCAATCGGCACCACGCCATCCTCGGCAAGAATGACACGAAGTCGCGCAATGAGCTTGTCATATTGGGCATATGCGCCATGGCGCGTGAACTGGTGATACAGACCTTCAATCGCATGGCGCAACCCGTCGCCCGGCGAGGAGCAGATAGTTCTTTCAACGCGATCAATAACGGATGTTCCAAAATCTCCATGGAAGTAGTACAAAGCCATAAGAGTTTCGGAGGTGGAAACGCAGAGTGCGAGTGCTTCTTCGTCGAGATCCAAATCGCTGCGCAGGATCCCTTCCAGGAGTTGGTCTATGGAAGTAAACCAATGCGGCGCCCACCCAAGGTCGTCGTCGTCATCCTGTTGCCTCGCAGCGTCGACGCGCATTCGCGCCTTGAACTCCGAAGCAAACAGAATCAGAACATGACGCTGCTCATCCCAATCGCGCTCGGCCAAGTCGGCTCGCATATATTCGAGCTGGTCGAGGCGGCGCTGTTTGTCCTTCGGCTCTTCCGGATCAAGCAGCGCAAGCTGCATGTACTTCTCGAAGAACTGCTGTGGCGAGCTGGGCGACTGACGTCTGAGCATCGTGTTCAGCCACCGACAAGCAGCACGAGACGCAAAAAGACGACATCGACGCCGCGCTCGATCGTGATGACTTCGTCGAGCGACTCGGTCTGACGATCGCCAGCGAGCACGAGCACCTGCCTGCGCTCATACGCGTCGATGGCGACATTAAACTGCTGCTTCCAGTCAATCTCGAGGAGCGAGCCGTCCGGCCTGTCCGGCTGAATCAGCAGGCGGATCGGCTGGCGCTCAAGCTCTGCGCGGAGCGCTCGGTTGTAATCATCGACTTCCTGATAGACGCGCTCGCGGATGAGCTCACGCACCGTGATGCGTTCGGATGGAAACTCAAGCTCCCGAACAAACTCAGCTTCTCCGGGACCGAGCACTCCGTCTTTAATCGAGATTGTGGCCGTCATGTTCGCGTCTCCCTTGCAAGGAGTATGTGAGCGATTGCAGCTTCCGCGCAGTCTGCAAGATATTCGGTCGAGCTCGCGACAGGAAGTCAAAACGCGTGCGCATCCCCCCTACCACAGCGCAATCAGGGGATGCGCAGATGCGGGTTACGGCGGTCGGTCTTCCGGGAGACAAGCGTGTGCCAACAGGTCCGATATCACCTTGAATGGAAGGGATATGCCGTCTGCTGCGTTCTCGGCCGCGTTTTAGAGCTTTCATGAGGGTTTCGGCAAGCCGATGAAAGGGTCTGGCGCGGCGTGCGCCTGGGGCAAGGGGCCCGGGTATTGTTTCGATGCCCTTTTGATGGGCGATCGAGGATTCAGATGTCGGCGAACGCGGTTGAGAGTCCCGTGCTGGTGGTGGACGGCTTCGATGAGTCGTGCTCGGTGTTGCGTCCGGGCATGGCCGAAGTGGCGATGTACTCGCGCCGCAGCCCCGCCAAGGAAAGCTCCAACGAAGATGCGCTGATGGCCATGCCGCTGGAGCGGGATGCGCTGCTGCTGGCGATCGCAGATGGCTGCGGCGGCATGCCCGGCGGCGCCGCGGCTTCAGAGAATGCGCTCACGGCGCTGGCGCGCGCCTTCGAGGACATCGAGCCGACGATGGAAAGCCTCACCTCTGCCGGGCTCGCTGGCTTTGATCTCGCGAACCAGGCGGTGATTGATCTGAAGATCGGCGCCGGCACAACGCTCGTCGCCGCACTGATCTGCGATGGCTTTGTGCGCCTGCTTCACGCCGGCGACTCTCCGGGCTTCGTCATCGGACAGCGCGGGCGCGTGCGTCAACAGGCGGCGCCTCATTCGCCAACCGGCTATGCAATGGAGGCCGGCCTGCTCTCAGAGCGCGAGGCGATCACGCATGATGATCGAAGCGTGATTCTGAATATGGTCGGCGCTGAAGACATGCATGTGAGCATCGGACCGGTGGTTCGCATGAACCAGCGCGACACGGTGCTGCTCGCGTCCGATGGGCTTTCTGACAATCTGCTTCTCAAGGAAATTGTCGATCTGGTGCGCACCGGTCCTCTGGAAGAGAGTGTCAACGAGCTTGTCGCCGCGACAAGTACGCGCATGGCCAGCGAAAGCGCCGAGCGCCCGGGCCATCCGGATGATCTTTCCATCATCGCGTATCGGCCACGGGCGCACGCTTCGGGCTAGTCCGAATCCCATTCAAACGTATCGAGATGTTCACGCAGGCGTCCTGCATTCGGATAGCGCTTCGCGATCGTTGCGCGCTTGAGGCCGCAGATGATCTGTTTGATCGCGTTGCGCTGCTTCGCGTAATGCTGCTTGCCGCCGAGCATGTCGTAGAGCAGGCGCACACAGTCAATGACATCATCCTGAATGTTGGCTTTCGTCGGGCGGCCCAGGTTGTAGAGATCGACGAGCTTGATATCGAAGTGAACGCCGCGGCGCTGGATCAGCACATTGCCCGCGTGAAGGTCGCCGTGGTAGTCGCGCTTGGCGTGGATGTGCTCGAGTCCCTGCGTAAGTGAATAGAGAATGCGAAGCGCCTCGAACTCAGGGACACGCTTGCCGCGGCTGCGCTTGATGTAATCCTCAAGCAGATAACCATCCACATACTCACTGATCAGGACCGTGATGTACTGCCCGCGGAACCGAAAGAACTCGGAATGGTGATACTTGATCAGAAGCTGACAGTCACGAAGCTGCTCGAGCTTCTTTGCGTAGAAATCAACAGCCTTGTCGCGCTCATTTCGGATGGGGAAGAAGAGCTTCGCGGCGCGGGGGGCGCCGGTGCGCTGCTCGGTGACCCGGTAGACCTCACCCTCCCAGCCGCCGCCGAGAAGAGAATCGACGACGTACTTGCCGCCGATGACCCTGCCGGGACGAAGATCGAAGGAGTCAAACTGGTCACTGGTGTTCGGCACGCGAGGAGGCTCCGAAGTGGATCGTAGAGGATGGGTGGGCGCGAAGATGATGTCAATGGGGGCGAGGGAGTATGCTCAATTCCGAGTTGATCATGGGAAAGGGCGAGCGCATGAACCACGGGCCGCGAGATGACTTTGGGGCTGACATTTCGACATATTTCAACGCGATCGAAGATCCGGAACTGAACTCGCTGGCGAAGGAGATCGCGAGCCTGGTGCAGACTGCGGCGCCCGGGTCGACGGCCGCCATCAAGTGGGGCATGCCTTATTGGGAGTGCAATGGCGGCCTGTGCGCAGTATCTGTGCACGGCAAGGGCGCAAAGGCGTACGTGAAACTGCAGATGATGCAGGGAACAAGCCTGGATGATCCTGAAGGGCTGCTTGAAGGGAAGGGCAAGGATCTGCGGCACGTGAAGATCCTACTTGGCTCCAGGCCCCCAAAGACGGCCCTGAAACGACTTATCAAGCAGGCAGTTGGAGTGAACCAGGATGAGTCGTAAGGAGGATCGCTGATGGCGGGGCTGTTTGACGGAACACCTCTGGAACGCCCGGTGACGTGCGAGATATGCGGCAAGGCGATGTCCGATTGCGCCTGCCCGCGGGATGCTTCCGGCGCCATTCTCCTGCCGAAGGATCAGCCCGCGCGCGTCCGCCGAGAGAAACGCCGAGGAAAATTCGTCACCGTGATCACCGGCCTCGATTCGGCGGCGACGGATCTTTCATCGCTTGCCAAAGAGCTTCGCTCGACCCTCGGCGCCGGCGGTTCCGTCACGGGAAAACCCGACGCAGAGCAAGTTGAGATCCAGGGTGATCATCGCGAGCGCGTGATCGAGATCCTTAAGGAACGCGGCTACCCCGCCAAACCTGCCGGCGGCTGACGTCACAGCTTGCGGATGACGATCGCGGTGACATCGTCATTCTGCGATGTTCCCTTCGCGTGGGCGAGCACTTCCTCGTAGAGCTTCTGGATGAATTCAGCGGATGCCATGGCGTGATTGACGCGGACGAATTCCTCGAGCCGCCGCAGGCCATAGAGTTCACCGGAATCGTCAGCCCACTCGAAGAAACCATCCGTGGTCAGCACTAGAAGATCTCCCGGCTCGAATGTGATGAGCCTTGGCGGGGGAAACTCGATGCCGTCCATGATGCCGAGCGGCATGTGATCGGCGTCCCAGCTTTCAATGCTGTCGGTCTTCGCGTGATAGTAAAGAAGCGGGCCGTGGCCGGCGGAGACCATCGCCATGCGAGCAGTCGCCGGCTCAAGAACACCAGTGGCCGCGGTGACGAATCGATCCTCCGGAATATCGGCATTCAGCAGATCATTGACCCGGGCGAGCGCGTCAGAGAGCGTTCCGTGCTCGGCGCCGGCGGCGGCGCGCATGTACGCGCGGCAGACGGCGACGATCAGAGCCGGCGCAATCCCGTGGCCTGTGACATCCGCGAGCGTGATAAGCGTTCTGCCATCGGGCAGTTCGAGCCAGTCGTAGTAATCGCCTCCCGTCTGGTCGGCGGGCTTGTTCCATGCCGCGATATCAAACCCAGGCGCATCCGGACCGCCCCTGGGAAGAAGGCCGACCTGAATATCACGGGCAAGATCAAGATCCCGCTCCATTTTTTCGCGGACGCCGCGCTCCGCCGCGAGATGCTCGAGATTCGCGCGCAGATCCGCCGTCATCTGATTGAATGTCGCGGCAAGACTGCCGATCTCATCATCGGCGCCGATATGCTCGACGCGCGCATCAAGATCACCTTCTGCGATCTGCATCACCTTGCCGCGTAGTGCTCGAATAGGCCGGGTGAGACGCGCCGAAACAAAGAAGATGCACGCGATGATGAGCAGAAGCGTAAACCCAAGCGCAAGGCTCGTGTGCCGCACCATGATGTGAACATCGGCAAGGATCTCCTTCTCCGGCGCGAGCGCAACGAATGTCCAGCCCGTGGACTCGATCGGGGCGAAAAACGCCCACTGACGCGGCCCTGGTCGTTCAAGCTCGACACCTTCAGTTGTGACCCACTGATCAATAGGCACGACGCCGATCTCTCCGGAGACCATCCGCTTGCCCGCAGCCGCGATATCCGGGCGATCCAGATCCTCGGCGACATCGAAAATCGTGCGAAGCATGATGTCCCGCTCATGCGGACTGAAGACGAAAGCGCCCTTACTTGTCAGGATGAAGAACTCCTGCTGCGCCAGGATGTGATCGCCGATGCTTTGCTTAAGCGTCGGCAACTTGATGTCGATCGTGGTGACGCCCCACAGTTCGCCATCCCTGTAGAACGGCTCTGCGAAAGTGACCATGAGAACGTTTCCGGCGCCTTCGTCGAAATAGGGATCAGTCCATATGCCGTGGCCGACTTCTTTGGGAATGCGATACCACTGCCACTGATCGTCGCCGTACCAGTCAATGACATCGCGCGTGATGTTTATCTCAGCGACGCCTTCCGGCCCGCGAAACACATAGGGACAGAAGAGGCTGTCGTCTTCAAGAAACCGTCCTGGCTCGAAGGCCATGGCGGCGCCGTAGATCTCGGGCTCAAGCAGGGTCGTCTGTCGAAGCTGATTGAAGATCTGCCGCTCGGTGATGTCCGGGTGGCTCTCCATGAAACGCGCGTTGGTGCGCGCAAATCCCGAGGCTTCGCGAAATGCGCCATCGAAACGCGCGGCGAGATTCGCCGCAAGGCGCTCCGTCTCAATACGATGCTCATGCCTCTCCTCAGCGCTGAGAAACGTGAGAACCACGCCGATCGCGACGAGATAGATGATGAGCGTGGGCAGCGCGATCAGCAGAATCATTCGCCGCCGGATGGTCGTGGCCATGGATACCCTTGCCTTGAATGAGTCATTGAGACGTGTGCGGATCATACCGGGCAGGGCAGGCGTACCCGCTGTGAATACGCCGGGCGCGAGATTCCCGGGGATGGATTATCCTTGGCCGCGAAAGGGGCATGCTGCGGCGGGATCATGGGGACGACGCTGTTTGACGAGACGAAGATTGCGGCCACGTGGTTCCTGGCGGCTCGCGCCATGCACCTGGCTGGAGAGCGGACCGCGGCGATCGATGACGCCTCGGCCGGGCTCTATGCGCAGGCGATCCTGGGTGTCTCGGAAGAGGCGTGCGTGGCGGCCAAGGCGCCCGATCAGCTGGGCGTGATGACGCTGATCGACTGCCTCGCCTCGCTGACGACGCTGCCCAGGGGGATCCAGGAAAAGATCGTGACTGGTGTGATGATGATCGCCTTCAGCGATCGGCGCATGCAGCCCCTTGAAGTGCGATGGGCGTCAACCCTGGCTTCGAGCGCCAAGTTGAGCAATGAAGACTTCCAACGCTGCTGCGCATCGGCGCGCGTGTTCTCCTCGATGATCGGCCAGCGGAGTGATGACGAGGCGGGCGGGTGAACGAGAACTCATCTCCAAACTTCTCCTTCCTCAGCGCGTTTGACGCGGACGCCGAGCGCCTCGCGTCACAGGCCGAAGCGTATGTGTATTCCGACCCGGAATCGTGCCTCTTCAAGCTGAGACTGATGATTGAGCTGATGGCGCGTCGGCTCACGCAGATGCAGCTTCCCGATCTCGTATCACCCGATCTGAGCACCATGCTTCGAGCGCTCGAACGCGCAGGAAGCCTGCCGCGCGAACGCGCGGATGCAATGCACGCGATTCGGCGCGATGGAAATGCGGCCGTGCATGGAAACCCCTTCCCGGCTCCCGCAGCGCTGCGACGGCTGCGCGATGCGCATACCGTGTCGAGCTGGTATTGCTCGATGGTGCAGCGCGGCGCGAACGTGCGCACCGGCCCGTTTGCGCCGCCGCCGGCGCCGATGCCTTCCGACCCCGACGAGCGCAAGAAGTTGGAGGAGGCGGAGAAGCTCGAGGATTCCATCGAGGAACGCAGACGACTGACGCGCGAGGGACTGCTGCTCTTTGGCGATGCATTTGATCCGGATAAGGACGCCAGGCGGATCGTGTCCGAGCTTGAAGCTCTCGACAAGGTCGCGTGCGCAGCCGGTGAGCCGTTGATCGACGCCGACTCGACCATGGTCATCATGGCGATGGAGCTCGAGTCATTGCTTCATCATCCGCGGCTCGGGCTCACTTCAAATGAAGCGAAACATCTTGCGGCAGAAGAACTGAGCGCAGTGAAGGCGGCGCTCGATGCACGAGAACAGACATACAAAGCGGCGCGCGCAGAGCTTGCCGGACCGAACAAGGATCAGGCGTAGCTGAATGCCCGCTTCGGGCGACGTGACGGAACACATGCCTCAGACCTCCAAAGATCGATCGGCAGTCTCCGCGACGGCGATGCAGAGCAGTGAGAGCGCGCCGACCTCGGCGACCGTCGAACAGGTGATCAACGCGTTTCACGAGTTGCGCGCAGCGCTCGCGGCCGTTCTCGCCGAGGCGGGCGCCGATGCGAACAAAACACGTGAATCAGCAAGGCAACTCGGGCTGAATCGCGGCCTGATGTGGCGACTCTCGCGAATCATCCGATGTGACGATCTTCCGGCGGCCGCGAGTGACGTGCCCGGACAGGCAAGCATTCGCAAAGTCATGAAGGCCTGCCGCGATCGGGGCGCGTCAGATGCGGCGCTCAAGAAAGCCGAAGCAGCCATCAAGTCGTACCGGGCGGCCGTCAGCCTGTGCTCGGGCGACAAGAAAACACTTGCGACGCTGATCTCCAGCCACGGGCCTGAATCAAGCAGCATCGAACAGGAACGCTCGCGCCGGAAGTACTTCGAGGGCGCGTGCGCCATCTGGGGTGTGCAGGCGCATGTGCGTTTCGTGACGGCCATGGTCTTTCCGTCTGACTCCGGACCCCAGTGGTACGACGCGACGCATGCGACCGGATACCTGGGCTTTCGCCGGCTTCGTTCAGAGGCGTGGCCGCTCTCCTATGAGGGCGTCCACGAGAAGCATGGCGAGCTGATCCAGTTTGAAAAAGAGCCGCTGGATCCAACGGGCTCCAGTGAAGGCGAACTGCAGATCATCACACGATTCAGCAATCCGCCGAGCCCGGAGATCAATGTCGTGCCGGGCAGAAACATGCGCCGATTCGAGCTGGCGCCGGGCCCCGTCGGCAATGCAGGCGTGTCCGACGTTGTGTTTGGCACATACCTGAGGCGGCTCTTCCCGTCTCATGTGACGGAGGATCACAACTTCTTCGCGTTCTACGTGCTCCTGGAAACACCCGTCGAGCTTGTGATCTTCGATCTGTTCGCGCATGAGAGTCTGCGCGAGCAGTTCTCTGTGAATTCCTTTCTGCTGGATCGATTGACGCATCCGCATGATCCGAAGGAGTTTGATTTTGCGGGCGAACTGCTCCCGACGCCGGAGGGAACTTCAACGCTCGGCCCGGGAGCCAGCGGGGCTATGACGGCGCATGTGCCCTGGTATCCGCGGCTGATCGAGATGATGTGCGATCGCTCCGGGCATCGACCGGAGGAGTTCCTCGGCTCGCGATATCAGCTCACCTACCCACCGATCGGCACGTCCCTGCTTCGGCGATTCCCGCTGCCCCACACCCCACCGGGATAGGGGGCGCCCGAACTCTTATATGAAGAGAGTCGTCCGGCGCGAACCGGAAAGACCGACCAACGCTTATGCGCTGGATTCGGTCATCCGATAGTCGTGGCGTGGCTATGACTCCAGGACGAGTTATGCGGCCCCTTCTCACGCGACATGCGCCGACGGTGATCGCGTCATGCATCGGGCTGGCGATGGTGTTCGGCGCAACGCTGCTTGCGCATCGGCACGAATCGCACAAGCTGCGGGCGGACTTCCGCCTCGCGGCGTCGCGCGTCGCCTCGGATATTCAGATGCGCATCGACGATCTGGAATCCACAATGTTTGCCGCCCGCGGGCTGTTTGAGGCCAGTGAGACCGTCGACCCTGCGGAATGGGACGCATTCTGCCGCCACGTCCTTTCGCATCATTCACGCAACAGTGCTCTTGGCGTGTCGTTCATGCAGCGGCTCGAACCGGGCGACATCAGCGCGTTCGAAGCAGACATGCGCGCGAATCTGGATGCGGCCTACACCGTGCATCGCTCTTCCGATGCATCACGCGCAGACTTCGCAGCCCCCATCAAATACATCTATCCGCACTTTCGAAACATGAAAGCGCGAGGCTTCGATGTGGCCTCAGACCCCGAGGCGCGAGAGGGGTTGTTGCGAGCCGTTGATTCGGGGCGCTGCGCAGCGTCAAAGCGGTTTCACCTGGTGCAGACCGGCGACGCGGAATGGGGTGTCGTCCTCTACCTGCCTGTATTCGAAAAATCATACGAGCCATCGCCGCATCGCTCGGCGCTTCATGCCATCGAAGGATGGATTGGTGTTCCGATCGCCATGACAGCCTTCCTCGAGGACGCCGCGGGATCGATGCAGTCGATGCTGCGTGCGACGCTTCACGATCAGCCACTGGCAGACCGGGACGAGCCGCTGGCTTCATGGATAAGCCCCGATGCGCCGGCCGAGGATCTCGATTCTCATCGCATGTGGCGCGAAACCGTGAACATGCTTGTGGCCGATCGTTCGTGGCGGCTTTCGCTGGAACGCAAACCTCCGACTGCTGCGGCGATGGCCGTCGCTGTGCTGCCGTCAACGCTGATCGCATTCTGTCTTTCGTCGCTGATCGTGGCGCTGACCTTCTCGCTGACGAGCGCGAGCCAGCGCGCCGCGACGCTCGCCGATCAGATGATGTCCAGACTTCGCAAGCGCGAAAGCCTGCTCGCCGAAACCGGTCGCCTCGCACGCCTGGGCGGATGGGAACTGAACCTCGAGACCATGGAGCTCGAGTGGTCGGAAGAGGTGAAGCGCATTCACGAAGTGGATTCAAACTACGTGCCCACACTTGCCTCAGCCCTGTCGTTCTACCCGGGAGATGCCGGCCAGCGCATGCAGGAAGCGGTTGAGTGGGCCATGAAGACGGGCGAACAATGGGATCTGGAGCTTCCATTTCGAACCGCATCAGGAAAACCTCTGGTCGTACGCGCCATTGGCAAAGCAGATGTTGTTGATGGAACGCCGAAGCGGCTCTGGGGCGCTTTTCAGGACATCACGGAAGAGATGGGCGCGCGCGACGAGTTGCTGCAGGCGAAAGATGCCGCCGAGTCCTCCAGCAGAGCGAAATCCGAATTCCTGGCCAACATGAGCCACGAGATCCGCACGCCGATGACGGCCATCCTCGGATTCCTTGATCTGATTGAAGAGGGCGGCGTCGATGCGCTGCCTGATCGGTCGGAGGCGATCGGCACGATCCGCCGCAATGGCGAACATCTGATGTCGATCATCAACGACATTTTGGATGTGTCCAAGATCGAAGCGGGGCGCATGACGCTGGAAGTCGTCTCCATGTCGCCGATCGATGCAATTCAGGATGTCGTGGATCTCTACAGGGTGCGCGCCGAAGCCAAGGGCGTTTCTCTCCGTATCGCATACGAAAGCGATATGCCGGAGACCATCGAGACGGATCCTGTGCGCCTGCGTCAGATCCTCGGCAATCTGATGAGCAACGCGATCAAGTTCACGGATCACGGCAGCGTGACCGTGCGCGCACGGGTGGAGCCTGGCAATTTGCAACAGGCGCGTATGCACTTTGAAGTCGCAGACACAGGCATCGGAATGACCGAGGAACAGTGCACGCGCATCTTCGAAGCATTCACGCAGGCTGATTCGTCCACAACGCGACGATTCGGAGGCACAGGCCTGGGGCTGCGCATTTCAAAGACTCTGGCGATGCTTCTCGGCGGCGATCTGAGCGTGGATTCGACGCATGAGCGAGGAAGCGTCTTTGGCTTCGATATCGATGCAGGCGATCTTTCACAGGCGACGATGATCCCGGCGGGAAGCGTAGCCAATCGAAATCGGCGAGAGCCGATCGACTCCCGCGATGCGGCACAGACGACACCGAAGAACGCGCTGTCGGGCGTGCGCGTGCTGCTGGCCGAAGATGGAAAAGACAATCAACGCCTGATCAAGCTTCACCTGGAGCGCGCCGGCGCCGACGTCGAGATCGCGGACAACGGACGGATCGCCGTGGAAATGTACGAGGAGTCGCAGCCCGACGCCCCCGCATTTGATCTGATCCTCATGGACATGCAGATGCCGGAGATGGATGGCTACAGCGCCACGGAACGGCTTCGCGAGATTGGTTGCGAGCTTCCAATCGTTGCGCTGACAGCACATGCGATGAGCGGAGATAGACGCCGCTGTCTGGAAGCGGGCTGTGATGACTACGACACGAAGCCGATCAATCGTGAAAAGCTGATCGCCTTATGCGCCTCGTGGGCGAAACGGGGCCGGGACGCATCGCGAGCTGTGTGATCCGAACCTCCCGGATCGAAACGAGCATGAGAATCGCCGGATCACCTTGCGAACGACCCGACGATTGGACCTGCATCGTTGAAATCCCAACCAATGCCGGGGCCCGCGTAGGCCCTGGCCCCGAAGCGATTCGTCATTGCGACGCGATCTCAGAGCCTGTCGGCTCGCTCGAAGCCGAGATTGTCCGTGGACTCGACGGCCTGGCCGAGATCGCTCATGCCCCGCGACTCAGTGAAGATCCAAACGAGGGCGCCCAGATCCGGGATAACGCCTATCTCTCAACGGAACGCCTCCTGATTGATTCAAGTGGACGGCGCGGCGGGCCCGATTCGACTCAATGAACCCAAGCGGCTGATGGCGAGCAACGCCGGGATGTTTCGGTGGCGCCATGTCGTTGCGCAGCGCGGGTCAGGAGCGAAACGCATGAGCGAGATTATGACTGACATCAGCACGGCGTTTCGCCCGGCGACAATGGATGACTGGTGGCGTCTCAGCGCCCGCTATCCCGAGTTCCGAAGGGAATCGCACACGCTCCTGAAGGACTTCGGATACATGGCGCTGATGGAGCTGATGGAAGGGGTGGCGCCGTGTCGATTCCTGGAATTCGGACACGGCTTCAATTCAACCCTGCTGTCCCGATTCGGGGCGAGTTGCGAGGCGCATGGGATCGATGACTATCAGGCATTGCCCTACTTCCCGCCGCAAGCCGAATGGGAGGACATGTACGACAGTTGGATCCGAACACCGTGTCCGGATGCGCAACTTCATCGCGGCCTTCTGGGTGATGGCGCGATTGATGAGCTTGAGGAAGGATCATTCGATCTTGTCGTTTCAGTTTCAGTGCTGGAAGAGCTTCTGCCGGATGTGCTGACCGCTGTCGTCAAACATGCGGCGGCGCTCTTGCGGCCCGGCGGCGTGTTTGCCGGAACCTTCGATGTGCAACTGAAGCACATTGATCGGGTGGCGCCCTTTCTTCAGGCGCTCAAGGCATCCGGGCTTGAGCAGGGAGACCTGCTGGTGACGGATGGCTTTGACGCGTTCAACGAGTTGTTGATCGAAAGCCCTTCTACGGTGATGCTGACTTATCAAATGAATGATGGTGACGACCGGAGCTTCAATGGCCACTGGTCGAGCTTGTGGTTTGCGCTGCGCAAGCCGGAGGAGAACGCAGTCTGATGAGCGCTGTTCTGGAAAGCGTGAACGATCCTCGAACGCATTTTCGCACCGATCATTATCTGCGAATCAACCAACGCCGACTGGAGCATCTGGCGACGCTGGGGCTCGACCTGCAAGGCAAGCGAGTTCTGGAGCTTGGCGCCGGGATCGGTGATCTGACGAGCTTCTTTCTGGATCGAGAATGCACGGTGACGGCGGTCGAGGGTCGCGTGGAGAATCTGCGTGTGCTTGAGGAGCGATTCGTCGATGAACAGCGCGTCGATACGCGGCTTGCGAATCTGGATGAGCTTCCGGACTGGAATGAAACGTGGGACGTGGTGTTTGCGTATGGCGTGCTGTATCACCTGTCGCAGCCGGCCGAGACAATCGCGTGGATGGGTGAGCGGTGCGGCGAGCTGCTGCTGCTTTCAACATGTGTGACACCGGGCGATGACGAAGAGATTCACCCGACCCATGAAGACGCCTCTGCCCTTTCGCAGGCGCTTGATGGCGCCGGGTGCCGCCCGACTCGAGCGTGGGTTCACGCGCGATTGAGTGAAGCGCTGCCGCATGTGTATTGCACGGTGACGCAACCTTCCCATGATGAGTTCCCGCAGGACTGGAGCGATGTGTCGCCTTCGGCAACCGGCCTGCATCGGGCGGTGTTTATCGCATCGCACACACTGCTCGATGACAATGCTTCACTGTCGCCGGGACTGCTGGAGCGGCATTCGCTCACAGCGCGTGTGAGTTGATCGCCCGCAATGGCGCCTGACTGGGAGGCGGCACGCTCCAGGGCGCCATCGCATCCGGATGCGCCTCGATCGCATCGATGAGCGGACCGGGCGAGAGTGTGGCGATGACGGCCGGGGCGCCAGGATCATCAGTCAGCTCGATCCCTCCATCGCGAAGCGCCCCTTCGATGATGTCATCGCCCTTGCCCCTGGCGAGGAGCCGCGCTGTTCCCATGCCTTCCATCGCATTAGGAAGATGTTCTCGCACAACCGTGCGCCCAATGAAGCGATCCCACTGTTCCTGCGTCAGTGACGATCGCTCCTGCTCCTTGAGCGTTGACTCAAGCTGCGCCATGCCCAGTGCGAATCCCGATTCGGCGCATTCCTTCTTCGCGATTCGCTCGTAGCGAGCGATCATGCGATCCATCGTGCATCCAAGCTCTGACTTCGGCGCGTATCGCTGGATGACCCACGCGTTGTTACGCACCAGGCGGCTGAGGATGCGATCGAAGGATCGCCCTGATGCGACCTTTCGATGCTCGAAGATCACATCTCGTGAGAATGTGATGCGCTTGCCTTCAGCGATCAATCGTGCGCATAGGTCATATTCTTCGACGTAGTAGTCGAACGCGGGGTCATAGGCGCCGGCGGCGAGGAAGTCTCGGCGCCGGATGGCGCACGCACATCCGATGATGACTTCCGGCAGCCCCCCTGCTTCGTGCGAGCCATCGGGCAGCAGCGTCTCGAAACCGATTGCGGCGACATCATCGGGCGCCCGACGAAGCATGCGAGCAAGATCGCCTTCGACGGGACTGGAGTCATCATCCAGCATCACGAGCCAGTCACCCTCCGCCTCTTCCGCGGCGACGTTGCGTGCGGCGGCGCCGATATTCCGGTTCAGATGGATGGCGCGCACCTGCATGCCATTGGGAAGCGAGCGAGGCGGATCGACGGCCTCATCAGAGTCGTTGTCAACAATGATCAGTTCGGGCGCGTGACCGAGCATGGATGGATCAAGTGCGCTGAGGCGATCCAGCGTCATGCACAGCTCGGCAGGGCGATTGCGCGTCGGGATGATGAAGGTGATCATCGCAGGCCTGCGAGGCGCAGAGCGCCCGGGCGGATGTGGGCGACGAGTTGAGCCTCGTCGATGCGCCGGGCGCGGGCGAGGATCTCGGCGGGGCTGACCGGAAGGTTTCCGATGAAGGAGGCCTCGGCCGCGGCTGCGAGGGCGCCCAGATAGGCGCTGGTCATGAGATTGGCGCCGGCGGCAAGGGCCAGAACACCCACCGAGAGAAGCGCATCACCACAGCCAAGAGCATCGACCACGCGGGGCGGGCTGAGAGCGGGCAGGTGCTCGCTGGTGGTGCGGCTGGGCCAGGCGTCCTCGCGTTCAGCTTCGGGCGATTTTCGGAAGGCGACCAGACCATCGGGTCCGAGGGTGACAAGCACGTTCTCGGCGCCCGTGCGGCGCATCAGCTTCCAGACGACGGCCGGAAGGGATGAGTCGTAGTCATTGAGCGCATCGCGAAGTTCGGCTTCTGATGGACTGAGCCAGTTGGCATCCCGCATCGAGGTGAGCGAAGCGCGGCGGCCGGAGACATCGCCGGCGAGGATGTCCACACGCGGGCGGATGGCTCGGACGAGATCCTCGAGGATGCGAGGACTGAGCATGCCCAGGCCGAAGTCGGCCAGAATCGCGGCGTCGGCGTCTTCGGCGGCCTCCGCGGCATGTGTCTGGAGAGCCCCACGGCTGCGGGAATCGAGCGCGATGGGACGCACCATGTCGAGCTTGAAGACCTTCTCCCCGCCAACGAGGAAGCGCTGCTTCTCGGGGATGGGGCCTTCCTGATGAATGGGGATGACTTCCACGCCCTCGGCGCCCAGGCGCTCAGTGAGGCGATCGGCCTCGGCGCTCGCTGGAAGCGGTGTGATCAGCGTAGGCACGGCGCCGAGCGATGCAAGATGCCGGGACAGCACAGCTGCGGCGCCATCGAAGGCTGATCGGCTGATGGGCCGGAGGGACATGACGGGCGATTCGCCGGCCACATCGGGCCAGGCGCAATGGACATAGGTATCGATGATGGTTTCGCCGATGACGACGACGCGCTTGCCGCGCATGCGCTCGAGGCAGAGCGAGAGATTGCGAGGCGAGAGATCGTGGGCGTCGATCAGGCGCTTGATCTGCCGACGGGCGGGATCCTCGGTGGCGCTTTCGGAATCGACACCCCGTTCGAGGGATTCAATGAGGGCGGTCGAGGAGAAGACGACATCACCGGAGGAGAAAAGGACGCGCCCGCCGTGGGATTCGACGGCAAGGCGTTCAGCTTCGAATCGCGGATCGGCGTTTTCCTCGTACTCACGGCCTTTGACGTAGATGTCTGGCTGGACGCTCTGGAGGAGGGATTCGGCCGTGGGATCGGGGTTGACGTACACCCAGTCGACGCATTCGAGAGCGGCGAGGCTCTCGGCGCGAAGGTTCTGATTGAAGAGCGGGCGATTGTCACCCTTATTGATGAGATCATCCGCCGTGATAGAGACGAGAAGATGGTCGCCCTGAGTGGCGGCATGCTGCAGGTGGCGGACATGTCCGGGGTGGACGATGTCGAAGCAGCCGTGGCAATGGACAAGGGATCGGTCCGAAGCGCGAAGCTCGGCGCGGATGGCGAGGAGTTGGTCGAGGCTGACGACCTTTGTCAGTGAGATGCCGCTTTGATCCATGGCGTCTCTTTAATCAGCTAAGCGGGCTTTCCGGCGTGAGAAAGGGTTGTCGAAGATCACACCGGCCAGGGGAGTGATCGGGGAGGCCGGGGAGAACTCAAGGCTGTTTTTGCGCGTCGCCGATATGGGATGGATACGCCGCAGGAGCGGCGAGGTCGCAGCGTGCGCCGGGCGCGTGGCGGCATGGATCCACGGAGGGATCATGCGCCGGAGTTATCGACTGCCATTGATTGGTCCCGGGGAGGTCGCATCGAAGGATGCGGGGGCGGATCGTGCGCAATAGCGAGGTGTGGTTCGCGATTCCCTCGGCGAGCGTCGAGCGCTGCCGCATGCGGCTGGGCGTGTGGCGCGAGATGGGATATCGCGTGGCGGTTCTTCAGAATCGCGAGTGCGGCGAGATTTCGGCGGATCGGGTGGTGTGGTGCGATTCGTATCCGGGATGGGCGGAGTCGGTGAACATTCTGTGCCGAGGCGTCGTGCCGCGAGAGGCGCCGATCGTGGTCACGGGCGGGGATGACATGCTGCCGGATCCCGATCGGACGGCCCATGAGCTTGCCGAGGA
Source organism: Sarcodiotheca gaudichaudii (assembly GCA_032355985.1). Lineage (NCBI taxonomy): Eukaryota > Rhodophyta > Florideophyceae > Gigartinales > Solieriaceae > Sarcodiotheca > Sarcodiotheca gaudichaudii. The sequence goes on from JAUKVZ010000002.1 coordinate 321,156, forward strand.
GTTCTACCAGCGGTTTCCCGACGGATTCGGCGTGATGCAGCCGACGGGCGACGGTCATATGAATGCACGAGAGTACTGCGGCAGCCCGTGGCTTGGCCGCGCGTGGATCGAAGAAGCGTATGGCGGGCGCGGGCCGCTCTTCGGCGGCTACCGGCACAACTGGGCGGATCACGAGCTGCATTGGGTGGCGCGGGGGCTTGGCGTTCTCCATGAAGCGCCGCACGCCTCGCAGAAGCATGAACACTTCACGCGGACCGGCGAGGATGCTCCGGCATTCTGGGAGGACACGGTGTCGGCCTTCGATCGGGCGGATGTGGAGCTGTTCATCTCCCGGTTGTGGCAGGGTTTTCCCGGGCACGCGCCACTGGGCGGGCGGCGCTGGCAATCATCGGACTGGTGGCGGGAGCGATATCCGGGACTGGCGGAGCGCTACTGGGCGACGCGATACGGCAAGAGCCGCCTTGGTGGATTGAGCGAGCAGGCGATGCGGGAGGCCCTTGATGAGTGCGCGGCGCGCGGGCTGAAGCGGGTGGCGATCTACGGCGCGGGGACGGAAACGCGAAGCAGCGCTTCGGCGCTGATGGAGCCGCCGGTGGAGATCGTGAGCATGATCGATGACGATCCGCGGCACATCGGGCGAAGGCTCTGGGGATATCAGATCGAATCAATGGAACAGGCGACCGGACGCGGGCTCGCGGTTGATGGTGTGATCATCGCTTCGCGATCACAGCGCGATGCGATGACGGAGCGCGCTTCGGCGCTTGCGGCGCGCGGGGCGCACGTGATTCAGCTTGGAGCGGGAGTCGAGCAGGGAGCGGCGCATGTCTGAGGTGTGGTTCGCGATTCCTTCGGCGAGTGTGGAGCGCTGCCGCGAGCGGCTGCCCATGTGGCGCGATCGCGGGTATCGAATTGCAATTCTTCAGAATGTCGAGCGCGGAGAGATTCCGGCGGACATCTGCGTATGGAGCGATGACTATCCGGGTTGGGGCGAGTCGATCAACATTCTGTGCAAGTCGATCGTGCCGAAGTCGGCCGATATCGTCGTTTCGGGCGGCGATGACATGCTGCCGGATCCGGATCGCTCGGCGGAAGAGCTTGCCGCGGAGTACTTCGAGCGCTTTCCGGATGGCTTCGGTGTGATGCAGCCGGCCGGCGATTCATTCATGTGGGCGCAGAACTATTGCGGATCGCCCTGGTTTGGCCGCAGATTCTTCAGCACGATGTACGGCGGGCATGGCCCGATGTTTGGCGGCTACCGACACAATTGGGCTGACTACGAGTTGCACTGGGTGGCGCGCTGCATGGGCAAGCTGTGGATGCGCGACGACGCGAAGCAGCATCATGCGCACTTCTCCCGCGAGGGCGAGGAGCAGCCTGCATGGTGGACGAAGAACGTCGCCTCGGCGGATCGGCAGGACTGCGAGCTGTTCCTGGCGCGCAAGTATCGATTCTTCCCGGGACATGAGCCGATCGGGATAAAGGCGTCGTTCGATCGACATGAACTGCTGAGGCATGAATCGGGCATCGCCGAGTGGCGCTGGAACAACAACTATGCGCCCCACGCGCTGACGCAACCTGTTTCCAAACGGCTGGCGGATGCGTTTGAGGCGTGCAAGGCGCGCGGGCTGAAGCGCGTGGCCGTATATGGCGCTGGAACACACACGCTTAAGGGCGCGCAGGCAATGGCGGATCCACCGGTGGAGATTGCGGCCATCATTGATGATGATCCTGATCGCTCCGGATCGCGCCTGTGGGGCTATCCGATCATGGGCCGCGATGCGGCGATGATCGAGGGATTGGACGCGGTCGTGCTGTCGTCGGATTCATTTGAAGACAAGCTGTGGGATGCGAGCGCGCCGTTGCGCGAGGCGGGGATCGCTGTGATTCGTCTGTATGGAGAAGACGCACAGACCGTGGCAAACGCGCCGGAGGCCGCCGCGTGAATCCAAGACAGGATGTGCTGCTTTCGATCGACGTGTTCGGCATGCTTGCCGAGATTCTCGGGGATGTCACGGGAAGCGTCATCGACGGCGGCGCCAATGTTGGTGAGGCGACCGCCCAACTGCGCACGGCGTTTCCCAAAGCGACGATTCATGCGTTCGAGCCGGTCGGCGAGGCGTTTGATGCGCTGACGTCGCGCGTGGCGTCACTTGGCGGCGATACGCACGCCCATCGACTGGCGCTTGGTTCGCAGCCCGGTGATGCGCAGATGCGGATCAACCGAAATCTCTGGACGTGCAGCTTGCTGGATGCGAGCGATCGCGGGCATGCGCTGCATGGCGACTGGTGCGAAACGGTTCGGACGGAGTCCGTGAAGGTCGTGCGGCTGGATGCATGGGCTGCCGAGACGGGCGCGTCGCCGATTGAAGTCATCAAGCTGGATCTACAGGGATTTGAGGGTCCGGCATTGCTGGGCGCCGCGGGCGTGCTCGATCAGGTCAAAGCCGTGTACTCGGAGGCGCAGATCATTCCGGAGTACGAGGGGGCTTCGACGTTTTCTGACATTGATGCGCTGCTGCGCGATCAGGGCTTCGGCCTGTATCAGATGACGGATCTTTGCATCAAGGGCGCACATGCGGAGCCTTCGTGCTGTGACGGCGTGTGGCTGAAGATGGACATTCTGGAGCGCGTTCGCAATGGGCCGACGCCGAGAGCAGTGGCTTCGGGTGGGCTGCACAGGAAGGTGCGCATGCAGGAGGCGCTTGAGCTTTGTGTGCACAGGGGATGGCGGCGTGTGGCGCTGTATGGCGCGGGGGCGCACACCCATTCCTGCGGAGAAGTGATTGCACTGAGCCCCGTTGATATTGCGTGCGTGATTGATGATTCGCCGGATCGGCGCGGGTCGTTGTGGGGGTTGCCGTCGCTTGGTCTGGATGAGGCGATGGCGCGAGATATCGACGCGATCGTGCTGTCAGCAGAGCGCGCGGAGCAATCGCTGATCGAACGGTGTGGCGACGTGATCGCAAAGGGTTTGCCGGTGATCAGTTTGTATGACGGGGGCGAAGTTCGCGTGCGGGAGAAGATGCAGGCCGGTCTTGAAAGGGCGGGGACATGAATCGTGTGCTGGTGACGGGATCGAGCGGGCTGATCGGATCAGAAGCGGTGACGTTTTTCGATGCGATGGGACTGGACGTCGTCGGTGTCGACAACAACATGCGCGCTTCATTCTTCGGAGCGAAGGGCGATACAACGTGGAATCGGGATCGGCTTCGAGCGACATGCTCTCGCTTTGAGCATGTGGAGCTCGACATTCGCGATCGCGCTGAAGTGCTGCGACTCTTTGAATCGCGACCGTTTGATCTGATTATCCATGCAGCAGCGCAACCGAGTCATGATCTGGCGGCATCTCGACCATTTGACGATTTTGATGTGAACGCAGTGGGAACACTGAATCTGCTGGAAGCGTGCAGGCGATCGTGTGAGGATGCGGTATTCATCCATGTGTCCACCAACAAGGTGTATGGCGACGGACCGAACTTCGTCGAGCTTAAAGAGCTGGAGACGCGGTATGACTACGCGGATCCGGCGTATGCGAACGGAATCAGCGAAGCGTTCTCGATTGATCGCACGATGCACTCGCTCTTTGGCGCTTCAAAGGCTGCGGGCGATGTCATGGCGCAGGAGTACGGGAAGTACTTCGGGATGAATGTCGGCGTGTTTCGCGGCGGATGCCTGACGGGGCCCTCGCATTCGGGTGTGGAGTTGCACGGGTTCCTGAACTATCTGGTGAAGTGCGCGCTTTCCGAGGATCCGTACACGATCTTCGGGTACAAGGGCAAGCAGGTGCGGGATCAGATTCACTCGCAAGATGTGATCAGCGCGTTCTGGGCGTTTGCGCAGTCGCCTCGGCCGGGCGAGGTGTACAACCTTGGCGGCGGGAAGGATAACGCGGCGAGTCTGATTGAGTGTGTGGATCTGATTGAAGGGCTGACGGGTTCGCGGCCGGCGCTGACGTACTCCGACGAGAATCGTCGCGGGGATCACATTTGCTATTACTCAGATCTGACGAAACTGCGCACGCACTATCCGGAGTGGAAGTTGACGCGAACGTTGCCGCAGATCGTTGAGGAGATTGCGGATTCATGTCGGCAGGAAGCCGGCGCCGCTTAGTCCCAGTCACTTGCCGCGCGAAAACTGCAGATAGATCTCTGTGTATGACTTGCCCCCAACGCGCAGGGCGTCGGGCTCTCTTCCCCACTGCTGAAATCCGAGCGACTCGTATAGCGCCTGCGCAGCAGGAGCGTTTTCGGATACTGCGAGGCTGATGACTTCGACACCGGGCCAGGTGAAGGCATGGTCGATGGCGGCCTGCAGGACGGCCCGGGCGCAGCCGCGGCGGCGATGCGCCGGATCACAGAAGACGCCCCAGATGTGCGCGCGATGGCGGGACTTTGCTTTCGTCGAACGAACAACGCCGGTCATGGCGATGAGCCGCGCGGGTTCATCCGGATGAGGCATCGCAAGGATGGCGGCGTTCTCGTCGGCGAGATTGCGGCGCACGATGTTCGGATCCGCCGAGTAGTCTTCATCCGGCGACATTTCAAATGCCCAAGGCGCATCGAGCAGGGCCTGCTGGCGCAGGGCGCAGATGGCCTCGGCATCATCGGGCGTGAGACGTCGTGGCGCCGGTGCGTTCGCCATATTTAGTCGCGGTATTCGGCGTGGCAGCTCTTGCAGCTGGCCGCCATGCGATCGAAGAGCGTCGTCAAGTCATGCTTCGGCGCCTGGGCCACGATGGCGTATTCAAGGCGCTGAGCATCGATGTAGTTCTCGTTCATCAAATCGAGGAACCCGGCGCCGTATGCGGCGGACTCGTCGCTCTCCCGAAGCGCCCGATACGCTTCGGCGATGCTCGCCGCCACGGCGGAGGGAACTAGATCAGGATGATCAGGTGGCGCGTCCCAGCCAACGAGTTTGATCTCACGAAGGTGCTCGAAGGCTGTGCTGATGTTAATCATCGCGCTGATGAAGCTTGTGGGTCGCGCCTCGGCGGGAAAGTTCCCGTCGATGGCGTCGAGTTCGGATTGATCGATGCGGCGAGACTTTTCGACGCTGTAATAGAGGCCCTTGTAGTGCGGCGATGTGCCGCTGACTTTCATGTATTCGACGGCCTCTTCCGGTGTCGCCAGATCGAGTGCGACGAGCACGGAACCGGCCGCGGCGGCGCAGCGATGTTTGCCATGATGGCAGTGAAGGTAGACATCGCCCTCCTTCATCGCATCTCGCGTGGCTCTTGCAAGTTCAACTTTGCGATCCTCATCGACGCCGTCGTAGCCGATGGGCAGATGGATGTAGCGGATGCCGTGCGCCTGAGCCAGATCAACTTCAGGAATGGCGCCGTCGACGCTGATGATGGTCTTCACATTGAGTGATTCGAGGGTGTCAAAGGCCTCATCGCCTTCCGGCTGAGCGCCGATGAGAAAGCCGTCGCTATAGGTGACGACGTTGTGCAGCCCTTCGTACTCTTTTGCTTGGGCGATCGGTTGCGATGGAGTCCCGTTCGCCTTGCCGCCAGTGCGATCCTGATCGTTGCGACCAGCGTCGGATTGTGCGCACGAAGCGACACACATGGATATGGCGAGCGCGACACAGACAATCGCGATGTTGTGGCTGCGAGTGATCAACTTACACATTACCGTCACCACGCTCCTGTTCGCTTAGTTCACATCCATCGGTTTCGAGTTTGCGATGATGACGGGGAAGGATTCGCCGTAAAGGATCTCTCGAATCTCATAGCTCTGAGTTCCATCATCATTGAATGTCCAGGCGATCATGAATGACTTGGCGACTTCGCCGGTCATTGGCTCGTCCATCTCGCCGACGAGTGTGAGGACTTTTCCAGTGCGATCAAGGTTTCCCCAGAGCGTCTTCACGCCGGTGCCCATCGAGTCGAACATCGTCGCGTGAAAGAGCTTGCGCATGTTGTCGTAGCCGACGATCATCATGCTCTCCACGGGCATGCCCATCATTTCGCCTTCGGCGCGCTGCTCGATGTAGCGGCCGCCGAGGATGGGCTTGCCTTCGGCGACCCAGGTGAACTCAGGCCCCTTGTTTCCCTCGAACACCTGTGTGGCCGTGGTCTTGAACGTGCCGACGAAGTGTTCGGCGAGGAACTCGTGAGCGAGCCCGGGCGTCATGTGCTCCTGCCAGCGCTGCATGCCGCCTTCGGAGAATCGGGCGACGTGCGCATCGGAGAGTCGCTTGCCGATGTCGCGGCTGTCGGATTCATCGGCGGCGATGGCGAGTCCGGTCGTAATGACAGCGGCCGTTGCGAGAGCTGCTTTGAGATTGTTGCAAATCATGATCATGGTCCTTCAAGTGGCGGGGCTGTGATGATGGCGCGACACAGTCACTTTCCATGCGCCACGAACTTGTTCGAATGGATTGTCCTTTTTCGACGCCGCTGCGCCAACCTGGTGATTCAGAGATCGTGCACATGAAAAAACCGGCGCGAGATCGATCTCGCGCCGGTCAAATGCTCTTCATTGAGCGGGAGGAAGATTGGTCAGGTTACGGGCAGGCGCCCCAGCGGCCGAGCATCTCGGCGAGATCGGATGAGCCGACCGAGCCATCGCCATCGAGATCACCGACGCAGATGGGGACGGCGCCGGCCTCTTCGGCGAGCGCTTCGACCTGAGACTGCGACAGGGCGTAGTTGTAGACCTGGAAGCGTCCGAGGCGGCCATCGAGCGACTTGGTGGCAACGCCATCGCTGCTCTTGCCAATCAACGGATCAATGTCGTGGATCAGTGACACGATGCCGGTTGCATCCTCACTGTCAATGAGCTGGCCATTGAGATACCAGCGGGCGCCATCCATTTCAGATCGATCGCACACAAAGGCGAGATGGTGCCAGTCGGTCTCCATTGAACTGATCCCGAGGTTGTTCGTGGTGTAGTCACTACCGTCGGCCAGATCGAAGAAGCCCACGCGGGCGCCGGACCGGAAATGAAGATCGTATCCCGCCGTGTCGCCCGCATCGAAAATGAAGTCGGCGTCACTGGTGTCAAGCTGCTCCCGGTTGAAGGAGAACGCAAACGTGAAATCACTTGTGCCGATCTCGAAGAACTCGGCTTGCGTGATCAGGCCGCCCTGCAGGATTCCGGCGTTTCCACCGACTCTCACAGCCCGTCCGAGAGCGAAGGGCACGCTGTCATTGTGATCGTAGTACTCGGTGTTTTCCCCGAATACCGCATCGGCGCCGGAGACGCAGTCGATGCCGTTGCCTTCAAAGTTGTATTCGTGGACGAGACCCTTGATCGGATCTGCAAGGATGACGCGCATATCATCTGTGTTTCCGATTGCGGTGAGGTTGAGAGTCAGTGATCTTGAGTCGGCAGAGATTTCGAATGAATCGTCTCCGGTGAGTTCAACATCGAAACCGGACCCTGCCGGATAGGTCGTGCCGGCGGCGCCGAACTGGGCGTCTGTCACATCGAGCGTGACTTCGTCATAGATGACGCCGAGGATCGGCTGGCTAAAGGTGACGGTCGCCGTGACGCTGGCCTGGATGGAAAAGATCGGATCCCAGTGGATATACGCCGAAGTGACGCGTGTGCCATCGGGGATCATGCCGGTCATAGCGTCTGCAATGTCATCGACCAGACCGGGGCCAATGTGGTCAACGCTGAGATCGCCGGAGAGGGTCGACGAGGACTCGACGAACACATGAACATTCATCGAGTCTTCGAGCATGCCCTCGATGACATCTGCGGGCGGCGTCGAGAGGCCGATGGCGTTCGTGCTGAGGCCATCGAGCATCTCGGCTGTTGCGGCGGCGCCCGCGGCTGCGGCGAGCAGGACTGCGATATTGGTGGTGGTCTTCATCTGTCGTCTCCTTAGAGTTCGCTTGGAGTCGACGTCCGCCGCAGGAGCTTCTGCTCCCACCGTTTGCTGACGGCGGGCGTCCCTTCGACCAGACCTCGTAAACGGCGCTTCGATCGCGCAATGCAATTCAGAGTTTTTTGAGGGTCGTGCTACACTTTCCGCCCCGGGAGGGCGGTTTTGGCGGATACACCCAACATCACGGAGCTGGCGAATCTGCTCGGTGTGGGAGATGACGCGGCGGCTTCGAAGCTGCTTCCGGTCGTGTACGGCGAGCTTCGAGCTCTTGCGGGGGCGTACTTAAGAGATCGTCCGCCGGGTCACACGCTGCAGCCGACGGCCCTGGTGCACGAGGCGTATGTTCGCCTGGCCGGCAATGACGGGCTGGAGGTGCAGTCGCGGGCTCACTTTTTTGCGATCTCGGCGAAGGCGATGCGGCGGGTGCTTGCCGATCACGCGCGGGCGAAGAACGCGGCCAAGCGCGGCGGCGGCGCGGGCCGCATCACGCTCTCCGGCGTGGTGTCCGATGATAATCAGGGCGAGTATGACGCGGCGGATGTCGACGAGGCGCTTGAGGAGCTGAGCGCTCTCAATGAGCGGCAGGGCCAGATCGTTGAGATGCGGTTCTTTGCCGGGCTGACGATCGAACAGGTTGCTCAGGTGCTTGGCGTTTCCAAACGAACGGTTGACCTCGACTGGAACTTCGCGCGGGCGTGGCTTCGCACGCGCCTTTCCGAGAAGGGTTGAGCTTGGACAAGCTACGTCATCAACGTTTGCAGGCCATTTTTGAAGAGGCCCTTTCCTTGTCGGGGACTGAGCGCGACGAAGCCCTGAAGCGCGCGTGCGGCGACGACGCGGAGTTGTTGCGCGAGGCCGAGGCGCTGCTCGCCGCAGCCGGGCAGGGCGCCGATCTTCTCAGCGAAGGCGCGATCGGAGATCTGGATCGGCTGATGACCGCGCCGGTAGAGGGTGGACACGCAACCCGACAGCCCTGGGCGCCGACATCGATCGGTGGCTGCCGCGTTCTGCGACTGCTCGGCGCGGGCGGCATGGGGATGGTGTGGGAAGCTCAGCAGGAGGAGCCGCACCGGCTGGTGGCCGTGAAGATGCTCGGCCCCGGCTTTGTGAGCGAGTCGCTTCTTCGGCGTTTCCGGCGCGAGTCCGAAGCCCTGGCGATGCTGCGCCATCCGGGCGTGGCGCAGATTTATGATGTCGGCGTTGATGAATCGGGCGGGCGCCCGACGCCGTACATCATCATGGAGTTGATCGACGGCGTTCCGCTCAACGAGTACGCCGAGACACACAAGCTGTCGACACGCGCGCGCCTTGAGCTTGCGGCCAAGGTGTGCGACGCCATCGAACATGCGCATCAGCGCGGCGTTATTCATCGCGATCTGAAACCGGGGAACATCCTTGTCGAGGCTTCGGGCCAGCCTAAGGTGCTTGACTTCGGCATTGCGCGCGTGACTGAAGTTGAGACGATGATCACGCAGGAGACGGCGACGGGTCAGTTGCTCGGCACCGTTGCGTACATGAGCCCGGAGCAGGCGGCGGGCGATCCGAGTGAAGTGGATACGCGCAGCGATGTGTACTCGATTGGCGTCGTGCTGTACGAGCTTCTTGCGAAGCGGCTGCCGCACGAGATGGACAAGGCATCGCTTCTGGAGATCGCGCGTCTGATTCGCGAAGTGGATCCAGTGCATCTCAGCCGCATCGACACGCGACTGCGCGGCGATGTCGACACGATCGTCGGCAAAGCGCTGGAGAAGGAAAAGGCGCGGCGCTATCAGTCTGCCGGCGAGTTCGCAGAAGATATTCGGCGCTATCTGACTGACAAGCCGATCTCTGCTCACCCGCCGAGCGTGATGTATCAGCTTCGGAAGTTCGCGAAGCGCAATCGCGCATTTGTGTTCGGCGTCGCAGCCGTCTTCCTGACGCTTGTCGGCGGGCTGATTGCCACCGGCTCGGCGCTTGCGCGCGAGTCGCATCAACGCGATCGCGCTGAAGCGGCGCTGACGACCGCGGAGGAATCGCTTGCAAGTCGCACCGCGGCGAACAGATTTCTTCGAGCGATCCTTCTGAGTGTGGCTCCTGAGGATGCGGCAGGACTGGACACGGAGCTGATGCGCACGACGCTCGATCGGGCGGCGGAATCCGTCGCCCAGGAACTGCAGGGTCATCCGGTGATTCAGGCGGAGGTATTGGCGCTGATCGGGGAGGCGTACGGCAAGATCGGAGAGTTTGATCTGTCTGTCGATGCACTGCAGCGCGCGCGTGCAATGTATGCACAGGAGCTGTCCGCTTCGAACCCGGCTTCGCTCAGGACGGTGCACACGCTCGGAGGCACGCTTCGTTATGCAGGGCAATATGAAGATGCGGCCGCGGTCATGGATGAAGCCATTGAGATCGCACGAAGAACGCCGGAGGCGCGAGACGAGCTGACGGACCTGTATCTCGAACGCGGACAGATCGCCATCAGCATGGGCGATTTTGATCTGACGCTGGAATGCGCCGCGCAGGCGAAGGAACTCATTGGCGATGAACGCGACACGAGTCTCGCGCTGCAGGTGTCGATGCTCAGAGGCAATGCGCTGCGACGGATCGGTCGGTTTGACGAGGCGGAGGAGGCATACGCGCGTGTGATCAGCGTGTATGAATCAGGGCCGGAGCCCAATGTGCTGGAGCTCGCCGATGCGCTGAACTCCATGGCGATCGTGAAGAAGGCACAGGGTGACTATGCGGCGGCGGAGCAAATGTATCGGCGCGCGCTCTTGATGCGCCGAGCGCTGGATCCGCGACCCGACCCTGGCATCGCCGTCATGCTGCAGAATCTGGGACGCACACTCGTCCAGTTGGGCAAACTTGACGAGGCGGAGGCCGTGGTGCGCGAGTCCATGCAGATGCATCAGGAACTCTTCGGAGATCAGCACTTCGGAACTGCGATCGCTTTTTCAACGCTTGCAGACTTGCTTGGACAGCAGGACAAGTATGAGGAATCGCTTGAGTACTTCGCCAGGGCGATGGAGCTGATGACGGCGCTGCTTGGGCCGGAGCATCCTTACATCGTGTCGATCTACCTCAATCGCAGCATCGTTCATCTGAAGGCGCGGCAATGGCAGCTTGCGATGGACGATGCTCACACGGCGCTTGCGATCGTGGATGCGAAGAGTCTTCCAGCGTCGACGTATCGCGTCTCCGCGTTCTTGCGTCTGGCGGAAGCTTCGCACGGCCTGGGCCGGCGGGATGCGGCGATCACATACTTGGATGAGGCGATTGGAAGCGTGGATGCGGATGATGCACGGCTTGAGGAGCTGCGGGGGAAGATTGAGGAGTGGGATGCGCGGGATGGTTAGTCGGGGTCGATGTGGACGGGGCGCTTGAGATCATTGAGCTCCGTGATCTTCCGCTTGCAAGTTACAAGCTTGCGGCGCTGATGCGGTCGGCTCAGTTGTATTACGCATAGGGGCAGCTGGTTGACGTTATCGCCCAGCTTGAAGAACTTATATCTGTGAGTGACCCAGGCGACATGCGCCGTCCACGATTCGAAGCAATGCTCACTGAATGGCGCCAGAAACTGGAAGCCGATCGCCTCGCCACGGAATATCCAGCGGATTGATGAACTTCGCTTGCTCGATGATGAACTGATGGAGCGCACCATGTCCGAATCAGGTCGCGACGAAGAATCGCTTGAGAATCTTGAAATCGGTCAGGACGATCTGATCGTCACGGCGCCGCTTGATGGCGCGTCGATGGCGTCGACGCCGTGGATGCCTGCGCGGATCGGCAACTGTCGCGTGCTGCGCATGCTGGGCGCCGGCGGGATGGGCATGGTTTTTCTCGCTCGTCAGGATGAACCCCGCAGGAATGTCGCAATCAAGGTGCTTGGACCGAGCGCATCGAACGATTCGCTCCTGCGCAGATTTCGACGTGAATCGGAGGCGCTGGCGCTGTTGCACCATCCCGGTGTCGCACAGATCTTCGATGTTGGCGTTGACGAATCGAGCGGACGGAAGATTCCTTACATCATCATGGAGCTGATCGAGGGCGAGCCGCTTAATCAATTCGCCAGGCAACGCGAGCTTCCCAGAAGAGAGGTGCTGGAGCTTGCGGCGCGTGTGTGTGACGCTGTGGAGCATGCGCATCAGAAGGGCGTGATTCATCGTGACCTGAAACCGGGCAATATCCTTGTCGAAGAATCAGGCCAACCCAAGGTGCTCGACTTCGGCATCGCGCGCATCACGCAGGATGAGACGCTTATGACGCGCGAGACCGAGGCGGGGCAACTCCTGGGCACGGTGGCATACATGAGTCCCGAGCAGGCGGCGGGCGAACCCACGAATGTGGACACGCGCAGTGACGTGTATTCGCTTGGCGTTGTGCTGTATGAGTTGCTTGCCGGACGGTTGCCGCACGCGATGGAGAAAGCGTCGATCCTCGAGATCGCGCGGATTATTCGCGAGGATGAACCAGCGCAACTCAGCAGCATCGATGCGCGACTGCGCGGGGACGTTGAGACGATCGTCGGCAAGGCGCTGGAGAAGGACAAGGAGCGCCGATATCAATCAGCTGGCGAATTCGCCGAGGATATTCGCAGGCATCTGACGGATAAGCCAATCGCGGCGCATCCGCCGAGCACGATGTATCAGCTCAAGAAGTTCGCCAGGCGCAATCGAGCGCTGGTGACTGGAGTTGCAGCAGTGTTCGTGACGCTGATTGCTGGCCTCATTGCAACCGGCGTCGCGCTGGCGAAGGAGTCTGACGCGCGCAAAGACGCTGAGGCTTCACTTGAACGGTCAGACGCTGCGACGGACTTTCTTGAGTCAGCGCTTCTGAGTGTGACGCCGATTGAGGCTGCGGGGCGAGACACCGAACTGATGCGACTGGTTCTGGACAAGGCCGCCGCGTCCGTGGACGAGAAGTTGGCGGCGCATCCGGAGATCCGAGCCGAGATGCTCTCGATCGTCGGGGGCGCTTACCGCCGCATCAGCGAATTTGAGTTGTCTCTTGGGATGTTTGAGCGCTCCCTCGAGGTGTATGGCGACATACGCGAAGACGACGATCCCGATCGCATCCGGGTGCTGTATTCGCTCGCCGGCCTCCTGCGCGAGATCGGCGAATCGGATGAGGCGATGACCCTGATAGACGCGGGGCTTGCTGCGCTCTCAGAGACGGGCGAAAACCCGCGGCTCACTTCTGATCTTCTTTGCGAGCGCGCTCAGCTTCAGATCTCGAGGGGCGACTACGAGGATGCGCTTTTAAGCGCGGAGGAGGCCGTCGCCGTCGTCGCCAGCGTCGGCAATCCAGTTGCGGACGCGCGCACCAGAAGTGTTCGCGGCAACGCACTTCGGCGCATCGGCAGGCTCGACGAGGCATACGAGGATTATCTGTTCGTGCGGCAGGTCTACGAGTCGAAGGAGCACTTCTCGATTCTCGATCAGGTGGACACGCTGAACTCGATTGCGATCATCCATCGCTCACGGGGCGAGGAGGACGCTGCCGCACAGACGTACCGGAGGGCAATCTCCCTTCGTCGCGAACTGGACACTCGGCCGGACCAACTCGTCGCGGTGATGATGCTGAATTTCGGCCGTGTCCTGATCGACATGGACGAACTGGAGGAAGCAGCCACATACGTGGCGGACTCCGTGGAGATGCATCGTGCGCTCTTCGGCGATGAACACTACGGAACGGCGATCGCAATCGCATCGAATGCCAATATTCTCGCGAAGCAGGAGAAATATGAGGAAGCGCTTGCCCTGTACGATGAATCGAGGCACACGGCGATTCAACTTCTCGGCCCGAACCATCCGCATATTGTGACGATGCTGATTGATAAGAGCGCTGTCTTGAAGAAGCTCAAGCGCTACGGCGAGGCGGAGTCGGGGCTCCGTCAGTCGCTGCAGATCATCGATGAACGAGACCTGCCGGCGGCGACCTATCGCGCGATCACGCTTCTTCGTCTTGCGGAGATTCTGTACCTCTCGGGACGGATCGAAGAGGCTGATCGCTTCGGCCAGAAGGCGGTTACATGTCTTCCGGAGAATGACCCGCGTCGGGAGTCCTATTCGAAGAGGCTTCAGGATTGGCGGGAGCGGGCAGAGGGCATGGCGAGGTCAGGCGCATGAACTTGTGTGGGATGCGCGGGATGGTTAGTCGAGGTCGATGTGGACGGTATGACCTTTGATCGATCGGCGATCACAAACGACGAGAGGCGCAGTGCCGACGACTTCGTCATTCGGTGGTCGCATGCTCCGGCAGAACCGGGCGGATGTCGATGCCGAACCGATCTTCGATTTCGGCGAAGAGTGGCTCCTGCTGTTCGGTGTGATATTGGCCTGTCTTATTTTCGATTCCCTGAACTGCGCGAAGCTCTGACATCGCATCGTCGCGACGGCCAACGGCATCGAGGGCTATCGCCTTGAATGCCGCATGCATTTGCTTGTCGTTCGGCCGGCTGTACCAGTCGCCATCCGCCGTCTCTCGCTCCTGAAAGAGCTCGAGCGCCTTATCGAATTCTTCGAGCCTCACGAGGGCGGCGGCGTGCGCTGTTCGGATTGGCTCGAGTTGTCCAGTCAAATCCTCGTCTGCGGCCGCCATGACATCACGGCACCATTCCAACTCATGACGTTTCGACTTTGTATCGATAACGATGTCCATGACAACAGCCAAGATGAAGACTGAGCCATAACCCCAATCCTCGCGAAACCGCTGCGGCCATCGAAGGCAGCGGCCGATCTCCGCGAAGGACTCGGCCTCGATCCAACCGATTCCCTGCGACTCGAGCCAGGCTTTCATCCCGGCATTGGTCTCAATCATTTGCGCAGTCCACCAGTCTCCACCCAGGTCCCGCGAGCGTGCCTTGTAGAAATCTCGTATGTGTGGCCATGCGCGGTCGGCGCTGAATGACGCGAGCGCCTTATCGTCAACCGTCTTTCGAATGCTCCGCCGGGCGGCCTGACGGCGGAGACCGGGCTCCGGGAAGTGTTCATCCAGATAACGATGAAGATCTTCAGGCGCCTGAGATTCTGCGACCGCGCGCCGAGCGTCCGGTTCGATACTCGCCATCAGGGCTCGCGACTCTGTGCGCTCCTGCCTGCGCACGTCGAGTGTGCGGGCATCAAGCATCATGAGCTCGTCGCCGAGTCCCACGTAGAGCGTCTCTCCGTCAACGCTGTACGCCAGAGAATCGGCGACGCGGGGAAGGCGCAGATTGAACACCTCGGAATCGAGGTTCTTCAGGTTCCACAACTTGAGGTCTCGGTCGTCTGAGGAAGTCGCCATGCGATCTCCGTCCGGACTAAAGGCGATGGCGCGAACTTTTTGAGCGTGCGCAGAGATTGCATGCACCCGCTCGCCAGTCGTCAGATCATATGAGTAACACCGGCCGCTCCAGTTGCCGAGCATGACCCAGTCCGGCCTGCTGGGGGGAAATGCGATTGCGTGGAAGCTCGGGCCTCGTTCCTGCAAGACATGGAGCAGGTCTCCGGTGTCCGCGTCCCACACCTGGGCTCGGAACGGCCCATCAGTCGCGACGAGCTTGTGGGTTCCAGGCTGAAACTCAGCGAAGTACTCATCTTTGGACGGATCACCGAACTCCCTGAGGAGTTCATACGATTGGCCGTCGTATACGCGAATCGAGACAGAGTCCGGATCATCCCACCCATCGAAACAGGTCGCTATCAACTCGCCGTCATCAGACCACGACACTCCTGTGATATCGTTCATAGCCTCATCGCTGAAGAGCGTGCGGCCGGTCAACGTGTCAATTATCTGAAGGCGACCGGTATGCCAATTATTGCTTTGCGCCACAGCGAGTCGCATTCCATCGGGCGAATAAGCAAAGTCCTTTGCCCCCAGCGCGTATCGACCATGGTGAGCAGCGGCTCGCACGGCGCCGAGCCGAGTAGCGCTTCTCGGATCCCACAGGATCGCGGTCTCTCCATCGAGCTCGTCTGTCAGACCGTTTCTGCTCCGGTACACGATCGACCCGTCAAGCGGGGACACCGCGAGAGCGCCGATGTTTGTTCGGCTTCGTTTCGGAAGGCGGTCACTCGCATTCCATCCTCGGAGTTGGCCGGTGTCGTGCGCTGTGACGATCTCCTGTCTCCGTTCATCAAAAGCCGCAATGCCGCTTGCGCTGCAGCCTCGATGCTCGGCCAGTGTGTCGCCGGAGCGCGGATCGATGACGCTTAACAGTCCTCTGCCATCAACCAGCAGAAGCACAAGCGCATCATCGATCTCGGCGAAACTCGCATCGCCGACCCATGCGGCCTGGCCGCTGATCCGCATCGGGTCGATGCGTCGGATCATTCGCCACTCGGATGTGTCATAGAGATCGACGTGGCTGGACAGGGTTGTGTTGTATTGCAAAAGCAGCAGTGAACCGTCCGGCGAGAAACGGGGGACCACACGACCTGCCGTAGGAATCGCGTGGGAGGCGATATTGATGACTTCCTTCGTTTCAGTGTCTATGACGACGGCGCCATCGGCGCCGGGATCATCCAGGTCGAAACCGACCGCCAGGAATCGGCCATCCGGCGAAAAGGCGCCGCTATCAGCGGCCGCGCCAGATCTTTGCTGGAGCGACTCGGCGATCGAATAGGTCTGTAGTGGATCGATAGGTTCACTCTTGTCCGGGGGAAAATCGGCAAGCGCGTACACTTCGATGTCACCGCTTCTTGCCTGCATCGCAAAAACGTCATCTGTGGGATGAAACGCTACGAATGCGATATGACTTCGAGTCCGCGGGAGAATCTGTACTCCGTCAGAAAGTCGATACATGGACAATCCACGCGTCGATTCAAACCCGATCGCCAGATAGGCATTGTCGGGAGAGAGAAACAGCCGAAGATCCCACACTTGATAGAAGTCAAAAGGATCTACGATGTTCTCACCGGTTCTCGCATTTACGACTTTCACAAGCCTGTCTTCGTTGTAGTGATAAATCGCCAGCAGACTTGCATCCGGGCTGAATGCGAGCGCGAGACCGGATGTATCGAATGGCTTCGTCAGCGTGGACAGGCTGACATCAGCGTTGTTGTTCAGGTAGTCCCACTCCCAGCCGCGGAGCGACTCGGGCGCCTTGGCCAGCGCATTGCGGACCGCGACGCTGTCGTTGTCCTGCAGAGCGATTGCGGCGGCGTTGAGATTGGCCACATACGCTGCGCTTTCAGCCTCAGCTCTTGCTTCAGTGGCCTCCTGTTCCCGCTCGACAGCGAGTTCGCGTTGCATTGCTTCTGCATTCCGTGCAGCCTGCGCCTCGAGCGTCGCGGCTTCGGCCGCCTGACGTTGCAACGCTTCCGCATCACGAGCGAGAATGGCCGCTTCCCGCTGCTGACCGGCGCGCACCATGCCCCATCCTGCGCCGGCCATACCGAGAAGGAGTGATGCGATGACGGCGGTTGCGCCGATGACGAAGCCGCGGTTGCGCTTGATGAACTTCCCCGCCCGATACGTCGCGCTCGGCGGGCCTGCCAGAACAGGCTCATCATCGAGATATCGCCGCAGCTCCATTCCCAGCGCGTTGGCGGTTTCATAGCGGCGGCCGCGATCCTTCTCCAGACAGCGCATGACGACCCAGTCCAAGTCGCGCTTCAATGTCTTTCGAAGTGACCCCAACTCCGTGCGGCGGGACTCGGCCACGCGCGTCGCCGTATCGGGATCGCCTGACGCGCTGAGCAATGTGCTCAGGCGGGTGCTGGGTTTCGGGGGCTCGACCTCGCGGATGATGCGCTGAATCTCGGCGAGGCCGCATTCGCGGAGCGTTTCGGTTTCAAACGGGCGGGCGTTCGTCAGCAGTTCGTAGAGAATGACGCCGAGGGAGTAGATGTCGCTGCGCGTGTCGATATCGGCGGCGCCCATCTCCGCCTGTTCGGGGCTCATGTACTCGGGCGTGCCGATGAGCTGGCCCTGCTCGGTGAAGAGCGTGCGCTCCGTGAGCTTCTGACTGAGCGCCTTGGCGACGCCGAAGTCGATCACCTTCGGAGTCGCTGCGCCGTCCTGGTATTCGATGAGGATGTTGCTGGGCTTGAGATCACGATGAATGACGCCCTTGGCGTGGGCATGCTGCACGGCGTCGCAGACCTGGATCAGCAACTCGATGCGTTCATCGATGGTCAACCGCTGGCGATTGCAGTGATCGGTGATGGGCTCGCCCTGGACGAGCTCCATTGCAAAGTAAGGGCGGCCCTGCTCTGTGACGCCGCCATCGAAGACGCGGGCGACGCCGGGATGATCCATGATCGCCAGCGCCTGGCGCTCAGCCTCGAAGCGCGCGACGACTGCTTTGGACTCCATGCCGAGCTTGATGATCTTCAGGGCGACCTGCCGCCGAACAGGTTTCGTCTGCTCGGCGCGATAGACGATGCCCATCCCGCCCTCGCCGAGCACATCGAGGATTCGATACGGCCCGACAGCTGCGGGGCGAGACGAGCCCCTGGCCGCATGCGGATCCTGGGATTGAGTCGTTCCCTCCGGACGAAGAGTCTCAGTTTGATCAGGATCGGACGGGTCCGGCGGGATTCGATCAGAGTTCACGTATTCGACTCCGTGGGTAACCGCCTCTCGTGGGCAGCAGGTTCTCGGGCCCAGGGATACGGGATGATTGTAATGGGCTGTTCAACCGTGTTTTGCCGGCCGCCCCTCTGCACGAGACGCCATTGTCAATCCACCGGCCGCGCGAGCCCGGGGCATGTCAGGACATGCCAGATGCGCCGTCTGGAGGGGTCGAAACGGCTGTGAGGGGTGTGAGGCGGGGGTATTAACGGGCGGCGGGGTGGAATTTGGTTCCGTTGGGGCGCGGACCGGGTTAGGTTTATTAAAGGTATGGGCTGGATCAGGGAGAACGCCCTCAACAACGTGAGATTGTGAAGAGTGGGGATTCGAATATGAATCGCAGAACAGGCTGGCTGGCCGCGCTCGGCGCGAGCACCGTCATTGCATTGTCATTCGCCTCGATCGCACAGGCGCGCGGGCACTGGGTGTATCGCGACGCCGACGGCGAGATCATCACTGAACGAGGCGCTCCCGTTCACAGCGTGGCGCGCCAGTGGAACGAAGCGATGCTGGACGCCATCCGCGGCGACCTTGCCCGCCCGACGGTGCACGCTCGCAATCTGTTCCACGTGTCGGTGGCGATGTGGGACGCATGGGCCGCGTACGACGACACGGCGGACACCTATCTGCATCATGAGCCGGCGACAGCCGGAGACATCCAGGCGGCGCGCGAAGAAACGATCAGTTATGCGTGCTATCAGTTGCTGTCATACCGATTTGCCGGCTCACCAGGGGCCGCGGCGTCGCAGGTGATCTTCGACACGCTGATGACCGATCTCGGGTACGACACCGAGTACAACGACACATTGGCGGATAATCCTGCAGCGCTCGGCAATCGAATTGCGCAGGAGTGCATTCTCTTCGGGCTGCTCGACAACGCGAACGAGGTTGGCGGGTACGCCAATCAGTTCTATGCGCCCATCAACGATCCGCTGGTGCCGGCGCTTCCGGGCAACCCGGACATTACGGATCCTGATCGATGGCAGCCGCTCGCTCTTGATTTCTTCATTGATCAGGGCGGCAATGTGATCGTCGGTGGTTATCCGGAGTTTCTGAGTCCTGAATGGGGTCAGGTTGTCGGCTTTGCGCTTCGCGCAGAGGATCTGACGATCTACAACCGTGACAGTTTTGACTACTGGGTGTTTCATGATCCGGGCGCGCCTCCCTACTTCGGCGAGCCGGCGGATGATTACTACCACTGGGGCTTCGAGATGGTCAGCGCCTGGAGCAGCCATCTTGATCCGACCGACGGCGTGATGATCGATGTTTCGCCGGTGGCCATCGGAAATGCAGCTCTGGCGGATCCCGGTGATTACGAAAACTTCTACGACTTTGCGTTCGGTGGCGACGCCAGCCAGGGATACCTGTTCAACCCTGTGACGGGTCTGCAATATCAGAAGCAGATCGTGCCGCGCGGCGATTACACGCGCATCCTTGCAGAGTTCTGGGCGGACGGACCCGATTCGGAAACGCCTCCCGGGCATTGGTTTACGATTCTTAACTACGTTGTCGATCATCCGCTCTTCGAAAAGCGATTCGGCGGCGAAGGTCCGACCCTCGATGATCTTGAGTTCGACGTGAAGGCGTACCTCGCGCTTTCCGCCGCCATGCATGATGTGGCGATCACGGCCTGGGGCGTGAAGGGGTGGTATGACTACCTGCGTCCGATTTCAGCGATTCGCATGATGGCGGATCTCGGACAGCGCAGTGATCCGATGGCAGCCAGCTATCATCCCGATGGCATCACACTTCATCCGGGATTGATTGAACTTGTGACGAGTGAAACGACCGCCGTCGGAGAGCGTCACGAGCATCTCTTCGGCAGCGAAGGCAAGATCGCCGTCAAGGCATGGCGCGGCCCCGATTACATCAGTGATCCGGAAACCGACGATGCCGGTGTGGGCTGGATTCTCGCTGCAAACTGGTGGCCTTATCAGCGACCGTCATTCGTGACGCCGCCATTTGCGGGATATGTCTCCGGGCACAGCACGTACAGCCGCGCGGCGGCAGAGCTTATGGCGCTGATGACGGGCAGCCCCCACTTCCCCGGTGGTCTGGGTGAGTTTCATTGCCCGCAGAATGACTTCCTTGTATTTGAGCAAGGCCCGAGTGTCGACGTCACGTTGCAATGGGCGTCGTATGTCGATGCGAGCGACCAGTGTTCGCTGTCGCGCATCTGGGGCGGCATTCATCCGCCCGCGGATGATCTTCCGGGACGCCATATGGGCAAGGAGATTGGTCCGGATGCGTATCGACTTGCGCTGCGCTACATGAACGGACTCATCTCATGCCCGGGCGATGCGGATGGCGATGGTGTCGCGGGCGCCGCGGATCTTGCGGTGCTGATCGGCAACTGGGGCGAGACGGATGATCCAGGGCTTGCCGCGGATATTGATGCGGACGGCGATGTGGATGCGGCGGATCTGGCGGCGCTGATCGGCTCGTGGGGTCCGTGCGCGGGGCCGTAATCGTCCGACATTTGACGTGAACGAGAAGTTGCAGCGGCCCGCCCATGTCAGGACCGGGCCGCTTTTCTGCGCCGATTGAACGAACTCAGCTCATCTTCTCGCTGAGCAGGAGCCGTTCGACTTCCCGTCGGGCGACGCAGGCGGCATCATTGCGATCATGCACCTGACGAAGGATCAGCGCGCCTTCGAACAGCATGGTGTAGGCGTCTGCGAATCGTTCCGGATCGGAGGCGCCGGCAGCGACCGCCAGATCGCAGACCCATGCCCGGCTGGCATGTTTGTGCGCCACGGCGGCGGCGTGGATGGGATCGCATGGATTGGGAAACTCGGCAGCCGCATTGATGAACTGGCAACCGAGAAAATCCGGTGACTGGAAGAGGATGTCGAGAACATCCATAAGGCCGAGAAGCTGCTGCCGAGGCTCGTCGCCTGCGATGCGCTGTGCAGCCTCTTTCCAGACGTCCTGCTCCCAGTGGTCGCGCTCCGTGAGCGCCTCGACGACGAGCGCATCCTTGCTTTCAAAGTGCTTGTAGAACGTGGTCTTGGAGACGCCGGCCGCATCGATGACACGATCCAGCCCAACGGCATTAATGCCGTGACGATAGAAGAGATCGATCGCAACCCAGACGAGCCTGCCCCGACCCTCCTTTGGCGGCGCCGGCAAGCTCAACAGCGTGATGATGTCGTTTCGCTTGTCTTCGGAAATCTGTGTCGCTGGCGGCATCTTCGATTGCTCCGCGCACATAAGGGGTTGACCACGAGTCAACCGGGGGTGCACTCAAAGTGCACTGGCGCCCCAACTGGATCTCCATATCGTCTCACTTGATCGTCATGAACGATATTCAGTGATTCATCTACAAGGAGCCAGACATGTCTCAGACCGGCGCCACACATCACGTCGTCAACGGTGTCGACACCAGCCAGTTTAGCCAGGTGGTTGATTCGATGAAAGACAATCCCGAACTCGCGAAGTGCCGATTCCGCGCCACGAACAAGTGGGTGCAGGGCGGTCACAATCAAGCCAGGATCCAGGGCTTCTACGCCAATGGAGAAGAAGATGCTTCACGATCGGAGCCGTTCACGCATGATCTTGATGAGCCGCCGGTGCTTGTGGGTCAGGACATCGGCGCCAACCCCGTGGAGTACGCTCTCTCGGCGCTGTCGGGATGCCTGACGACGACACTGGTGTACTACGCGGCAATGATGGGCGTGAAACTGAACAGTGTTCAATCACATCTGGAAGGCGAACTGGATCTGCGCGGATTGCTGAATCTCGACGAAACGACTCGTCGCGGATATCAGAGCATTCGTGTCACATTTGAGATCGACTCCGATGAGCCGCGCGAGAAGATCGAAGAGCTCGTGAAGATTGCGAAGAACTTCTCGCCGGTGTGCGACATTGTGTCGAACTCGACACCGGTCACGATTGAGCTTGCCGCATGAGCGACCGGACTCGCTTTCTCAGCGCCGGCAGCGCATCGCGCTCGAACCATTGGTTCTTCTTCAGCCAGATGTTGTTTCGCGGAGAAGGGTGGGGCAGCGCGATGCGCTTCGGCAGAAGTTCAGCGAAAGCGCGGCTCGCGGCGGTGATCGACGGATATTCCGACGAGAGATAGCGACGATACGCGTATTGTCCAATGAAGATCGTCAGTCGAACTGATGTGAATGCGTCGAGCAGATCCGGGTGCCATGTGGGTGCGCATTCTGGCCTGGGCGCCAGATCACCGGATCGCCCCTTGCCGGGAAAGCAGAATCCCATGGGCATGAGCGCGATGCGCGCAGGATCATAAAACTCCTTCGGCGACAGCTTGAGCCACTCGCGCAATCGCTCCCCGCTTCGATCATCCCACGGAACACCCGAGGCATGGGCGGCGGCGCCCGGGGCCTGCCCGATGATCAGCAGCTTCGATGACTGAGATCCCTGGATGAGCGGGCGCGGACCTTCAGGAAGTTCAGATGCGCAGATTTCACAGGCCCGCGCGCGTTCGAGCAAGATCTGAAGGCGAAATGGATCAGGCCTCGAGCTCATACTCAGTTTCAATTATGTCGCTCGCAAAGCTCTTGTAGGCTTCACCAAACTGGCGAGACATGGAGTCGGTGTGCACATGAAACTCGCCAGTGCGGAATGCATCGAGGATTGCGTCGGCGACCTGAGTCGCGGGCTCGGCGATTTCGGTCAGGCCGGCGGCGTCCGCCATGTCGGTGGCGATTGGTCCGGGATGGACGCTGAAGACGGCTGTGTTCTGTTCAGCCAACTCAGCGCGCAGCGTCTGGGTGATGGAATATGCCGCGGCTTTGGAGCTGCAATACGGCGTGTACCCGGGGAACGCCTTGAATGACACGACGGAGTTGAGCTGGACGAACGCGCCGCCGCCGTTGGCCTTGAGCACCGGCGCAAAGGCGCGTGCCGTTCGCAGCAGGCCGTACACATTGATGTCGTATTCATGCTTCATGGCGTCGTAGAGATTGGAGTCAAACGCGCCCGTAGCGCTGAGCACGCCCGCATTATTGACCACAACGTGGACATCAGAAGCGATCTTCGCGGCCTCGACGATCTGCTCCTCGCTGGCGAGATCGAACTGCACGGGGATGACGCGTTCGCCATGGTCTGCGACAAGCGGCTCCGCCGTGGAGAGCGTGCGGACACCGGCGTACACCTTCTCGGCGCCTGCCTTGATGAAGGCGTCGACGATCGTCCGGCCGATGCCTCGGTTGGCGCCGTTGACGAGCGCGACTTTGCCGCTGATATCGAATGTGCTCATGCGAAGATCCCTTTTGACAAGTTGAATTGACGGACGGGGATGATAGACCTCGGTGGAGCCTCGCGTCTCCTGAACACTCCACCTTCATCAGAGGCTCACGTGTGACACGTGCCGGCGGCAGTGCGGCGATGAGATGTAGACAATGCTACTATCAGGCAACCGGCAAGGAGGCATGGCCCTGGCCACCAGATCGACGACATCTGCACACGAACGCACGCGACGGGATCATTCGACTGAGACGGCGGAAGATTACGTCGAGGCTGTTGCCGAGGTCCTGGAGCGGCATGGAAGTTGCCGCGTCAAAGACCTGGCGGAACGATTCGGTGTCTCGCATGTGACCGTCATTCGAATCGTGGAGCGACTCGTTCGCGAAGGGCTTCTTGCGACGGCGCCATACAAACCGATCGAACTGACGAGCAAGGGACAGCGACTGGCCGATCACTGCAAGGAGCGGCACGAGATCGTGTATCGGTTTCTGCTGGCGATCGGCGTGTCGAAGCGCGTGGCGGCGGCGGATTCGGAGGGGATCGAACATCACGTCAGCCCGCAGACACTTTCAAGAATGAAGCGGATCGCGGATTCGGAGGGCACAGCGCCCTGATCTGGCGCCTGCGGATAGGGAAACAGAGTTGACATTATATGTAGCCGATACTACACTTGAGATATTGTAGCTTATACTACATTTCTGGCTGACGCGAGGCGGAGGGTGTGCTGATGAGAGTTCGCTGGCTAATGGCTTTTGTACTTGGCGCGGCATTTCTGACGGCTGGCGCCGAGCGCGCCAGGGCTGATCAGGAGACTTACACGATCGTCGCAACAGTCGGCATGGTCGCAGATATCGCAGAACACGTCGCCGGCGATCGAGCGGAAGTCATCGGGCTGATGGGCTCGGGCGTTGATCCGCACCTGTACAAGCCCACCCGTTCGGATGTGCGGCACATGATGAACGCGGACGTGATCTTCTACAACGGGTTGCTGCTCGAAGGGAAGATGACTGATTCACTGATCCGGGCGGCGACATCGGGCAAGAAGGTGTTCGCGGTCACGGAGCTTCTGGATGAGCAGTATCTGCTCGAGCCCAAGGAGTTTCATGGTCTGTATGACCCGCACGTGTGGATGGATCCCAGCGCATGGGCGAAGGCCGTGGAAGTTGTGCGAGACAAGCTGACGGCGTACGACCCGGACGGAGCTTCGGAATACCGCGCAAACAGCGCCGCATATATCAAAGAGCTTGAAGAGCTGGATGAGTATGCGGAGCGCGTTCTGGCGAGCGTGCCCGAGGAACAGCGCGTGCTTGTGACGGCGCATGATGCCTTTAACTACTTCGGCCAGCGATTCGGCTACGAAGTTGTCGGCATCCAGGGCATCTCAACGGAGTCAGAGGCCGGCGTGCAGGATGTCGAGCGACTCGTGGATCTTCTTGTGGATAGAAATATCAAGGCGGTGTTTGTCGAATCGACCGTCTCTGAGCGGAACATCAATGCGTTGATCGCCGGCGCCCGGGCGCGGGGACACGATGTTGTGATTGGCGGCGAGCTGTACAGCGATGCAATGGGTGATGCAGGGACGTATGAAGGAACGTACGTCGGGATGATCGATCACAATGCGACGATCATCGCGCGGGCGCTCGGCGGCGAAGCGCCTCGGCGCGGACTCAATGGAAAGCTTTCGGAATGAACACGCCGGTGATGACAACAACGCGGCGGCGCACCGGGCTGTCAGCGCGGCCGGAGCACTCGGCGGAGAGTCCGCTGTCGATTCACGCAATGACGGTGGCATATCATCGCAAGCCCGTGCTATGGGATGTTGATTACGACGCGCCCCCGAACGAACTGATCGCAATCGTCGGACCGAATGGCGCCGGAAAGAGCACACTGATCAAGGCGTGCCTCGGGCTTGCGGCACGCGCCTCGGGACAAGTCGAGTTCTGGGGAGAGCCGTATCGAAAAGCGCGATCGCGCATTGGGTACGTGCCGCAGCGCGAGTCCGTGGACTGGGACTTTCCCGTATCAGCGCTGGATGTCGTGTGCATGGGTCGTTATCGCAGAATCGGTTGGTGTCGTCCGGTGTCGCGGCGTGACAAGGAAGCCGGGCTGGATTGCCTGGAGCGCGTCGGCATGCGCGCATTCGCCGGTCGGCAGATCAGCCAACTCTCCGGTGGTCAGCAACAGCGTGTATTTCTCGCTCGGGCGCTTGCTCAGGAGGCTGATCTGTATTTCATGGATGAGCCTTTCGCCGGGGTGGACGCCGCGACGGAGCGCGCCATTGTTGATGTGCTGCGTGAGTTGAAGTCGCAGGGCAAGACGGTGATCGTCGTGCATCACGATATTCAAACCGTTTCCGAGTATTTCGATCATGTGATCCTACTGAACATGCGCGTGGTCGCCGCCGGACCGGTGGCAGAGGTGTTCACGCAGGAGAATCTGCACAAGACGTATGGTGGACGCCTGACGCTGCTATCCGAGGCGGCAGAGGCCATCGCCCGTGCGGCCAAGGGCGAGGGCTAGAACTTGGGTCTTCCAGTGATGCAACTCGCGCTGGCCCACGCCGCGCATGGGCGTTCCCCCGCTTCCATCACGAATGTCACGGATGAACTTCCGAGTCTCGCTCAGATTCTTGACACGCTGGCGCTTCGCGCGGGCTACAACACGAACATCGTCATCATCGGAACCTCGCTGCTCGGGCTGGCGGCAGGCGTTATTGGCGTCTTCGCCTTGCTGCGCAAGCGATCTCTGATGACCGATGCGCTGAGTCATGCGACGCTACCGGGCATTGCGCTGGCGTTCCTTGCGGCGACAGCGCTTGGCATGGATGGACGCTCACTCCCCGTTCTACTCTTCGGCGCCACAGTAACCGGTGTCATCGGTGTGGGCTGCATCCAGGCGATCGTTCGGCTGACCCGGCTTCACGAAGATGCGGCGATCGGCATCGTGCTGAGTGTCTTCTTCGGCGCGGGGATCGTGGCGCTCAGTTACATCCAGTCAAACGCGGCCACCAGCGCCGCGGGGCTGAACACGTTTATTTACGGACAGACCGCCGCAATGAGTATTCAGGATGCTGCACTGATGGGTGGCATCGCGATGCTCGCGGCGCTGGCGACGATGTTTCTTCTCAAGGAGTTCTCACTGGTCTGCTTCAATGACGCCTTTGCGAGGGTTGACGGCTGGCCGGTGACGGTGATTGATTTGCTGATGATGTCTCTCGTCGTGCTGGTGACTGTGGCAGGACTGCAGTCGGTCGGGCTGATCCTCGTCGTGGCGATGTTGATCATTCCACCCGTGTCGGCGCGCTTCTGGACGGATCGCATGTGGACACTCGTGGTACTGGCAGGTGTGATCGGCGGCCTGAGCGGATATCTGGGGTCTGCAGTCTCGGCGCTGTTGCCGCGCAAACCGGCAGGCTCCGTCATCGTGCTCACGTCCGGAGCGATCTTTGCGCTGAGCATGATCTGCGCGCCGACGCGTGGTGTTCTTGCTGCGCTCCTGCGCAGGGTGCGCATGACCCTGCGATTCGCCGAGGAGCATCTGCTCGAGATGGCGTTTGAGCGAGCCATGGGCGAAGAGGCTGATGCGCGCCTCAGCGCCTCGGAGGTTCGCGACCTGGGCAAGCTGCGAGGCTGGTCGCCCTTGCAGAGGCGCTTGGTCGTCTCGTCACTTCGAATGCAGGGCGAAGTGGCGCGTGATGCAAACGGGTTTCGATTGACAGACGAGGGGCTGAAGCAAGGCGCACGGATCAGCCGCAATCATGCGCTCTGGGAGCAGTATCTGATGAGCTATGCGGATGTGGCGCCCAGCCATGTCGACTGGTCTGTGGATCAGGTGGAGCATGTGCTTTCAGATGATTTGATCGACAAGCTCGAGTCGAAACTGGCGGATCGAGGCATCTTCGTGCCGCAGGCGGCGACGGCGATCGCAGCGGGTCAGAATCATGATTGAGTTCGACATCGGACTTGATCTGTTTCCGCTTCTTGCCGCAACGCTTGCGGCATTGACGTGCGGGCTGCTGGGCAACTTTCTCGTGTTGCGCCGGCTCAGTTTGATGGGTGATGCGATCAGCCACAGTGTGCTTCCGGGGCTGGTCATCGCGTTTCTGATCGCATCCACGCGCCATCCCCTGGTCATGTTTCTCGGCGCCGCTGCGGCAGGCGTGGCGACTGTGGTCCTGGTTGAACTGGTGAAACGACTCGGTCGCGTCGAGCCGGGCGCGGCAATGGGCGTTGTCTTCAGTGTCCTCTTTGCGCTTGGTGTGCTGCTCATCGAGCAGGCGGCACGAAGTGTGGATCTGGATGCGGAATGTGTGCTGCACGGCCAACTGGAGACGCTGGCGTGGTATGGCGCCCCATCGACATGGGATGGCCTGTGGCACGTGTCAACGTTGGAGGCTGTGCCGAGACAGGTGACTTCGCTGGCGATCATGTTTGTGCTGGCCGTGCTCTTTGTGACATTGCTCTTCAAGGAGCTTCGCATTGCGGCTTTCGATCCGGCGCTTGCGACGACGCAGGGTTTCAGCGCGACGCTGCTTCATTACGCATTGATGATCTTCGTGGCCGCGGCGACTGTGGCGAGTTTCGAGGCCGTGGGTTCGATTCTCGTGATCGCCATGCTTGTATGTCCCGCCGCGACGGCAAGATTGCTGACGGATCGCCTGCGATCACAGATTCTGATCAGCGCACTGATTGCACTCGGGTGCGGCGTCATCGGTTATCTCAGCGCGACGGCGATTCCGGCGATCTGGGACAAACCATCGGTGAATGCGGCAGGCTCGATGGCAGTGTGGGCCGGCGTGCTGCTCGCTGTTGGCATCGTCGTATCGCCACGTCACGGACTACTCATGCGGGTGATTCGCCGGCGATCACTGGGCCGATCCGTCGCTCGGGATGATGTGCTCGCTGCGATCTATCGCGCTGAAGAAAGCGGCAGCGCCGGAATGAGCATCGAAGAGTTGCGCGCTTTGCTCATCGGGCGATCTGTGACGCCTGCGATTGGGTGGGCACGGAAGCAGGGCCTTGTGGCGCCCTCCGACAATCTGGTGACGCTTACCGATGCAGGAAGACGTGCGGCTTCGGAGATCGTGCGCAAGCATCGTCTCTGGGAGCATTACCTTGTTGCGCAGGCCGGGCTGACGCCGGATCATGTGCACGAGACGGCCGAGCAGTTGGAGCACGTGCCCCTTTCTCCACATGGCGGGCCCGAGATCGATCCGCACGGCCGTCCCATCCCGGCGCCCCCCGAACGGCGCCCCGGCGAATGACCTTCGCATTGATCTGAAGAAGTCTGGCGCATCTTGCGCGCGGTTTCCGCATACAGGACAGGAAGTCGATGGATCTGCTGCGCGCCGAGACGGCGCCTGGGTTGTTTGTATGTCCATGGAAACCACAATCTCTGTGAAGGAGAGCGCATCTTTGGGAATGCTGCGGCGCCGGGAGGCGTTGGCCGCGAGGCGAAAGGTTCGCCAACCTGGACCCCAAGAGCGACGTTACACTGGGTCTTCGGGGAAGGTCAGGCGCTGCGGCCGCCTGCCGGGAAGGCCCTGGATGGACGATCGACAGGCCAATGTGACCCGATTGCTGCGCGCTGCCGGCTCAGGCGACAGGCAGGATCTTGATGCGCTGATGGAGGCGATCTACGAAGAGTTGTATCGCATCGCGTCCAGTCACATGCGCTCCGAGCGGGCGGATCACACACTGCAGCCGACGGCGGTCGTTCACGAAGCTTACCTGAAGCTCGTTGATCAGCGCTCCACGGACTGGCGCGATCGCGTCCATTTCTTCTCTGTCGCGTCGGGCCTTATCCGGCGTCTGCTCGTGGATCATGCCAGAGCGCACAAGGCTGAGAAACGCGGCGGCCTGGTCGGGCGGGTGCCAATCGGGGACATCGAACCTGCCGCGGCTACGCCGGATCTGGATCTTGTTGCACTTGATGAAGCGCTGGTGGAACTGAAGGAGATCAGTGAGCGGCAGGCGCAGGTTGTGGAGCTTCGTTTCTTCGGCGGGCTGACGCTCGAAGAGATCGCAGAAACGCTCTCGGTCGGCCGGCGCAGTGTCGATCGAGACTGGAGCGTGGCGAAGGCGTGGCTCTTCTGCCAACTCAGCGAGCGCAGCGCGGAGGCAGATGATGGGCAATGACCTGACGCGCCGTGCACATGCGCTGCTTACAAAGGCGATGGAGATCGCCGATCCTGACGAACGCCGGAGCTTCGTCGATGAAGCGTGTGGCGAGGATGTTGAGCTTCGCGAACGCATGCAGGCGCTGCTCAGGGCCCTGGAAGAGGAACCAAGCTTCCTCGAAACTCCTGCACTTGAGCGGAGCGCAGAAGGCGCCATTCCCTCCCCTGCCGTCATCGGCGGTTATCAGATCGTTCGCGCTATCGGCGTCGGCGGCATGGCGACCGTATATGAAGCGATGCAGGAGCATCCGCAGCGTCGGGTCGCGCTGAAGGTGATGCGCCATGCTCTGACGCAGACATCCGCCGTCGAGCGTTTTCGCTTCGAGACCGAAGTGCTGGCGAGCCTTCGCCATCCGTGCATCGCTCAGATTTATGAGGCAAGCGCCAGCGATGACGGGCACGGCGTATCGACCCCCTACTTTGCGATGGAGTTCATTCCCGATGCGCTTCCGGTCACGGCGTATGCGAAGTCGCATGAGATGTCATTGCAGGATCGATTGGAAATGCTGCTGCCGATCCTTGATGCCGTGCATCACGGGCACCAGCTGGGTGTGATTCATCGCGATCTGAAGCCTGGGAATATACTCGTCGATGGCGAGGGGAATCCGAAGGTGATCGACTTTGGGATTGCGCGCTCGGCGGATCCGAAAGGCGAACGGCTCACTCAGGAGGACAGCGGCGAGCGCATCATCGGCACGCTCAACTACATGAGCCCGGAGCAGCACGAAGGTGTGGCCGCCGGACTCGACATTCGCACCGATATTTATTCGTTGGGCGCGTTGCTGTACGAGCTTGTCTGCGAGCGGTTGCCGCATGATCTCACCAACGTTGGATTTGCAGATGCCGCACGCATCGTGCGGGATGCGTCGCCGGATCGACCGAGCGCGGTGAAACCTCAGGTCAAAGGTGATCTTGAGGCGGTGATGCTCAAGGCTCTGGATCCGGATCGATATCGGCGATACCAGACCGTGCCGCAGCTCGCGGCGGACATTCGACGGTACTTGAACAACGAACCCGTGCTGGCGCGCCCTGCAACGACTGTATACCGGCTTCGAAAGTTCGCACAACGCCGGCGCGGGCTGGTGACATCCATTGCGGCTGTGTCGCTGGCGATCGTTCTTGGTGTGATCGCCACGGCTCGCCAGGCTGTGATCGCGACGCACGCACGAGATCGGGAGCGTGAGCAACGCATGCTCGCTGAGCAACGCGAAGAGGAACTGGCGCTCGTGGCCGATTTTCAGTCCCAGCAGCTTGCCGATCTCGATGTGCGCGCCATGGCGGAGGGCATGCGTGAAGAGATTGTGCGGCGTCATCAGGAAGCGGCCGCAGTCGCTGACGCATCAGAAGGTCTCGACAGTGACTCCCTTCAATATCAACTCGATGTCATCAACATGATTGACGTGGCGCGTGTCTCAGTTGACGAGCACCTGCTGGAGTGCTCCCGGGAAGCTATCGATCAACAGTTCGCCGATCAGCCGTTGATTCGCGCGAGGCTGCTCTTCACACTGGCGGGCACTGCGAATGATCTGGCGCTCTGGGATCGAGCGGAGGAATCGCTCTACGGCGCCATCGATATTCGCGAGGCCGAATTGGGATCGGATGATCCCGAAACGCTGGAGTGCGTCCATGCCCTGGCTGCGCTGCGGCTCTCTCAGGGGCGCATTGAAGACTCGCTGCCGCTGATGGATCGAGTGGTTGAGGGTCGCCGACGATCGCTTGGTCCGGAGCATCCGGAGACCCTGAACGCGATGAGCAATCGTGCGCATCTGCTGCGTCGTTTCGGCCGCGGCAAGGAGGCAGAGCAGGTCTATCGCGATCTTCTTGCGATCAACGAACGAATCGGCGGCCCGGACATGGAGGAAACGATCGAGGCGCTGAACAACCTCGCAGTCTGCCTGGCGCTGCAGCATGAGCTTGACGAAGCAGGCGAGCTATGGCGGGAGGCGCTGGCGCGACGCCGCCGTGCGTATGGACCGGATCATCCTCACATCGCTGTGCTTGTCGCCAATCTCGGTCGCATGATGATGGAGAAGGGGCAGTTCGAGGAGGCGGAGCCCTACCTGCGCGAGTCGCTGGAGAAACGGAGGGAGCGCTATGGCGATGATCATCCATCAACTCTTGCGGCCGCACACAGTTACGGGGTGTCCCTGCGAACACTCGGGCGATACGAAGAAGCCGAAAGACAACTGAACGACGTGATTGCGCGCCGCGAGCAGATGATCGGCGCCGAGCATCCCAACACGCTTGAATCGCGTACCGCTCTGGGCGATGTGTATCTGGCTCAGGAGCGCTTTATTGACGCCGAAACGATTCACCGACAGACGCTTGAGGCACGGCTGCGTGTGCTTGGCGAGACTTCGGATTCGACATTCGAGTCGATGAGTGACGTGAGCGAGGCGCTCATCGGACAGGAGCGCTTTGAGGAGGCTCTTCAGTTGATGGTGGAGGCGGTCGCGATGGCGCGGGAAACCTTCGACGAAGGGACCTTCAGGATCGGACTGCTCCTTGGCGTGCAGGCGCATGCTCTTGTCGGACTTGAGCGGTGGAACGAGGCGGCGCCCGTTGCGATCGAGTCGTACGACATTCATGTGGATGCGATGGGCGCCCTCCATGAGCGGACTGCGGGTATGGCGCTGCTGACGGCGGAGATCCATGATGCGCTGGATGCTTTGGATCCCGGCGCCGGGCATGACGCCGAAGCAGCGCGCTGGCGGGAACGGGCGGCCGGTGACCTCACCGAAGAATCCCCAGCAGGCCGCTGAAACCGCGATTTCAGGAAAATTCAAGAGACGTTGGCGCAAAGCGATGCGGCAGGACGCGTCGTCCTTTGAACCGGTCGTGTCGAGTGAGCTGGCTCGGACTCGAAGGCGTTCTTCGAGCCGCACCAGCGCTCTGCGTGGACGACCCCGACAGAGGACAGTCTCATGGATTCTTCTACAACCACTTTCGTTTCGCGCAGGAAGCGGGCCCGGGTGTACGGGCCGCCGGCGGCGCTCGTGCTTGCCTGCGGCTCGATCGGCTTTGCCGGCCTGATCAACCCCGGCGGCGATGGATACATCTGGTCCGGCGCCGTCAATGACAGCTGGCAGGTCGGCGGCAACTGGACGGGCGGCAGCGTTCCGAGCGATGACGATCATGTCGTTGTCGACAACGGACCGACGAACGCGCTGCTTCAGGCGCACTCGGCGGACCTGGCTTCGCTCTATGTCGGCGGCGCTCGCGCTGTCTCAAACAACGGTTACCAGCTTCGTGTTCGCGAAGGTGATGGGTCGACGACGGTCGTTGGGCTTGACTCGCGCATCTTCGTCACGGGCGTTGCTCTCAATGGCATCGGATTCTGGACGAACGAGCTGGAGCTCGATAATGACGCCAGGCTGATCATGAGCGGCGGCCGCACCCGTGTGGATGGCCAGCTCACGCTGATGGATGATGCGCGCATTGTCGGCCACGGCAGCGTGGAGATCGTCTCCGGCAATCCTGCGGCGCTGAATGGCTTGAATGGCCTGTCGATCAACGCCACCGGCGGCGAGCTTGCCCTGAGTGTTGACGGCGGCGGCTCACTGCTCTTCCCCCCCACCGTCAACGTCGTGGATCCGGGAGCGTCGCTCTACGTCGATGCGCCCCTCTTCGCTCCTGCGGATGACATGTTCATGGGTGAGGGCGCCATGATTGAGTTCGAACAGGCCTGGTCGATCGACGGGACGCTCGAAGCGGCCCCCGGAGTGGGCCAGAGCGCTTCGATCGCCGGCGCCGAAATGACTGTGCACGGCGGGATCGATGTCGCATCGGGCGTGCTTTTCATGCAGGCTCCAGTTCAGTTTGGAACCGGCTCTTCTTCATCCGTCGCAGGCCTTGGGCAGATGGTGATTGAGGGTGAGCATGGCGCCGCGCCGGGAAGTGAGATTGGTGTGGGATTCGGCAGCAGCCTGCGCTTTGATGGCCAACTGCCGCCCGGCCCGGCATTCGGCGCCGATGTTTCACTCTCCGCCGGCGCGCTGGAAGTGAACAACCCGCAACCGAGCGTGTGGCGCATGAGCGGTGATCTGACGCTTGGAAGCATCTTCGGCATTCGCTCGAGCCTTGACGGCGATGCGCTGATGCGTCTGACGGCGCACGTCGACCTGCCCGGTCTGGGAGGCGTCATCAACAATCACACGCAGCTTTGGCCGACCGCGACGATGGATCTCGCGCAGGCTTCCACGCGTCTGATTGTCAATGGCGTCCTCAGCCAGCTCAATGGCGCGCACATCTACGGAGACGGCCAGATCGAGATCGCAGAGACGGGCGAGATGCGCGTCACCGAGCCGGTCAATCTGGACGTCGATGTGATGAACGCCGGTGAGTTTGGCGTGAACGCTGATGGCGCGCTTGTCGGATACGCATACATCGACGGCGACTACGTGCAGGAGTCAACGGGGCGCCTGGTCGTCGAGATGCAGGAGTTCGCTCCGACGGAGCGTGATGTCTATGAGACTTCCGGCAGCGCCACACTCAGTGGTGAGCTCTTCGTGAATCTGATCGCTGGATACGAGCCGACGATCGGCGACACGTTTGAAGTCTTTTTCGCCAACAGTGGTCTTTCCGGCACGTTCGACTCGCTGGCCGGCGACCCGGGATTCGCCGTTTCGTATCCCGGCAATACGGTCGTGCTGACGTATGTCGGGCTCAATCCCTGCCCCGCTGATCTCAATGGTGATGGCCATGTCGGGGCCGCCGACATCGCCGAACTTCTGTCCTTCTGGGGTGAGGCCGGAAACAGCGACATTGATGGCGACGGGGACACGAACGCTCTGGATCTGGCCATTCTCCTCGGATTCTGGGGCCCGTGCCCCTGATCCGGACGCGGCCTGACCCACGAATCCCGCGTCACACCTGGGAGCCCTCGTTCAACATTGAGCGAGGGCTCTTTCTATGCGCCGTCTTCCGTCGGCTTTTCGCCGGTAGCCGCTCGCTTTCGATACTCCGAGGTAAGCATGCCGGCGAATCCCCAGTTCTCTTCATCGATCTCGTCGATGACGATGTGCGTGTGCTGGGGGCTCTTTCCCAGCACGCGCTGGAGCGTGGATGTGAACTCCTGGACGATTTCCGCTTTCTGCTCCGTCGTGATGGCGGGCGTAACACGCAGATTGATGTACGGCATAGAAACCTCCCAATGCGCGCATGTGATCAAACGGATCTTGCATGCGCATGAAAACGCCGCGGCTGGCGCGGCGTGGTGGATCTGTTCAGTTGTGAAGAAGCACGCGGGACGTTTCAATCAGCGCGATTGAAGACATAGGATCCGATCTTCTCGCTGTGCCCGGACGCGCTGCTTGTGAACTCGACTGTCCAGCGATCGTCAGTGATGAAGCGCATGTCGACGCGATATCGATCAGCGCCTTCAACCGTGCGAACTTCGTCGAAGATGAACCGGCTGCCATCTCCCACGGCACGTCCTTTGAATCTGCTGATCACCGGCGTGTTGCTCGACCATGCGGTGAGCGTCAGGCCGATACCCGGTTCGGCGGCAAAGAGCATTGATCCGACAACGATCTCCGTCTCGCCGCCCTGCGTGACCCGATCTGTCAGATCCAGCATGAGGTGATAATCATGTTCAATGACTCCGGCAGCGATGCCGGTGGCTTTCCTGCGGTGCTCACCGGGCGGATCGTTCCAGCCATCGAAATCCCATGCTCCGACGAATCGGGACAGGGCCATGCGATCCTGATCGATCTCATTGTCGACGCCGGACATATCGATCGCGCTGACGCGCGCCGGTCTTTGATAGTCCGAAGCGTCGGACCTGGCGCCCGGGCCACTTTCGCAACCGGTCATCAGCGCCGCTGCGGCAAAGAGCGCGACCGCGCAGGACGAAGTCAGCCGATGCGATGTGAATGTGCTCGTCATGTTGACCTCCTGTCGCAGC
Organism: Sarcodiotheca gaudichaudii; assembly: GCA_032355985.1. Classification (NCBI taxonomy): domain Eukaryota; phylum Rhodophyta; class Florideophyceae; order Gigartinales; family Solieriaceae; genus Sarcodiotheca; species Sarcodiotheca gaudichaudii. The sequence continues at coordinate 356,834 of JAUKVZ010000002.1, forward strand.
TTAGTAGCCGGACCCTTCGCCGTATCGGATGTCCTGCTGCCTCTCGGCCGCTCGTTTGTTCTGATCGCCGATGACGCCGCCGACCACGGCGCCGCTGACGGCGCCGATCGCGGCGCCGGCGCCCGCATCACCGGTCAGTGAGCCGATCGCCAGACCACCAAGAGCGCCGATGGCGCCTCCGGAAAGGGCGCCTTCGCCGGCGTTATTACATCCGGCGGCAAGGGCCAGCGAGGATGCCGCACATGCGATGACGATCGAGCGGCGGTTCGGTAGCGCAAACATGCGTTTCATGATGTGACTCCCTATTCTTTCCACCCACGCACGGGCGACACCCGTACGGATGCCGGAGAGTCTAACTTGGGCGATGGGCGGGTGCATCCAACGATCGTCCGGGAGACGTTGCGGCTTCTGCTGGACAGCCTGGCGATTTTCGACGGGCATCGACTGCACATGAGGTGAAGACCTGATGATTGAACAAGCCGAGTTCGCCACGTTCGTCGCCGCACTCTTTTCGATCATGAATCCGATCGGCAATGTCGGAATCTTCGCAGCCCTGACGCCTGATCGGACATCGGCTCAGGTGCGGCGCACCGCATGGAGCTGCGCGCTGGCCGTGGTGATCACCCTGCTTATCACCACCTGGGCCGGACCTGTCATTCTCAAGTTCTTTGGCGTGACCGTGGCGTCGCTCCAGGCGGCAGGCGGCCTGATCCTGATCATGATCGGTCTGAACATGTTGTTCAATCGATCGTCACACCAGCACACGCCGGGTGAGATCGCAGATGCGCAGGCGCAATCATCGATCGCCGTCGTGCCGATGGCCATTCCGATCGTCGCCGGTCCGGGGACGATGGTGACCGTGATTCTCGCGGCGCAAAAGCATCACACTGTGGCGAACAAGATCGAGATATCACTGGTGATCGTGGCGGCCTCCGCTGTGTGCGGCGCATTGTTCAGCTTTGCAGGCGCCATTTCCAAGGCGATTGGTCGCTCGGGCATGGGTGTCGTCACACGAGTGATGGGGATGATCATCGCGGCCATCGCCATGGGCATGCTCGCCGAGGGGCTCAGCAAAATGCTGCCGGGCCTCGCCTGAATCGATCGCCCGGGTCCCGAATCGATTATGGCGGCATGGAACCGGACATTACGATCCGAGGGCCACACACCCACTGATTGATTCAGCCTCTTAAAGGATGCGCGCCATCGAGCCGACTCCACACGGTGATGCAATCACGCAGTCCGCGGCCGTGATTCCTCCGTGAAAAGCACTCCCTGCCTGCCAGCCGCTGGCGTATTTGACGATGCGGCGCCTAGAATGGGCACGTTCATGCGATCCAGAATCTCCATCCTGTTGATTATTTTCAGCGCGATGTGTGCAGCGTTGGTCGCAGGCGCATCGGCGCTCGCCACGCAGGAGAACACGGGCGCCCGCATCATGCAGGCGCATACGCATGTCCATTTGCATGTGCACGGCGGAGTCGCACACACATACTCGCATGCCCATGCACACGCCCCCGCGCAGAACGCGAAGTATACGGACGACATGGCGCTCCAGAGCCTCCGTCCGCTTGCCGAACACGAGCATGTGCATTGCACCGACTGCAGGCTTCATCATGCGGCGCCGTTGACATATGTCGGTACGAGCGCGCCACGAAAGGGAAGCAACTCGCTTTCTCCGGCGTCAATCGCACGCAGCCTGCCGCCATTAGAGCGCAAGGCTCGCATTGACCGAACCCTGCCCGATCGAACCGATGTTGACCCCGCGCGAGAATTGATCGGGCTACGGACGATCGTGCTCCAGACGTAGTTGCCAGCTCCGGATATGTCGTGCTGCGCTTTGTTGCAGCGTGATTCAATCCTGTCCTACGCAACTGGAGCGAACATTTGCATGCCAATTCATTGCGGCTCGGCGCGCTTGTAGCGCTGACACTGTCGCTGTCGGGCTGCCAAACATATGAGGCGGATCCACTCGATGCGCCCGCGCATCGAAGCGCTTGGCTTGCGCGTACAGCCGCTGATGAGCCTGTTCAGGACTTCGCGCGTCGCTTGGCCGACCAGGGACATGAGGCGGCCGCGTCGTTCGATCCTGCGGACGGGCTGACGCTCGCCGAAGGTGAACTTGTCGCGCTGGTATTTAATCCTGACCTGAGGATCGCTCGGCTGAAGGTAGGAATCACTGGAGCGCAGGCCGAGTATGCGGGCCTTTGGGAGGATCCGCGTCTCTCGCTCGATGTGCTGTATGTCACAGAGAGCGTGCCCGACCGCTGGGTCGTGACGCCCGGCCTTGCGATCACCATTCCAATCTCCGGCCGCCTGGAAGCAGAGCAGGCCCGCGCCGACGCTGCGCTTCGAGCGGAGCTTCAGCGCGTGGCCGCGGAGGAATGGCGCGTTCGCCACGCAGTCCGCATGGCCTGGCTGGATTGGTCGGCGGCGATGCTTCGGATGGAAGAGACGACTGCATTGCTCGAATCCCTCGGAGCCCTGACTGCCTCCACGGAGCGACTCGCTGAGGCGGGCGAAATGATTCAAACGGAGGCTGCCCTGTTCACCATTGAGGAGGGACAGCGCCTGCTCGAGCTTCGCCGACGTGAAGGAAACGCAAGAGAGCTTGAGCAGCGTCTTCGTTCACTGATGGGCCTGGCGCCACATGCGCCTCTTTCACTCATTCCGGCCATGGAGGTTGATGCGTCGCCCGTGGAGCCTCACAACGACTTCGTGACGGATCGAAATCCCACGCTGTCGCAGTTGCGGCTTTCGTATGACGTAGCCGAACGCACGCTGGAGCGGGAGATTCGAAAGCAATATCCGGACTTGACGATCGGACCGCTGTACGAGACGGATCAGGGACAGTCGCGCATCGGCTTCCTTGGCGGGATTCCCCTGCCGATCTTCAATGCGAATCAACAGGGCATTGCCGAGGCGAAAGCTGAGCGCTCACTGGCGCGAGCTGCGTACGAGACTGCTCTTGAGCGACTGGTCGGTGATGCCGCACGCGCCTGGATTCGATTCTCATCGGCGCGCGACATGAGACTGGACCTGTCCGACTCTCTTGCGCCGTTGATCGATCGACAACTCGAAGACGCCCGCCGGCTGCTGGCGATTGGCGAAAGCGGCGGCCTGATCCTTCTGGAGAGTCTTGTTCGCGCTCAGGCGCTGAAGCTGGAACTGATTGACGTACGCCTCGAAGAGCAGTCGGCGCTGGCCGAGTTGGCTTTCATCGAAGGCCCAAAACCTGCGACCACGGCGACCGATGAAGCGGCTGCATCGACATCAGATGCGCACATGGAGACGGCACAGTGAACATGCGATTGATGTACGGACTGATCATGTTGTGCTTGTTCATCACCGCGTGTGCTCCGGAAGGTGAACCCGCCCATGAGGAACATGGCGAGGAGATGGCGGCGGATGTGACGAATCGGATCGATATCCCCGCGACCATCCGGAGGAATCTCGGCATCACCTTTTCGCCAGTCAAGCGCAGGCGGGTCGCGAGCACGATCAGAACGCCGGGCTCTTTTGAGCTGCAGCCGCTGGCGCGCCACGAATACCGGATGACATTGCCCGGGTGGGTTGAGCTGCTCATTGATCAATATGACCCGGTGGAGCCGGGGGACATTCTGTATCGATTCCGATCACCCGAATGGCCGGAGCTTCAGCACGAAATCATTGCCGGCGAGCAGGCGATTGACACGGCTCGCGCGGAGATCGAAGTCGCTCGCACCCGCATCGAAGAGACTGAGAAGCGGCTTGCCGCGATTCAGGAACGGCTCGAGTCATTGGCGCGGGCAGAGTTTCGCCAGGCGGATCTCGAAGCGGAGGCAATGGCGCTGGAGGCAAGTCTGCCGCGGCTGCAGGCCGAGCTTCAACTGGCGAGGACCACACTCACAAACGCCGAACTGACGCGCGAGCATGCGCTTCATCGGGCCTCGGCCGCAACGGGTCTGGAGGAGCAGGAGCTCATCGCGGCCAACAACCACAGCGACGACTCGCTTCCGCGATATCGCTCGGTCGATTGGATCGAAGTGCGCGCCTCCGAGCGAGGCGTGGTCGAAACGCTTGCAGTGACTGATGGCGCATTCGTGGAAACGCCTTCGGCTGTGCTTTCGACTGTTGATCCTCAGCGCATACGGTTCCGGGGTCTGGCGCTTCAGGCGGATATGTCACGTTTATCGACGCTCTCTGATGGCCTGATCGTCCCGCCGGATGCGGCGGGGTTCACCGCAAATGACGCGGTGTCCGCTTCGGTCACACTCGGACTTGAAGCGCATCCAGAGCAACGGACAATCACATTGCTGGCGACGCCTTCGGATGTTCGGCCGTGGATGCGTCCCGGCGTGTCCGCGTTTCTGGAGATCGAAGCTTCATCGACGGAAGGACCGGCGCTCGCCATTCCCCGGGCGGCCATCGTCCGCGATGGCATCACGCACGTCTTCTTTCGGCGCGATCCGGAGAATCCGAACCAGGCGATACGCGTTGAGGCGGACATGGGCGTCAGCGATGGGCGCTGGGTCGAGATCAGAAGCGGCGTCTCTCCAACTGATGAGATCGTGCTGGACGGGGCATACGAACTGAAGCTCGCAAGCCAGCAGCAAGGCGAAGCGCCAAAGGGCGGTCATTTTCATTCTGATGGAACATTCCATGGTGATCACTAGCGGCGCGCATCCATGCTGAAAAGACTGATTCAAATCTCGATTGACCACGCTTCGCTGGTCCTCGTGCTCGCGGGCGTGCTTCTGATCGTCGCGGGCATTCGGGCGCCGAGCATGCCGGTGGATGTGTTTCCCGAGCTCAATGCGCCGACCGTCGTGATCATGACGGAGTCGCCCGGACTGGCTGCTGATGAAGTCGAGCAATATGTGACGTTCCCGATCGAATCGGCAGTCAACGGCATCCCCGGCGTGCGGCGCGTGCGCACCTCCAGCGCGATCGGACTGTCGATCGCCTACGTGGAGTTCGAGTGGGGCAAGGACATCTATCGAGCGCGCCAACTCGTATCCGAGCGGCTGGACACTGTGCGCGAAGATCTTCCGCTGGGCGCTCACGCAGAGATGACGCCGATCACGTCGATCACCGGCGAGATCATGCTGCTTGCCGTGTCGTCTCCCGGCGATGCCCTTTCCCCGCTTGAGTTGCGCGCGTATGCGGAGTTCGACCTTCGCAACAAGCTGCTGGCGATTCCCGGCGTGGCGCAGGTGTCCGTTATCGGAGGAGAACTGCCCGAGTATCAGGTGCTGGTGGAGCAGAACACACTGCGCCTGTATGACCTGACGGTGCATGATGTCGCGGAGGCCGCGGCCGAGTCGCACAGCACGCTCAGCGCCGGCTACCTGACGAATGTGGACGGGCTGGAGCTTCCGATTCGCCAGAGTGGTCGCGTGCAATCAGTCGAAGATATCTCCGGCACGGTGATACGGCTTCACCATGGCACGCCAGTGACGATTGGCCAGGTGGCGGATGTGCGGCTCGGCCCGTCACTCAGGCGCGGCGCCGGCGCAGACGGCGGCCATCCTGCAGTGGTGATGACCATTCAGAAAGCGCCCGGCACGAACACGCTGACAGTCACATCTCATATCGATGACATGCTGGACGCGCTGGCGCCATCCATGCCGCAGGGTGTGCATATCAATCGACAGATCTTTCGCCAATCGGATTTTATTCGGCTCTCGGTCGACAACGTCGTTCATGCCCTCCGGGACGCGGCGATCATCGTGACGATCATTCTCATCCTCTTTCTGCTGAATATCCGTACGACACTGATCACGCTGATGGCGCTCCCGCTATCGCTTGCGACGGGATTGCTGGCGCTTTCCTGGATGGGAGAAACGATCAATGTGATGACGCTCGGCGGTTTCGCAATCGCGATCGGCTCGCTCGTTGATGATTCGATCATTGATGTCGAAAACGTGTTTCGCCGCCTCAATCAGAATGCGGTGCTGCCGGATGAGAGCCGGGCCTCGAAAGTCGCCGTCATCTTCGACGCCAGCAATGAGATCCGCCCCGCCATGGTCTTCGCGACCATCATCATTGCGCTCGTCTTCCTGCCGCTGATGTTCCTCGAAGGCATCGAAGGCCGCTTCTTCCGGCCACTGGGCATCGCATTCGTTGTCTCGCTTATGGCTTCGCTCCTCGTCGCGCTCACCGTGACGCCCGCTCTGTGCAGATATCTCCTGCATTCGGAACCGACGAGCAGGGAACATCGCGACGCCTTTCTCGTGCGAATCCTTAAGCGAGCGTATGAACCAACACTGCGCGTGGCGCTTCGAGCGAAGGGGCTCGTGCTTGGAGGCGCAGCGATCGCAACACTCCTGTCGCTCTGGCTCGCCTCCACGTTTGGAGCGTCATTTCTTCCGGAGTTCAATGAAGGCACGTTTACAGTCGGGCTCTTTGCGCCTCCCGGAACTTCGTTGCCGACGAGCGATCGAATGGCGTCCGCCGTCGAGCGACAGATCATGGAAGTGGAAGGTGTTCGAAGCGTGACGCGGCGAACCGGCCGCGCCGAGCGAGACGAACATGCAGAGCCGGTCAGCAATTCTGAGATCGAAGTGACCATCGAGCCTGGATACTCCAAGCGAGACGTACGTGAAGGAATCCTTTCCATTCTGGAGGGTATTCCCGGCATCACGACGAACGTCGGCCAGCCGATCCAACATCGGCTGAGCCATATTCTCTCCGGAACGCCTGCCGCGATTGCGATCAATGTCTATGGCGACGATCTTGACACCCTTCGCGTCATTGCTCGCGAGATCGAAGCCGCGATCAAACCGCTTCCGGGAGCGCGCGATGTGGCGGCGAATCGTGAGATCATGATTCAATCGCTGCCGGTCGAGTATCAACCCGACGCGCTGGCGGCATACGGATTGACTCCGAAGTCCGCGTCCGATCAAGTGCGTGATGCGATCTTCGGCGTCCAGGTCGCAGAAGTGAATGATGGCCTACGTCGTTACGACATGGTTGTGCGCCTCGATGAATCAGAACGCAGCGATGTCCAGGCTCTGAAGAACATCGTGCTTCGCGGCCAGGGTGGCGCACTCGTTCGGCTCGACGAGGTGGCCGTCATCGGGCCGGAGATGGCCTCCAATCTGATTGCCAGAGAGAACTCACAACGCAAGGCGGTCGTCTCATTGAACGTCGCAGATGGCTCGAACCTCAGCCATCTCGTCCGCGAAGTGCGCCAGCGGGTTGATCCGATCGTGCACGGCTACGGCTATTCGGTGAAGTACGGCGGGCAGTTCGAAGCACAGCAATCGGCAAGCGGAACCATCGCCAAGCTCAGCGCAGTTGTGCTTCTGATCATGATTGTGCTTCTGCACATGGCCATCGGTTCGCTTCGAGTTTCACTGCTCGTGCTCGTGAATCTTCCCCTGGCGCTGATCGGCGGCATCCTCGCGATCTTTCTGACCGAGTCATCCCATCCAGTCGGAAACTTCCTGGCTCTCTTCGGAATCGGCGCCTACACACCTCCGGTCATCTCAATCGCGAGCCTGGTCGGATTCATCACGCTCTTCGGCATTGCCGTGCGGAATGGAATTCTGCTCGTCAACCACTACCGAAGGCTGCTCGATCACGAGCATCTGGATCTCCACGAGGCAATCGTGCGCGGCTCTCTTGAGCGACTCATTCCCATCCTCATGACCGCACTCACGGCGGCGCTGGCTTTGATCCCGATCGTCATCAAGGGCGACAGCCCCGGCAATGAGATTCTGGCGCCGTTGTCCGTGGTCATCCTCGGCGGCCTGCTGACTTCGACGTTTCTGAATCTGGTTGTCGTGCCCGCCGGCTACGCCATGATCCATCGCAATGATCGTCGACCCGGACGACAGATCGACTGAGCGCTCACCCATTGCTCAATGAAAGGACCATCATGCACATGAAGAATTTTCTGATTGTCTCAGCAAGCCTGCTGCTGGTCGGATGCGGGCAGACCTCTCACGATGAGCCCGAAGCGGCGACGTCTCAGAGCACACCATCGGGATCCCATACGCATGCCGATGGCACAATGCATGCGGATCATGGCGATCCGGAGCATGAGGAAGTCGATCTCGGCCTTGTGACAATCGGCGACATGGAGATTGACGTCTCTCAGAGTCACGGCGTCGTGCAGCCCGGCAAGGAATCCCATCTCATCGTCCGGCTTCCCTACTCAGACAACGGCGCCACTGTCGTGCGCGCATGGCTGGGCGGCGCCGATCGAACGCTCGCATATGTCGGCAAGGGCGCCTATGACCGATCGCGCGATGCGTACGATGTACACGCCCCTGCGCCTGATCCGCTTCCTGAGGATATCCAGTGGTGGATTGAGATCGAAAGGCCGGCTGGAGAGAAGGCCGTTGGCTCGATCGAGCCGCGACTGGAGTGATTCTGCCGCAGTCGAACCACAAGCCCTTTAGAGGGCTGGGCCGAGCATGGCGACTGTGTTATTCCAGAGTCGCCGGAACGGAGGCCACAACTCGACCTCTTCCAGCGTCACCGGACGCGATGACTCGATAAACGTCTGCTGACGCTGTCGGAGCGATTCTGTCAATGCTCGATCAACGAGCAACACATTATTCTCGTAGTTCAGTTCGAAGCTGCGGCGATCCATGTTCGCCGAACCGATGAGCGTCAACTCACCATCGACGGTGAGCGTCTTGGCATGCAGAAGGCCGCCAACATACTCATGAATGCGCACGCCGGCCTCCAGCAGATCTGCATAACAGCTTCTGCTCGCGGCCGCGACGAACCATGAGTCATTTCGCGCTGGAAAGACGATCAACGTATCGACACCACGCCTGGCGCACGCGCACAGAGCGCCCTGCATGGATTCTGTCGGCACGTAATACGGCGTCGTAATGACGATGTCATGGCGAGCTGCATAGATGGTCGACTCAAACATCTCCGGCATCGCGCTGTAGCGAACGGTCGGCCCCGTGCCGAAGGCTTGTGCAGTGAATCCTTTCTCGAATCGCGGGAAAGGCCGCCGCAGATAGTCAGAGATGTCTTCGTCCACACTTTCCATCCAATCGGACGCAAAGAGATACTGATTCTGCCTGGCGACCGGTCCGACGATGCGGATCATCGTGTCGACCCAGGGCGCGAACTTCGGCTTGACGCGAAACTCCGGATCCGCGCAGTTCTGACTGCCGCTGTATGTGATCCAGTCATCGATGACAACATTCTTTCGATGGTTTCGAAGATCGATGCGGCCATGAAGCGGCCGAAGCAGCGGATTGCCGATTGGCAATGCGACACCCAGCTTGACGCCGGCCTGCCGCATCTGATTCCAGACATCCGACTTGATCATTGCGCGCGATCCGAGGCCATCGGCCATGGCGCGGCACGTCACGCCTCGAGCAGCCGCCCGCTTCAGCGCCTCAGCCACCTTCCGACCGTTGTTGTCAGTCAGCCAGATGTAGAAACACACATGTACGTGATCTGTGGCATTGTCAATATCGGCGACAAGCGCTTCGATGGTGGCATTCGAATCCGCCATGAGGCTTGCCGTATTGCCGGCGATCGCGCGGAACCCGTTAATGGACTTCGCAATCGAGTACAGCGGCTCAAAATGCTCCGGAACATCAGATCTGATCTCCGGCGCATCGGCTCCCTTTGCGCTCGCGGGCTCCGGAAGCTCGTACAGCACGCGCTGCATGCGCTCGATGCGCTTTCTGCCAATGCTCACCTCGCCCATCAGCAGATACGCGATGATCCCGACGACCGGAAGCGAGATCATGACAACGATCCAGGCGATACGAGAGGCCGGCTCCCGGTGCGGACGCATCAGCACACGGAGGACGAGCAGAATGACAACCGAAACGTGCGCAGCGATCGCAATAAGCGAAGTATGCGCGGCAGACGCCAGAACGACACTTAGATCACAACACTGCATGCGTGTCAGTCATCCTCCCGATTCAGCCGCTAACTAGCTGTCGAAATCCATGTCGCCGCCAGTTGATCGGTTTCTCTTAGGCGCCTGACGCACCGGCGGATCAGCTTGAGGAGATTCGGTGTTTGAGCCAAGCGCGGGCGACCACTGCAGCCAGTCACCATCCGGCTCCTTGTGCAATGTGAATTCCGCGCCGTTTGCGGCCGGCGCGCCCATGTCATTCGCGTTCGGCGTCGCGAACGCCACTCCTCCGGCCAGAATGGACTCCAACGATTCTGATTTCACATCAATGCCGCCCAGCCCGCCATGGATGGACAGGCCGCTTGCATTCCAGAATCGCGTCCGCTCGTGCACGAGATAGGCGAACTCAGGCTCGATGCGTGTGCGAACCGCGACATGCGTGGCGTCTGCCGCCAGACCGACATCCACAATCGCACCCACCACAACTTCACGGTAATACACCGGAGCGCCGGCGCGCAGCGAACCAGCGCTTTGTCCTTTGAGTGTGATATGCAGGCCCGGCCCAACGGGATCTGCGCCCGGCCTGCCAGTGAGCCCGGTGAAACTGGATGCGGGAGAGCCATCACCCGGCAGGCAGTCGATATGCACGCCATTGATCAGGGTGTCGAGATCGCGAACACCACCGATGCCGATCTCGGGTCGGACGATCCAGAAAGATGTTCCATCCACGGCGAATCGCTTTCCGGCGGCATTGAGCAGCGCAGAGATGCGAACGCCTTCGAACGCATCCGTGAAATCCATCGCGGTGACGACGCCAATTTTCACACCCTCGTGGCGAATGACTGTGACCCCCGGCTCGATGCCGCTGGCGTCCTTGAACTCGACCGTGACTGGAGTGGAATTGTGAACATCGAGATCCGGATGGCTGTGAAGCGCAAAGACGGCGCCATCCGCGACCGGCTGGTTGGCGCCGGCGCCTGCAGGTGAGTGGAATGCGACGCCTCCATCAAGGATGGACTGAAAAGACTTCGTGTCGATGCGAAAGCCTTCATCGAGCTTGAAGCTTGCGTGAATGCCGCTCATCTCCCAGAAATAGCTGGTGCGCGTGACCAACTCCCGATGATCATCTTCGATGAAGAGACTGACGTGTACGGGGCTTGTCGCATCCTTGATCGTGATGCGATCAACCTCGCCAACCCTGGCGCCGCGATAGAGCACAGGAGATCCCACATGCAGCGACCCGATTGTCTGCGCCTCGACGGCGATGCGCAAACCCGGCTCGGTGTTCGGCACTGGGGGGCGCTGGGTCAGACCCTGAAACTCAAATGTTGCGTCGCCGTCTCCGGGAATGCATGCCACGTAGGGGCCTGAGATAAGCGTGTCGAGCGCTCGAATTCCACCGACACCGATCTGCGGCGTCTGAATCCAGAACTGGGTTCCTGCGGCTGCAAAATCGCTCGCATCGGCGTTCATCCGAATCTGCAGAGTGATCTGCCCCGTCTTTGCGCTGACCTCCACTGAGTCAACGACTCCGATCTCGACGCCCTCATACTTCAGCGGCGTCTTGTGCTCCACAACACCTTCCGCATTCTCAAATGTCACGGTGATCATCGGGCCGCGGCTGGTCATCGTCTCGTAGAGCATCACACCGACGGCGATCGCGGCGACAACTGGCGCAATCCAGATGAAGGAGATCCCGCGCCCGGAAGAGACGCGACCAACGGCAACGGGCTGTTCAGGGGATTCGGACATGAACTAATCTCCTGCTGACATCCAGATGAGTCTTGGATCGAATGTCATCGCGGCAAGCATCGTAGTGATGACGACGCCGGCAAACAGAATGATGCCGGGGCCGGGCGTCACTGTCGCCAATACGCCGAGTTCGGCAAGTGCGATGAGAATGGAGGCGACGAACAGATCGACGAATGACCAGCGGCCGATCGCCTCCACGATGCGATACAAACGCAGCCGATCTGTCTGCCAGCGCTTCCACCCCAGCCGCACAGACAGAACAAGAAACGACATCGCTATCAGTTTGAACGTGGGAATCATGATGCTGGCGCAGAAGACCATGACTCCCAGGATGTACTGCCCGCCGGAGGTAAGCTCCAGCACTGAGCCATACACCGTGTCATGATTGACCTTGCCGTATTCAACGATGTTCAATACCGGCAGGGAATAGGACGGCACAAAGAGAATCGCGGCGGTGAGCAGCAAAGCTTCCGTAGCTGTCAGACTCGTTCGTCTGCTGACGGGCTTTACGGGCTCCTTCGGCGCCTGGATCGACTCGCGGACAGCATCACTGTCATACGTGATCGACAAGAGAATGGCGACCGCGATCGTTCCGAGCAGCGGATACCACCCGGGGCCGAAACTGACATTCCCAAAGTTTGAAAGCTTTGCATAGGCGACAGCAATGGCAAGCAGATAGATATCGAGCATTGCCCACGCGTTGAGCTTCTCCAGAAGCCCCAGGCCTGCTCGATTGCTGTATTCGGGGTGACCGAGACGAATCGGCAGCAGCACGACGATGGCGCCGAGAAAGATGATGAGCGGCATGATGACGCTGGTCGCGAAGACGAGCGTCGCGACAAACTGCGAATCGTTCTGAAAGAGGCCAATGACACCGCTTACCAGACGATTTGCATTGGATCTGCCGACGACCTCGAAGACCATGATCGGATAGATGTTCGCCGGGACGAACAGCGCCAGTCCGCAGAACGCCAGCGCCAGCGTCCGATCGAGAGACTTCACACGATGCTTTCTGATCGTGGTGTCGCAGCGCGCACAGCGCAGCTCATCGCCCGGCTGAAGAGGCTGGTGACGCTGATGGAGGCCGCACGATTCGCAATGCGACTCTTCGGTCAGCTGCGTATTTGCTTGCGATTGCGTCACGCTCGTGACAAGTCTCCGCCTCAAGGCCCCACGCGGCCATCACACTCACCCTGTGAGAATACCGCGCTCGACACCTATTGCGGCTTCAACTCAGGCGCAATCTTCGCCAGAGTTTGCGCCAGAAGTTCCGCGGCGGCGGCTCGACCCGACCGTTCCGCCAGCATCCCCTGGCGAAGCTCGATCTCGATGCCCGCATAGACGCCCTCTGGAAACCTGCGGCGAAGCGAGGTCGTCAGCCCATCGGCGGCGCCGTGATATGGTTCGTTGAGCCGAAAGCGAAGCTCGGGAGCACACTGCCTGATCAGGCTGCCCCACTCCTCACAGAAGGCCTGCTCGTGCGCATACGCCGGATCGAATAGCAGCGCCGCATCGATCTCACGCGTTTGGCCGTCAAGTTCATCGACGAACGAATGCATTCCGAGATGAAGCACACGGGCGCCCGTTGCGATTGCATCCCCCACCATGCGGCCGACTTTTTTGTGATAAGGCTCGTAAAACTCACCAATGATCTTCGTGCGTTCAATCTCAGACTGCCCGCGCGTGAACTCGCTGAAGAGATCGGCGGCACGAAGAGAGCGATTCAAGTCAACGAGCAATCGCGTAACGGAGTTGGAGATGATCGGCGCCGCAAAGCAGTCCGCCAGATCCTGCGCCACCTCAATGATGCCGGGATCGAATCCGCGATGGCTTTGAAGCGCCTCTTCGCCGCCAACGAAGAGTGGGCGATACGCCTCCGGCACCTCATTGCCTGCGTGCTCACAGGTCAGAAGCAACGTCGTCGGCCGCCACGCTGATTCCGCTCCGTCAGTCGACACGAAACAACGCTCCTCGCTGAAGACACTCCGCCAGTTCCGCGTAGATCGCCCGAAGCTCGTCGCGCGCCGGCGCATCACTCAACGACTGACTGATGCGTGTCGAAAGCGACCCGGCGTCCATGATTCGCCTCAGAATGGGCGTCCATCTTGGATGATCGGGCATGACTCGCTCAAGAATTCTCCCCCAGAGATCACCTGCAGTCATATCGCCAGCGAGACCGAATGCATCGAGCAGCGGCGCATGAGACACACAGGCCCTTTCGGCGTCGCGAGTCACGTTTAGCAACACCGCATGAAGTGATTCGGTGCTGACATTCATCTGTGCCGCAGTTGATGCCCATCGCTCTTCCACGAGCGCACGAGCTGTCTCCACAACAAGCGCGGCGATGGCGATGTCCGCCGCCGGACATTCCTGGATATCGAGCACACGAATCTCAATGGCGCCTCGATCAAAGCGCGCCATGGCGCCGCGGGCATTGGCGAACTCGTGTCGCAGCACCCCCTCGGGATCCAGCGGAGCAAGCTCGTGATAGAGAGCGCCAAGGATGTCCCGTTCGTATGCTTCGCGCGTCCAGGTTGGCTCGGGAACAACCAGTCCCGCCATCATCGGCACGCGCATCGAGTTCGTGCGATACACCTCCATGCGATAATCCGCATATGGCGTACGCCTTCCATCGGCGATGGGCGTGCTCGCCGTCAGCGCCGGCAGGATGGGAGTCAACAGCCGCAGCGCCGCGTGAAGGCGGCCGAACTCCTCATCATTGGCGAACGGAAGGTTGATGTGCGTGCTCTGCAGATTGCCCCAGCCATGGCCGCGGCAACCGAAAATGCGATCGTACGTTCGATAGATCTCATTGTTCTCATGAGGCCACAGGCGCGTCTCCGAATGAGGATCCATCCACGGATGCATGCCCGTCGGAAGCAGCATGCAGCCCATTTCATTCAGAATCCCATCGATTCTCCCCACATGATCCTGAAACTGTTCGGCGAGATCATCAAGCTTTGGCGCCGGGCGCTGCGTCTTGAGCTCCACAACGTGCAATGCCAGCTCATTGGACCAGGAAATGGTTCCATCCGAACCATCCGGCTCTACATCAGAGCCCGCCTCGCCGGACGCCGCCTTGAAGAGCGCATCGCACATCGGCCGCACATCCAGAGAATCTCTGTCGACGATCATGTACTCGAGCTCAATGCCGAACGCATCGAACAGCCCGAGCGGCTGGCTGGCGCCTGATTCATCCGGCGACGTCATCATCGAGACTCCAGCGCCCAGAAGAAGTGACGCATGATGCGGCTGTACAGTTCATCGCCAAGCGCGGCGTCTTCAACGCCCGCATCGACGTTGGGATTGTCGTTCACCTCGATCACGACCGGCTTGCCGCGAACGATCTTCAGATCCACTCCGTACAGCCCGTCACCCATGAGAGACGCCGCGCGCGTGGCGAGCTTGACGACATCTGTCGGAGCATCCTCGATGAGAAGTGTCTCGGAATCCCCCTCGTGGACGCCTTCTGCATCACGCTTCACGATCTGCCAGTGCTCGGGCGCCATGCCGTAGCGACAGGCGAATATCGCCTCTCCCGCGAGTACACCGATCCGCCAGTCAAAGTCCGTTGGAACATATTCTTGCGCGACAAGCAGATCCGTCTTCTCGAACTGATCTTCCAGAAGGCTCTCAAGATCGACGCCGGGATCGATGCGCGAGACTCCCGCAGAAAACGAGCTGTCCGGCTGTTTGAGCACGCATGGCAAACCCAGCGAGCGAATCCCACCCCTCGCATTCTCCTTCGAAAGGATGAGCGTTCGCGGCGTCGCGACGCGATGACGAGCCAGCGTCTCTGCAAGAAAAACCTTGTTCGTACAACGCATAATCGAACGCGGATCATCGATGACAAACATGCCCTCTGCCTGTGCGCGTCGGGCGAAACGATATGTGTGATGATTGACGGCCGTCGTCTCGCGGATAAACAGCGCGTCATACTCCGCGATGCGGCCGTACGCATCTTTCTCGATCAGATCACAACCAATACCCACAAGCTCGCCCGCAGCGATGAACTTGCGAATCGCCTCGGCGTTGGAAGGGGGCATCGAATCGCTCGGATCGACGAGTATCGCAAGGTCGAACTTCGTGGCCGGCGCTGCCTTCTGCTGGCGCGGCGCCCTCTTGAGATACCGCTCGGCCTGCTCCACGATGAACGGTCGATGCGATTCCGGCGTCTCGCCGAGTCCAATGACGCGCACGCCCTGGAGAGCCCATCGGCCATTCCTGACGAATCGAGCGCGAAGCATCGGCGCCGGGAATGCATTGAAGAGCGCCAGCGCAAGGCGATCATGCCCTGCCGCAAGATTGTGCCCGAAGTACACGCTGAGTTCGAACTCATCCGATTTAATGCGCTTCAGATTGGACTGAATCAGATCATCCAGATCCTGGGACACGAGTTTGATCACCGGCGCCAGCCGCAGATCCTGAATCGCCGAAACGGATGGAAGCGGCCGATGGCCACGCGCCTCAGCGAGGAGCGACACGTAGTATCCGGCCGCCTGGTACTTGAAGGAGCGACACAGATTGAACACCTTGCGACCGGATCCCTGCGCGTACTCGGGCTCCGAGAGATAGGCGTACGACGACACAACATCAGCGCCGGGAATCTCCAGAGGCCATCGCTTCGGCGAATCAACAACGAGGAGCGGCTTCATACCGATTCGCGCTCCGGCGCCGGCTCGATCACGAGCAGGTTGGCGTCATACGTCAGCACGCCGAGCATAATTGCGGGCACGAGGCGCGACATCGGCACAGCGTAGCGCTGGCTCTCAAAGCCCGGGTTGTCCGCAAGCGGATCGGCGATCGTGACGCGCCGGCCATTTGATTCGTAGCCGTGAAGAATGACAAAGTGGCCGGCGGGCTCACCGCGTATGTCGTCGTAGTCATCATTGGGGCCAAACTCTCGCGCACATCGATACAAGTACGTCGCACTGAGCCCGGTCAGCACCGGCTTCCCTGCGCGGATGAAACCGGCGATGAGGCAACTGGTCAGATCTCGAAACCGGATCGCGCCGCCGAACCTGAGGAACTCGAGGTACGACTCCGTTGCGACTTGAAAGCGCGGATCATCGATGCGCTTCTGCTTCGCCTGCGACGCCAGTCGCTCGCTCAGGCGCCCCGGATCCGCATCTCCGAAAGCGCCGGTCGTTTCATTCTGAAACCACGTCGGATCAAACACTTGAAGATTAAATGTGTCCAGCGTGGCGCGATAGCCTCTCCGAAGCGCATCGATCCCGAGCATGACCGCGAGAGTTCCTCGGCCAGCGCCGCTGGCATCCAGCGAACGGACAGAGTCAATGACACAGTCAAGCTCCACCTCATCATGCCAGTATCGATAGACGGCATGCAGGCATGTCGGCCCGCATGTTTCATCATTCGGCTGCGGCAGGATCTTCAGCGGAAGGAGATGGCTCGGACCGGATTCCCGACGAGCGGCGTCCTTGTCGTGTTGAGGCCCTGAAGATGACGCACGGGTGTGACCCACACTCGAAACCTCGGCGTGCAGCTGCCGGATCAGGCCGACATGCCGACGGGCGAATACTATGCCCAAGTCAGGTGCGGCGGCGGCGTTCGCCTCCCAACTTGAAAAAGCTCGCCCGCCCGCTTCACTCCAGAAGCCCGGCAGGCGCTATGGGAAGGTGTCCTGACGTGACAGCCGAGACGAACGAGTCGGCAGTGCGCATCGCCGGACAAGCGCTGGTCTTCTTTGCTTTCGATATCGGGTTTCAGGTGGATCTGGATGCGGCCGAGCCCCTTGTGCGCGAAGCCACGAGGCAGCGCGTCGTACGGGTTCGCCGTCCTGCCCCGGTCTGGTTCGACTACAGCCCCCCACCGCTGCGGCTGCGCGTCGACGGCGCCTCGATCGACGTTGGCGGCCGCCCGACCGAGACGTCGGCTGAGATGCTGATCTACGACTTCGGCGCCGCCCTCCTCACCTACCGGCTGCCACTGCCCGAAACGCTGGAGGGCGTCCGGGCGCTGAGCTGCGATCTGTATGACCATGCGGCGCTGGAGCGCGACGCCCGGCAACGCGCCCAGCAGGCGCTCGACACCATTCGGCCGGCGGTCGAGCGAGCGCGCCTCGCTGAGGCATCTGAAGACTACGTCGTCTTCGCGATCACATCGTGGAACGATGGCCAGCAACCCGCCGACATCCTCGATCGGCATCGACACATGCTGGCCGGCGCGATCGAAGCCGATTGCGTGGAACTCTCCGCCGAGCAGGCGCGCCGTTCGACCGATGGCGTGCTGTCCTACTCAACATCAGATCTGTCGATCATCGACTGGAACTCGGCGATTCTGTTTGATTCAGAGCCTGAAGATCTGATCTCTGTGCTTCAGCACGCCAACATCGAGTTGCTCGAACTGCGCGTGCTCGATCAGGAGCTTGATGAGATTCTCGACACCGCCGATGAAACACTCGCAGCGCTGACACGAAGTCGCTTCTGGCCCGCCTTCGCATCGGCCGGCATGTTGCGCCGATTCGCATCCGTACAGACCGACGCCGCGGTGATGTTTGAGGGTGTGAACAACGCAATCAAACTGCTCGGCAATCAGTATCTCGCTCGCGTTTATCGACTCAGCGCCGCACGGCTGGATCTTCCGGCGTGGAACGCAAGTGTGCAGCGCAAACTCGAAGCGACTGAAAGCCTCTATTCCAAGATGTCGGATTCGACATCAACGAAACGCCTGGAAGTCCTCGAGTGGGTCATCATCATTCTGATCGCCGTGTCCATCGCACTGCCTTTTACGCCCTGGTATCACTAGGAACGCGCGTTCAAGAAAATCTGGAGACACCGAACAAGCGCGCCTACAATGTCTCACTGGGCCGCCTCTCGCACTGAGTGATCGCCGGCCCCCGATCGAGCTGCCCAGATGCGCCGATCACGACCTGAGAACGAGACTTCAACACCGTGTCTCATGACTTCAGGAAGGACGCACACTATGAAGACAACGAAGACAACAAGTGCTTTTCTCGCGATGGCCGGGGCTTCACTGATGACGCTCTCGGCGTGCGGCGATGAATCGAGCACATCAACTGATGACGCAGCGCCGGTCAGCGCCAGTGATGTGGCTGCCCAGACCTCGGATGCCGCGGACACGGCAAAGCAGTTTGCCTCTTCGCAGATGACCGAGTTCAAGCAGACCATGCGCGATCAGCTCGATGCCATGGATGAAACCATCGATGAGTTTGCCGCCAAAGTCAGCGAGATGTCCGGAACCATGAAGACGCAGGCCGAAGCTGCACTTGATGATCTTCGCGAGAAGCGCGACGCCTTCGCGAAGCAACTCGATGACGCCCAGGCCGACTCGGCCGAGGCATGGCAGGATGTGAAGTCCGGTCTGAGTGACGCATGGAACGATCTGAAGTCGGCCGCGAGTTCAGCCGCCGATCGATTCGGCGATGGCGCCGATCCGACAGGCGCCTCCGGCTGATCAGACGGGTTTCCACTGAGTTCACAATGCATCTCTCAATGCAGAAAGGAAGTGCGCGATGAGTGCGCAGACAGAGGAACTGAAAGATCGTGTGATGGCCAAACGCCGTCGCATGGAGGCGAAGATTCTTGATCTCAAGGCGGACGCCTCCGAAGCGTCACGCAAGCGCGCCGAAGCCATGCAGCGCGAACTCAGCGACATCGTCGACAATGTGAGTGATGGATTCGAAAATCTCTCTGAAGAGGCGACCGAGAAGCTCAATCAGTGGCTCAAAGCGTAGACGGTCGCGTAGAGCCCGGTGAACTCGGGAGGGCAGCGCTCGCCGTGGCGTTGGCACTCGAATCACGTCTTCATATAGACTGGCCGAGTGAATACCCCGCCTGAGTCGATCGGCACATACACCATCTCGCGCGAGCTTGGGCGCGGCGGGATGGGCATCGTTTATCTCGGCCGCGACACCCGCCTGGATCGCGACATCGCCATCAAGGCGATACCTGAGCAGTTGGCTCTGGATCCGGATCGACTCGCCCGATTTGAACGCGAAGCCAGGACGCTCGCGCAGCTCAATCATCCCAACATCGCCGGGATCTACGGCGTCGAGGAGCACGACGGCGCTCGGTATCTCGTGCTTGAGTACGTCGAGGGCGAGACACTGGCGGAGCGCCTCGATCGTGGGCCGCTTCCCATCGATGAGGCAATCGAGATCGCCACGCAGATTGCGGCGGGGCTCGAGGAAGCGCACGAAGCAGGCATCGTCCATCGAGATCTCAAGCCGGGAAATGTGATCGTAACCCCCGAAGGCCGCGCCAAGGTCCTGGACTTCGGCCTTGCGCGCATGGATGAGGCCACATCATCAACCGGCGCAGTCAGCGAAAACCCGACAATCACATCACCCGCCATGCATTCGCCAACCGTTCCCGGCGTCATTCTGGGCACAGCGGCATACATGTCGCCGGAGCAGGCGCGCGGCCGGCGCGTGGATCGACGGACGGATGTCTGGTCATTCGGCGTGATTCTGTATGAGATGCTCGCCGGCGCCAGTCCGTTTGTCGGCGAAACGGTGTCCGATTCGATCGGCGCCGTGCTTCACAAGAATATAGACCTGACACTGCTGCCCGACGGCACTCCATCAGGCGTGCGCCGAGCGCTTCAGCGATGTGTCGAGCGCGACAAGTCCCTTCGATTTCGAGATATCGGCGATGTGCGCGTCGAACTGCTGCGCGCCTCTGGTGAATCAGTCGATGTCGGACGCGCGCCAGCGCCTGGTGGAACACGCTCCATATGGTTGATTGCGATCGTCCTGGCGATCATCTCGAGCGTCAGCGTCTGGTTCATCGCTCAAGCGATTCGTCCAGAGCCTGTGGCGGCCGTGCGCAAGTTCGATGTCGTGACCGCGGCCAGCGGGAACTCACTCGTCGACGCCGGGCCGAAGATCTCCCCGGACGGCAGCATGATTGCGTATACAGAGGACGATCAAATCCTGGTGCGCAATCTGGGATCATTCGAATCACGTATGCTTCTCGAACCCTCAAGTGTGGAGAACATCTTCTGGTCGCCGGACAGCGCATGGATCGGGTTTTACGACCATCATGCTATTTATAAGGTCGCGCTCGCGGGCGGAGCTTCAATTCGACTCACCGCCGAACCGTTGGATCTGTCCGTAGTGGCAGGCGGTGGATGGACGAATGATGATCGGATCTTCTTTTCAGACGATGAAAAGGGAATCATGGTGGTCTCAGCGCTCGGTGGAGACGCCAGAGTGGTCCTGCCAATCGATGAAAGCACGACGATCGACTACCACGATGTTTCGGTTATCCCGAATACAGGCGCGGCGTTGTTCTATGAACATCGCCGCGACTTGTCATTCGTGCTCATCGCTCTCGAAGGCGAACGGAAGGTAGAAGTCATGCCGCCGGACGAGTCATTCCCCACAACTCCGGTGTACTCACCGACCGGCCACCTGCTCTTTTCGAGAGGACCGACCGCGCGGTCGATCTGGGCGGTCAAGTTCGACGCCGAGAATCTCAAGTGCGCAGGCGAGCCTTTCCTGGTCGCGACAAACGCGACGCATGCTTCGGCGTCATCAGACGGGTCCATGGCGATGTTGCGCGGCGGCTTTACGCCATCCGGCGGCCTGACATGGGTAACACGCGAAGGCGACACTATGCCAATCGAAGGCGAGTTCGACAGCGTGTTCGGCCCCTTGCTGAGCCCTGACGGCAAACAGCTCGCGTATTCACGAGGCGAGCCCTCACGGATGGATGTCTGGGTGAGAGACCTGGAGCGTGGCGTAGACAGTCGCATCACATTTCTTGAGGGCATGGTGGCGCCGCGCGCCTGGTCGGAGGATGGCACGGAAATCGTCATCAACCAATACCTGCCTGAGAGCGGCGTGATGGTTCGCTCCTACTTCCAGGCGACGGATGGCACAGGTGAGACGCGACCATCCATTGACACGATGGTGCTGGCGATCGACAAGTCGTGGCAGATGGCCGTTGTCACGGATGGTGGCTTGGGCGCCGATTCGGATCTGTTCACCATCAACCTGGAAAACGCGTCAGAACGCTCGAAGATCGTCTCAGCGCGGTTTGATATCAGGAGCGTCTCGCTCAATCCTCAGGGCGACTTGATGCTATTTGTCTCTTCCAGATCCGGCGAGTCACAAGTTTTCTGCACGCGCTTTCCGAGTGGCGAGGGTCGGTGGCAAGTCTCAACCAATGGCGGCCGGCGACCGAGCTGGGCAGCTGATGGAAAGAGCGTCTACTTCCAGGGCGTTGAGGACGACGAGGCCCTGTATGAGGTCGATGTGGAGGTCGAACCCTCGATACGGTTTGGCGTCCCGTCCCGGATCATCGATGGAACGAAGTCCGGCATCACGCTCGATGCCGGCTGGTCAGTGACGAGCGACGGTCAGCGGGTCGTGGCGCCGATCGAGTCGGAAGAACAGACTGAAGATCGAGCGTCGATCGCCATCATCCAGAACTGGATCATGGAGCATCAGCGCAACTAGCGCGCTCTTCGACTGTCAGCGAATGCAGACACGCTCGCGGCTGCTTCCATCCTCATCGACGGTCAGTCGCTTTCCCGCCAGCCTGCGGCGAAGCGATGAACTCAGCACAAGCACATCCTCATCGTCGATGCTGAAGACCTCATCAGCGATGCTCGGCGTATCGGCCTGCAGTCGAATATCCTGGGTATCGTCACACTGAAGCCGCACGAGCGTGCCGGGAGGCGCATCGGCGTCGCGCAGCATGTCCCGAACCCTGGACAGCGCTTTCTTGGTGATCTTGAATTCTGAAGACATCGGTGCAGATCGGCATCAGCCGCTCAGATTGAACCCCGATCGCTTTCGCCCGATGAATGCCTCATAGATGAGTTCCTGGCCGTCCGTCGAAACACGATGGACATAGGACTCGCGGGAGACAAGATCGAGAGCGCCGTCGCTGAGCATCGTCCTGATCAGCTTCGAGAATCCGGACTGATCCTCAGGATTGAGAAAGTCCTCCTTGATCGTGAACGCAATCCAGCCGCCATCGACAATCTCGTTGTAGGCCGCGAGGAAAACTTCCGGCGGAATATCGCCGAAGCCGAGCGCGGCGACACACGTAAGACAGTTCGGCCTCAGCTTGGCAAGAAGATCGCGCGCGTCGTCCGGAAGATTCGTCATGTCACCGACGATGTATTCGTCGTACAGGCCGGGGCGATCTCGATGGGCGGCGTCCCGGGCTTCCTTGTAGATATCGACACCGATGAAGTTGTCGATTCCGATCTGCTGAAGTTCTTCGGCGACACATCCATTGCCTGCGCCCAGATCCAGAACGGTGAGCGAAGATGGCGACACGTTCTCATCCTTCAGACCGCGAAACAGCAACTCACGGATCTTGGCCGGCGAAGTGCACTGGAACATGTCGTACACCCAGCGCTCGTAGAGGCCGGGAATCGAATAGACGTCGTCGTAATCATGAAGACGAATCTTGCGCTCGCCATCCGGCGTCTGAACAATCACCCATTCCTCATCCTGATCAAGACGATCCCCAGGCTTCGGCAACGAAATCTCCAGCGGTCGATTCAGGGTCGCGGGCGATTTGCGAGTCGTCGCTGTCGGGGTGGGCACGTTTTGATCTCCTGGAGCGATTGTTCGTAATGCGTTTGGGTCCAAGGACCCAACATGGCGCACAAACACCATTTCCGCCTGAGTAGATGATTTGCATTGAAACTATATCCGCATGCCGCCACCTCGGCAAATTCCCCGCAAGGCTGAGCAATGGCTGCGATACCGCACATCTGCTTGCGATTTCTTATTTCAATGCAAACAATTTGCGGGATGACTACCCGCGATAGCCATGCGTGATGAGCCCTTCGAATGCCACGAATGCCACACACTCGCGCCCCACCCGCGCATCCGCAGGCAGAGAGTTGACCACGCACGAGAAGACCAAACGCCTCTTCGAATCCAGTGGCGACAGCATGCTCCAATGGCGCCGCTGATCATCATGGACGCCCGTTTGGTGAGCATGCGCAATGGTCGGCTCACCCACTCATCCAACGTGCGCCGATGCCGGCGGACTTGGAGTGCTTATCGCGGCGCCCAACAAGACACAGTGAAAAGATGAACGCAAGATCGCGCCTGATGTCACACGGCGGCCTCCATACTGAATGCCTGTGGACACCAGTCCGCGTCACCAGATCTGCACAATTCTGGACGCCGATGATGTGCCGATCTATGGTTCTGTGGCCGCGCACGAAAGCCTGGCCTGCAGTGTGGAGAGAACGACGATGAACGTGCGAGATCCCGGACTGTCCACCGAACAGCAGATCGTCGCCGCGATTCGTCAGATCGTTCGCGCAGTCGACCTGCACTCTCGTCGTCTTGTGGAGAACCACGGGCTGACGGGGCCGCAGGTTGCAACACTGCAGGTCGCAGAGCGACTGGCGCCCGCGTCGCCGACCGCCATTGCGCGTGCGGTTCACCTGAGCCAGGGCACAGTCACCGGCATTCTGCATCGACTTGAACGACGGGGGCTCATCGCCAGACGCCGCAGCGAGCAGGATGGGCGTGCGTTCATCATTGATGTCACGGCCGAAGGGCATCGGATGCTTAGCGCGGCGCCTTCGCTCTTGCAGGATCAGTTCAAGCAGGAACTTGAGCGCCTTGAAGACTGGGAGCGCTCGATGATCCTCTCGACGCTGCAGCGCGTCGCAAACCTGATGGGCGCCGAACACATTGAGGCCGCGCCACTTCTGACGAGCGACCGGATGGAGACGGACGGGCAGCGTTCGAGCGAGAAATCCTGACCGTTCTCGTGCCGGCGAACAACCACGAGCAGGACGCCATTCGGCAAACTTGCCGACGCTCGTACACACTGAGACACTATTCATTGGTGGGCTCGCCGGGGTTTGGCGGCCAATACTCCACAGATGCTGCGCGCCGTCAGAACTCATTGGATGGCTGCGCACCGAAAGGAAGTGTGCGCGTGCAAACGGATCCAACACCTGAACATGCGTGGCTCAAGCAGATCGTCGGCGAATGGACATTCGAGAACGAGTGTTCGCAGGGCCCGGACAAGGAGCCGCTTCGCGGGACCGGCAGAGAGTCTGTCCGAATGCTCGGAGATCTCTGGACCATCGGAGAGATGGAAGGCGAAATGCCCGGCTGCGAAGGCACAATGAAAGCCATCATGACCATCGGCTTCGATCCGGCACGCGGCAAGTTCGTCGGATCATGGGTCGGCTCGCCCATGACCGAGCTGTTCGTCTACGAAGGAGAACTGGACGAGGCCAGGCGCGTGCTTACGCTGAACACCACCGGCCCCGATTTCGAAGACCCATCGAAGACGGCCGAGTATCGAGACATCATTGAATTGCAGGACGCCGACACTCGCGTGTTCCGATCCGAAGCCAAACAGCCGGATGGCTCCTACGTCGAGTTCTTGCACGGAACATTCCAACGCGTCAAGTGAGTTCATTCGACGCCGGGACCGCCCGCAGACACAACGCAATCCCTATCAACCAACCGGCACCGTGATCAGCGGCCCCACGCCCTGCTCCTGCGAAGCCTGCATCTGGAACAGATAGATCAACAGGCCGAAGGCTCGCTTGCTTCGCTCATCATCGCGAGGCACGTAGAACCAGGCGTTGTCGTATCGCACGGCGACGAATGCGCTGCGCGGACGTTCCCGCTGGCTGCGTACGACGAGAGATCGCGACGGAGAACGCTCTGCGGCCGTTGATTGCTGTGTCACGGCGGCAAACGGCGGAGCGTCAACGCCGGCGGAAAGAAGCCCCATCAGTTCGAGCAGCGAGTGCATGCGAATTGTGATTTCGTCGGGTCCGCGGCCGACGATTCTTCGCGTAATGCGGAATCGATCGCGATCAGAAGCGAGCCCGAGAATCGATCGAAACTCACGCATGTATTCAGCAGTCTCGCCTGTCGGCGCATGGCGCAGCTCGAGGTACATGACCGCCTCCCCGTCGCCTTCAACACGAACGAGCTCGATCGCGTCGTTCCTGGCGAGTTCGACGATCAGTTCAATGGTTCGATTGAATGCATGCGACCGATCGAGCGGCGGCGTCATTGGGTCGGCGAAGCCAATATTCTCCGCATCATTGATTCGATGGATGGTCGTGGACAGCAACTGCTCCGGCGGCCAGCCCGAGCTGACAAGCGAGAACACAACATCAGCTCGCACGGGATTCAACAGTTGTGCAGCGAACTCCTGACCGGACAGGGGTGAATAGGTAACGGTCGGTCGCTCGATGTAGCGAACATTCGCATTTCCGCCGACTGTCCAGTTGGTCACACTTCCAATCTCACCGCCCCCACCGGCGATGCCCGCCTCGCCCGTCCAGACGTACTGCGTCAACACCGAATTGACCGCGAGAAATGTCGGCACCTCACCAAACCGAAGGCGCACAAGATTGAGCAGCATCTGCTCCTGCGCCGAAGCGGCGATCGCCGTGTTGTAATCGAACCGATCAACCGGGATCTGACGAGGCCCGTAAGTATCGCAACCAATGGTCAGGAACACGACCAACAGGGCCGCGAACGAGCAGAACGTGCGTTTCATGGCGTCAACTCCTCACAGGATCGCGATTCTGGTGGCCGCAGATCCAGCGCATCGATGCTCCAGCGCTTGCCGAAGCCTCCGGCATACTCGTCGATTGTCGCGAATCCGGCCCGCTCGTGCGCTCGAATCGATCGAGGGTTCGCCTGATCGATCTCAGTGATCATCAGATCAAAATGCGGCGACATCTGAGCTTGATGGGCATCGTACATCGCCTGCACCAGGCCGCGGCCACGATGATCTTTCTCAACACACACCTGACCCATGATGTAATAGCGAAGATCGGCAATCGGACCGCCGGGGCGCGCGAGGACCTCTCTCCGATCAAACATCGGATCGAGTTCCGAAATGAGATGCCGATGCTCAATGAGCATGACAAGCGCATACGCGATGACATCATCGCATTGCACGGTGGTTGCAACCACGTGCGGATGTGGCTCATTCATGGTTCGCAGCACCTGAAGATCATGCCTGAGCGTCACGAATCCTTCTGTGCCACGCTCAACCGGACCGATGCTGGCCGAAAGGTTTCGCGCCTGCAGAGCAAGAATGCCTGCGAAGTCATCTTCAGAAGCGGCGCTTCGAACTTTGTATCCCGCGAGGTCGGGCATCGCGCCAATATAGCTACGTCTTTAGGATGTCATACAACGACTTTTGCACAACAATGCCGCGCCCGATCCACCGCTCCAACTGGAGGACAACGAGCCAGCAACAAACCTGTCGGTATGGCCCGATGAAGCGCCTCTTCGGCGCGCCGCTGCACACGCGCTTCATGCGTGTTCAATATCAGGAGCACGGCCCCCACCGACCCAGCAAATCGGCTAGATCATCCGACCCCACACCATCGCCGAAGAAATCAGCCGGCACGCCGACCTGTCCCCATGTGCCAAGCAACTGGGCGAGATCAGAAGCCCCGATGTCGCCGGAGCCATCGAAATCACCCGGACAGCTCTCGAACGGAGTATCGAAGGGCGCCTCGTGCGCCCCCATGTCAATGATCGGAGGAACACCGACTCCGCTGTCTGCGTAGTTGACGGCATCGATGAATCGATCCGCACCGGCGAGATCCACTGCGAGCATCGCGACTCCACCCGGAAAATAGACGTTCGTCGCAGCATCGATTGCGTCGGAGCCATCACCGAGGCGCAGGTCATCATCTTCGGTGCCTGCCATATCGTCCGGACCATCTGCATCAACGAACACAGGGCTTTCGCCGGCCCCGCCGATGACGGCCGTCCCCGAAAGAGCGCCTGTCCAACCTTCGATCAACGATGATCGCGCGATGTCTGTATCCAACACGTACCCGGCCGGAAGATCGATTTGCGCCTCCTCATCCGAGACTCCGTTGGCCGGATTGCCGAAGAGAATCGAGTTGTCGAACAGCGGCGCCACTCCTCCACCGGCTACCCAGACGACTCCCCCTTCCACCGTCGCCACGTTGCCCGTAAAGGAACAGTTGATCGCGTGCAGCGGGTTCGAATCTTCCTTCTGTACAAAAGCGGCGCCGAAAGTCGAACTGTTGCCAGAGAACTCTGAATTCACGCAACTCATGCTCGCGCCGACGCCTATCGCCACGGCGCCGCCATTGACATCCGAGGAGTTTGCGAGAAATCGGGTGCGTTCGACCGTCGCGTGACCCCCAATGATCTCAAAAGCACCGCCCGAGAAATCACTGTCATTGTTGGAAAGCGTCGCTTCCTTCAGACACACACTCGAATCGACGAAGAGTGCGCCTCCGCCACATTCATCATCCGCCACATTGCTTGAGATCATCGAGTTCCTGAAATACAACTCGCACAACTCGGCGGCGATTCCGGCCCCGTTCATTGCTCTGTTTCGATCAACAGCACAATGATCGATCGTGAGTGCCGCATGCTCGGCGAGCACTCCGCCCCCTCTTGAATCATTCGCGCCGACACCGGGATCATTCGCATTGCCACGGCGGATTGTGATGCCGGAGAGCGCTGAGGGCTCTCCGGGACCATTGCAAGTGACGACGTGGTACGCATTGTCGGCGAAGACGATGTCACCCAACGCGCCTTGAAGCCCATCATTATTGTCAAGATCACCGGTGAGCACTGTCAGGCTGGGATCCATGTCTCGATCATTCGAAAAGAACTCGTCGCCATCGAATCCCCCAACAAGCGATACGCCGGGCGGAAGATCAAATGTCGCGTCGCGCGGATCAAAGGGAAACCCGGGCGCCTCTGGCGTGTAAGCATCCTTCGTGATCCAGATGTCAAGCGGTTTGCTGAGAGACTGCGCATCATCCAGTGCGTCATCCAGATTCGCAGGGACTGCCCAAGACGCGCCCGTCCCGGCGGCTCCATCGACGACATGCAGCACCGGCGGATCCAGCGCTGAATACTCATACGCGCCCATGTCCGGATTGGCGAACGAGACGCGCGGATTGCCGAGGAGATCGAACGGCAGGGACTCTGCGACATTCATGTCGCCATCAAGATCAAGCAGATCGCTCATCACTCCGGTGACAATCGCCTGGTCCCGAACCGGCGAACTGAAGTGCGTGCGCAGATTGTCATCGCGTGTTCCAACCAGACCATCCCATCCATCTGACTTTACGAAGCGAGGATCAGCACTCATGTTTCCGGCGCCTGCCCATCCGCCTTCCACGTCCGAGTGCTGAACGACAGGCGCAGGAGCGCTTTGGAGATAGATATTTGATTCGGACGGTGAACCCAGATCATTGGAATTGTCCCAAAGGATCGAGTTTCGAATATCGAGAGCGCCGCCCAGCACACACTCGAACGCGCCGCCAAACTCACTCGCAGCGTTGTTCGCAAACGTGCAGTAATGAAATCTGGGAGCGGTCACCAACCGAACCGAAACCGCGCCGCCACGCTCCGAAGTATTGCCCGAAAACACCGAGTTAAAGCAGTCAACAGACACCGATGAAAGCGCCTGCATACCGCCGCCATTGGGAGATGTATTTCCGAAGAAACGGCAGTTTCCGACGATCATCGACGCGGCGCCCGCATACAGCCCGCCTCCACGGGTCGTCGCTTCGTTTGCAATGAAAAGACAGTCGACGACGGTCGGCAGCCCTGTGCCAAACAGATCGAGACCTCCACCTTCGCTCGCGGTGTTGTTGGAAAACTCGCATGACTCAAAACGCGGGCTGCCATCTATGGAAATCGCGCCGCCCCCGCTGTTGGCATCGCAGTTGCGAAAAACACAATTGCGGATGATGGGCGAGGCGTCTTTGGCAAGCATCCCGCCTCCCATGGTGTCTTCGGGATTGGGACCGCCCTGCGCGACACCCCTTTCAATAATGAAACCGTCGAGGATGGCCGTCTGATCAACGTTGTCGGCCAACACGACGTGCCTCGTATTGTCCGCAATGTTGCCGCCGTCATCATCTCCATTGAGATCGCCTGAGAGGATCGTCAGATTCGTCGCTGGATCCCGCTCAGAAATTGAAAGTTCGTCACCAGCGAATCCGCCGTATATCGACGTATCTTCAACGAGCGTGAATCGATCCCCTTGCGGATCACCCGATGCGCCACCAAGCGTGGGCGTGTAGACACCGGCTTTGACCCAGATTTCAGTATCTCCTGCATTGAGCACGGCGAGGAACAGCGCCGTGTCGAGGCTGTTGATCGCCTGTCCCCATGTGGAGCCATCACCGGAGGCGCCGATTTCCTGGTCCACGCGAAGCACAAGCGGTCCGGACAACACCGAAGGTGTGAACCACAGGACGATGACCAACGCAAGCAGGATGCGCTTCATTCGTTCCGCTCCTTCCCCAAGGCCAGAACATGCATGTTGAATCGAATCCTCAGTCTATCCAGAACCTCACAAGCGCCAAGATAATTTCTAAGTCTGCGAACGACTGGCGCTCCAGTCCTCCGCGATCCCAACAGCGACATTAATGGCGCGAGG
The DNA here is from genome assembly GCA_032355985.1 of Sarcodiotheca gaudichaudii. Lineage (NCBI taxonomy): Eukaryota > Rhodophyta > Florideophyceae > Gigartinales > Solieriaceae > Sarcodiotheca > Sarcodiotheca gaudichaudii. The sequence continues at coordinate 386,813 of JAUKVZ010000002.1, forward strand.
GCCGACCCGGGCCTGCCGTCATAACAACGGACACGCACCCATGGGCAGTATCATGCTGTGCGACATCACCTAAACGTGACTTACGCGAGAAGACGTGGGGAGATGATGAACCAGAGTGCGAAAGATCCTGTCTGCGGCATGACGGTCGAACAAGGTCGCGAGGCCGCATCGATCGAGCATGATGGCGAGACATATCTCTTCTGCGCCCAATCGTGCGCAGACAAGTTTGCTTCCGAGCCGCAGCGCTATCTCGATGAATCATCGCGCGCCGATCGAGAAGCTGCCGACGGCGACGCCAACGCGATCTACACATGTCCGATGCACCCGGAAGTCCGCCAGGTCGGCCCCGGCGATTGTCCCAAGTGCGGCATGGCCCTCGAGCCCGCAGACGCAACCGCAGCGCAGGACGACTCAGAACTGCGCGATATGCAGCGCCGCTTCTGGATCTCAGCCGCCTTCAGCGCCCCCCTGCTCATCTACGTCATGGCCGGCATGTTCGTCGGGCGACCCTTCGGACAATGGATTTCGCCGACGGCGCCCCAATGGATCGAGTTGCTCCTCGCGACACCCGTTGTGCTCTGGTGCGCGTGGCCATTCTTTGTTCGCGGCGTGCGATCGATTCGTTCCCTTTCGCCAAACATGTGGACATTGATCACGATCGGCGTCTCTATCGCATACGCGTACAGCGTCGTCGCAACGATCGCGCCGCACCTCTTTCCCGAGGCGATGCGCGATGATGCAGGACGCGTCGGAGTCTACTTCGAAGCCGCGGCCGTCATTGTGACCCTCGTGCTCCTGGGCCAAGTCTTGGAGCTTCGTGCACGCAGACAGACCGGCGGCGCCATCCGCGAACTCCTTGAGCTTGCGCCGCCGACCGCGCGCCTCATTGGTGAAGAAGGCTCGGATCAGGAAGTACCGATTGATGAGTTGAAGTCGGGCGATCAGGTTCGCGTCCGTCCCGGAGACAAGATTCCCATCGATGGCAGCGTCATCGAAGGGCAAAGCACTGTCGACGAATCCATGCTCACCGGCGAGCCGGTTCCAGTTGAAAAGGCCGCTGGAGACGATGTCACCGGCGGCACGCTCAATAAGAGCGGCAGCTTCATCATGAAAGTCAGCCGCACCGGCGCCGAAACGACGCTTTCACAAATCGTCCAGATGGTTGCGGATGCCCAACGTTCACGAGCTCCCATTCAGCGCCTTGCCGACAAGGTTGCTTCGTGGTTCGTGCCTGCCGTCATCAGTGTCGCGATCCTGGCATTCATTGTCTGGCTGGTCGCTGGGCCGACACCCGCATTCGCCCATGCGCTGGTGGCCGCAGTGTCCGTGTTGATCATCGCATGCCCCTGCGCACTGGGACTGGCGACGCCCATGTCCATCATGGTCTCCGCCGGACGCGGCGCAAAGGAAGGCGTGTTGATCAAAAATGCCGCGGCGCTGGAGGCCTTTGAGAGAGTCGACACGATCGTCGTGGACAAGACTGGCACGCTCACCGAAGGCGAGCCGAAACTGACCCACATCGAGTTTGCCGAAGGCATCGACGAGACGCGCGCACGATCGCTCATCGCCGGCGCCGAACGCGGCAGCGAACATCCTCTGGCCGAGGCGATCGTCAACGGTCTGGACATCGATTCCGACCAACGGCTTGCAGCCACCGACTTCGAAAGTGTCACCGGCAAGGGCATCGTCGCAACTGTTGATGGCCAGCGCGTGGCGATCGGCTCGTCGTCGCTGCTTGCAGATGAGGGTGTCGACAGCGGGCAATTCGCAGAGGCGGCGGAGCGTTCACGTCGCGATGGCGGCACGGCGATCTTCGCCGCGTTCGATGGCGCACTCGCGGCGCTCATCGTCGTCGCCGACCCCATCAAGAAAACGACAGGCAAGGCAATCGCGGAGCTTCACAAGCGAGGCCTCCATGTCGTCATGCTGACCGGAGACAACGAAACCACCGCGCACGCGATCGCAAAACGACTCGACATTGATCAGGTGAGGGCGGATGTGCTCCCGGATCAGAAAGCAGCCGTCATCAAGGAGCTTCAGCAGGAAGGAAAAATCGTCGCCATGGCCGGTGATGGCGTAAATGATGCGCCCGCGCTGGCTCAGGCGGATGTCGGAGTCGCCATGGGAACGGGCGCCGGCGTCGCCATCGAAAGCGCCGGCATCACGCTCGTCGGTGGCGACCTGAACGGCCTCTTGCGAGCGCGTGAGCTCAGCCGTTCGACGATGCGCAACATCAGGCAGAACCTGTTCTTCGCCTTCGGCTACAACGCGCTGGGCGTGCCCATCGCCGCCGGCGTGCTCTATCCGTTCTTTGGCTTGTTGCTCAACCCCATGATCGCCGCCGCGGCCATGAGCCTCAGCTCCGTTTCCGTCATTGCAAATGCGTTACGACTTCGCGTCAGCACGAAGGACGCCTGAACAAAGCGACGCTCATAGTCTTACGGCGAGCTCGAGCTCGAGTTCGCCGATCGTCCTGCGCCATGCGGCTGCGCTTCAGGAATCGGCTCCAGGAAGATGCGCACCAGTCCTCCGGGCCCAAGAACGCGCCGCAGAACAAGAATGATGTTGTAGCCGAGCAGGCCGATTGTGATGCACATCGTGGTCGCAAGCATATGTGCGGCATCCGTCTTCGTTATCCCTTCGCGAACCGCGGGCACAAAACCGCCCGCCTCCTTGGCGCCTCGAAGGCCATGTTCGAGCATGAGCACAAGCGCCACTCCAATCGAATAGATCAATGTTCGAATGATCACCTCCACCCAGGCAGGCCGGCGCCGCACGTGATGGCCGAGCGGAATGTGCTCCAGAACGAGCACGACCTTCGCCAGGACAAGCACCCCCACCAGCGCGGCGGAATACCCGTAAAACGAAACGCTGTACTCGCTTAGAAGCAGACCCTTGAACGCGACGAGGAATCCGATCCAACAGCCGAAGTACAGCGTCGCCAGCGCCATCGATCGGATCTCGTGCTTTAATCTGTGAGTGAGTGTCATGGCGCCAGCTTATCTTCCCGAAAGGGCAAGCTGACGAGCCACGGCCCGGGCGATGCGCCCAAGGCAGACAGAGGGCGTTTTCAGCGATACGCTACGCCCATGAGGTGGGAAAGAAGAACGCTCTTTGGAAGGACGCCCTCCGTCGCAGGGGGCGTGCTGCTGAGCGCCCTATGGCCCTGCATGGCGATCGCCGCCGATCACGCTGAAGCGCCGAGCACGTCAGGCATGATCTGGATCCCCGGCGGCGAGTTCACCATGGGCAGCGTCGATCCACTGGCGCGCCCCGATGAATCGCCGAAGCATCGCGTGCGAGTCGATGGATTCTGGATTGATAAGACGGAAGTGACGAACACCCAATTCGCCGCCTTCGTGGATGCGACTGGCTACATCACCACGGCCGAACGACCCGTCGACTGGGAGGAGCTTCGCAAGCAACTGCCGCCGAACACCCCGAAGCCTCCCGAAGAAATGCTCGCGCCGGGATCACTCGTGTTCACCCCGCCGGACCACCCGGTCGATCTGCGCCGGTATGACCTCTGGTGGACATGGACCACCGGCGCATCGTGGCGACATCCGGAGGGACCGGGCAGCGACATCGAAGACCGAATGGATCACCCGGTCGTCCATGTTTCATATGACGACGCGATCGCGTACGCGAAGTGGGCCGGCAAGCGCCTGCCGACCGAAGCGGAATGGGAGTTCGCAGCGCGCGGCGGCATCGATGGCGCCATCAACGGCTGGGGCGACGAACCAGTCGATCCGACACGCTGCAACATCTGGCAAGGCCACTTTCCTGATCAGAACACTGCCGAGGATGGCTTCGCCCGATCCGCACCCGTTAAGTCATTCCCGCCCAACGGCTACGGTCTCTACGACATGGCCGGCAATGTCTGGGAATGGTGCGCCGATCAGTATCGACCGGATGAATACACACGAAGGACGCAGGAAGCAGACCCGGACGGCGTCATCATCAATCCGCAGGGACCGACGTCGACCATCGATCCGCGCAATCCCTATTCCTCCGTCAGCCGCACGCACAAGGGCGGCTCCTTCCTGTGCAATGATTCATACTGCGCCAGCTACCGCCCCAGCGCGAGAATGGCCGCGCCGCCCGACACCGGACTTCAGCATCTGGGATTCCGCTGCGTATCTGATGCGCCCCCACCCGATGCGGATTGAAGCACAACTTCGATGCAATATGACATTTCGCCGCCGAGTCTCAGTCGGCCACATTCCCGGATGGCGACGAAGGGCTCTCAACCCGCTCCCACATCAACGCATTGAAGTCGATCTCCTCCGTCTCCACGCCGAGCCGTTTCAGCATGTGCAGAACCTGCGCCCGATGATGCACTTCGTGCAGCGCAAGCTGTGAGAAGAAATCACCGGGCGATGCTCTGTATGCGTAAGGCTGACCCTCCCACGTCGTCTCATAGACGTGCGACGTATGCCAGTCTTTCACCGCCAGAAGACCCTGACGCGTCTCCGCAGCCTGATCCGTCCACGCAGGCTCTAGCTCTGCGAACGCCAGCGCATCTGCCGTGCTGACTTCCGGATCATGAACGCGCTCCAGCGCTTCACCGGGCAACGTCTTCCCGCGCACGCGCTCCATATAGAGCCACTCGGCCGCCATCATGTGATGCATCGTCCGCGCCAGCGAACCCAGCCCGATTGGATGCTCCTGCCGATACTGCTCGGACGAAAGCGGGCGCACCCAGTCGAAGACCTTCGACCGCGAGAGCGTGAGATAGTCGTAGACGCGAATCGGATCCATACATCGCATTGAATCCGATTGCCTGTCCACAGTCCATCGCAATTGGCACTGCGGCAGGCGAGAATGGCAATTGCTCTGGAAAATGGACATCCGCCACACGACGCGCAAGAGGCGCCGCCCCTACCATACGCTGCGAGGAATGGAGCATCTCGAGCCCCCAGCCCGCACAGCCAGGTCCATGAACATGACCGGAGATTCAATGCCAAGTGTGATGTGCGACCGGCGGTCGCTGGCTGCAGTCGCCTTGCGCATCGCGGCAATCGCGCTTTGTGGCCTGGTCGTGAGCCTCACTGCCTGTGTATCAGCCGAGCCCCGCGCCCCGCTTCCGTTGCAGGAAGCGCCGCCATTTACGCAATCCGGAACGGCGCCGCTGCAGGAAGAGTGGTGGCTCGCCTTCGATGACACGCATCTCAACCGCTCCATCGAACGAGCATTGACTGAGAACTTCTCGCTCGAAGCCGCGTGGGAACGCCTGATCGAAGCGCGAGCGATCGCCCGACGTCGACAGGCCGATCTCTACCCCCAGCTCGATGGCGTCGCAGATGCCGACTTCCGCGACGGCTCCAATGTCGATAACGAGGACGACACGCGATACCGCCTCGGTCTCGAAGCCTCCTATGAAGTCGATCTGTGGGGACGCATCGAGTCCCAGGTCGAGGCCGAGCGCCTGCGAGCATCAGCGACGGCCGCCGACTATCAGACTGCCGCGATCAGTCTTTCTGCCGAGGTCGCCCTGACCTGGTATCAGCTTGCCGAAGCGCGCCTCCAGCTCGATCTCGTCAACTCGCAGATTGAGACGAATGAGACCGTGCTCGAAGTGCTTGAGCAGCGATTCGCGGTCGGCCAGTCCGGCAGCGCCGACGTGCTGCGGCAGCGCCAGCTCGTCGAAGCAACACAGGAACAAGCCATCATCGTTCGAGCGCAGATCTCGGTGCTTGAACACCTCCTTGCAGTCCTCGAAGGTCGCCCGCCTCAGGCGCCGGAAGACATCCCCCAGGCGGCCCTTCCTGTCATCCCGCCGACGCCATCGACCGGCTTGCCGTCCGAACTGCTCCAGCGCCGGCCCGATGTCTTCAGCGCCCTGCTGCTGCTCAAGGCGGCTGACGAGGATGTCGCCGCGGCCGTCAGCGATCAGTACCCGCGCCTCAATCTCACAGCCTCCCTCTCCACCGAAGGCAGGAACCCATCCGATCTCTTTGAGGACTGGCTTGCGACGTTCGCCGGGCGCCTTGTGGCGCCCCTGCTGGACGGAGGACGCAGGCGCGCCGAAATCGAACGCACGGAAGCCGTCAGCCGACAGCGCCTCGCCCTCTACGGCCAAACGGTGCTCGTCGCATTCCGCGAAGTCGAAGATGCGCTCTCCCTTGAGGCACATCAGATCCTGCGCATCGGCAGCCTCGAGAGCCAACTGGCTCTCGCCAGGAGCACATCACAGCAGCTCGGCGCCCAGTATCTCAATGGCGCCACTGATTATCTTGATGTGCTGGCTGCGCTTCGTGAAGAACAGCAGCTCGAGCGCACGCTGCTCGCGGCTCAGCTTGAGCGCATCTCATTCCGAATCGCGCTGTATCGTGCACTGGCAGGTGGATTCGAGACACCCAGGGAAACCTACACCACGCGCATGAACGAGCAGCAGGACACCCGGGACGGAGATGATGTCAGAGGCTGATCGCACAACCGGAGGAACTCGCCGATTCGGATGGCGCGCAGTGATCACGATCGCTGTCTGCGTTGCGATCATCGCAGGCGCCGGCGGCGTGAACTACCTGATCTATGCCTCCGAGCCGACCGCACAGAGTGAAGGCGCCACGCGAAAATCTGCTGCGCTTGTAGAGACCATTGTCGTCACGCGCAGCGACTATCGACCCGTGCTCAACGTGCTCGGCGCCGTCGAGCCGGCAAGAGACATCATGCTCAGCCCGCAGGTCAGCGGGCGCATCATCGACATGCGGCCGGAGTTCGCTCCCGGCGGCATCGTCCGGGAAGACCAGCTTCTTCTCGAAATCGACCCCGTCGACTTTCAACGCGTGCTCACCGTCCGCGAGGCGGAGTACAAGCAGGTCGAAGCAGACCTGGCGATCGAAATGGGCCGGCAGCATGTCGCCAAACAGGAGTTCGAACTTCTCGGAAGGGACATCGACCCGGAGAATCGCTCGCTCGTTCTTCGCGAACCACAGATTGACTCCATCCGCGCACAGCTCCAGGCCTCAAAGGCGGCGGTTGACCAGGCGAAACTTGATCTCGATCGAACAAAGGTGCGCGCGCCGTTCGATGCGCAGATCCTCAGCCGCTCGACGAATATCGGCTCTCAGGTCGCGCCCGGCGATGTGCTCGGCCGGCTGGTGGGCGTTGATGAGTATTGGGTGATGGCGAGTGTTCCGCTTCGCGATCTTCGATGGCTGAAGTTTCCGGAAGAAGGCGCACAGGGCTCGGCAGCGAAGATCAGGCTCACCTCCGCCTGGCCTCCGGGCGTCTACCGAGATGCCGAAGTCACGCGCCTCATCGGATCCGTCGATCAGCAGACGCGCCTGGCGCGCGTGCTTGTGACGGCGCCCGATCCTCTCGCCCGCCGCACCGACGGCCCTCCGCTCATCCTCGGTACGATCGTTGAACTGCAGATCGAAGGACGGCCGTTCGAAAACGTCGTGCGGCTTGATCGTGACCTTGTGCGGCAGAATGACACCGTCTGGATCATGACGGATGGCGAACTGGAAATCAGAGATGTCAATGTGATCTACCGGGACGCCGATCATGCATTCATCAGCGAAGGGTTGAATGATGGCGATGAGATCGTCACCACCAACCTCGCGACGGTTTCCAACGGCCTCTCGCTGCGCCTGGCCGATACGCCCGCTGACGCCGACAGCGGATCCATCGAGAATCCCCAGCCATGAGCCGCACGCCGGACACATCAGACCAAACGCGCGGCCCCATCGCCTGGATGGCGCACAACTCAATCGCCGCGAATCTGCTGATGGTGATCCTGCTGGTCGGCGGCCTCTGGTCCGCCGTGCACATCCAGAAGGAAGTCTTCCCTCAGTTCCAACTCGATGTCGTCGAGGTCGAAGTCTCCTACCCCGGCGCAGCGCCCGCCGAAGTCGAACAGGGCATTCTCAGACCAGTCGAAGAAGCCATCCGCGGCGTCGAAGGCGTGCGCGAACTCACCTCCGAAGCGCGCGAGGGTCGAGGCACAGTCAGCATCGAACTTGTCACCGGCGCCGATCGGATGAAGGCGTTTCAGGATGTGGATCAGGCCGTCAGCCGCATCCGAACATTCCCCGATGACATCGAACAACCTGAAGTCAGCCTGCAGTCGCGACAGACAGAGGTGATCTCAGTCGGGCTCTTCGGCCCCGTCGATACTTGGACGCTGCGGCAACTCGCCGAACAACTGCGTGATCAACTCCTTGCCAACCCGCACATTACGCAGGTCGAACTCAGCCGCGTGCCCGACTACGTCACGCATGTGGAGATCCCGCGCAATCGACTACGCGAATACGGGCTCACACTCCCCGATATCGCAAGACTGATCGAATCCTCCAGTGAAGACATCGCAGCAGGCGCCGTCCGCACCAGCGCCGGCGAAATCCTGCTCCGAGTCAAAGCGCGAAAGCAGCGCGCCGAGCAGTTTGGAGAGATCGAGATCGTCGCCAGCGAAAGCGGCTCTGTCGTGCGGCTCGCGGATATCGCGACGATCCGTGATGGATTTGACGAGGGCAGCTTCCACTCACAATTCAACCGGCAGCTGTCCGTCGAGCTGGATATCTACCGCGTCGGCTCGCAGTCGCCGATCGAGATCGCAGAAGCGGTCATGGAGACACTGAGTCACTTTGAAACGGTCATCCCGGCCGGCGTCGAATGGCGCATCGACAACAACAACGCCGAGGACTTCCGCCGCAGACTGAAGCTCGTCATTGAAAACGGCATGCTGGCGATCGTCATCGTGCTGATCATTCTCGCGCTCTTCCTGGAGCTTCGCCTGGCGTTCTGGGTGATGATGGGCATGGCCATCTCATTCATCGGTGGCATTCTCGTGCTTCCCGTCGCCGGCGTAAGCATCAACATGATCTCCCTCTTCGGGTTCCTCATGGTGCTCGGCATCGTGGTGGACGACGCCGTCGTCGTCGGGGAGAACGTCTACGAGCATCGCCAGGAAGGCGACGGCCATCTCAAGGCGGCGATCCGCGGCGTCAAGGAAATCGCGCTTCCCGTCACCTTCAGCATTCTCACCAATATCGTCGCATTCATCCCCCTGATGTTCATCCCCGGTGAAACGGGCAAGTTCTGGCGACCACTGCCGATCGTCGTGATCATCGTGCTGGCCGTCTCGCTCTTTGAAGCGCTTTTCATCCTGCCGGCGCATCTGGCCCATGCAAAGAGTGGAGAAGGCTCCACAAGACTCGGCGCCAAAATGCATCGCGGGCAGCAGGCGTTCTCGCGACTTTTCCAGCGCTTCGTCAACAAGTGCTACCGGCCGATCCTCAGCCTTGCCCTGCGCTTCCGCTACATCACTGCAACCGCAAGCATCGCCCTCTTCTGGGTCATCGCCAGCTTCGCGTTCAGCGCACACATGGGCATGATTCTCATGCCGGAGGTGTCTGCGGATGAAATCGAAGCGGGCGTGCGTCTTCCCGTCGGCACGACTCCCAACCAGGCCGCGGCCGTCGCCGAAAAGCTGACAACCGAAACGCTGCGCATGTTCGAAGAGCACGATCTGCACAAAGTCGCCGAAGGCGTCAAGACGAATGTGCGAAGGCAGAGCTTCATCGATGTTGAAATCGTCATGAAGCCGCCGGATGAGCGGGACATGACCGCCCGTGAAGTCATCCAGCTCTGGCGCGACTCCATCGGCGATCTGCCCGGCGTTGATCAGATTTCATTTGAAGCCGAACGCGGCCCCGGTGGGCATCGGCAGGACATCAGCGTCGATCTGAGTCACAGCGATATCGATGTGTTGGAACGCGCCTCACGCGCATTTGTCGAACAGGCCGAGCAGTTCACAAACACACGCGATGTCAACGACAACTACAACAAGGGCAAGGCGCAGTACGACTTTCGCCTGCTGCCCGAAGGACGCGCACTCGGCCTGACGCCTGCTGATATCGGCGGCCAGTTGCGCGGCGCCTTCTACGGCTCGCTCGCCCTTCGCCTCCTGCGCGGCACAAACGAAATCGAAGTGCGTGTCAAACTGCCCGAGAACGAACGCGAAGATCTCTATCACCTGGAAGATCTTGTGATTCGCACACCATCCGGCGCCGAAGTGCCCCTGCTTGATGTTGTCGATGTGCGCCAGAGCGAGGCGTTCACATCGATCAACCGGCGCGATGGCAGGCGCATCGTCAATGTCTCCATGGATGTCGAGCCCACCCGCGCCACCGGACAGGTCATCACAGCGCTGAAGGCGAGCGTCCTGCCGCAGCTCCGCCACGACTTCCCCGGACTGACATGGACTTTCGAAGGCAGCGACGCGGAACTGCGTGAAGCGACGCGCACGCTCTGGGGTGGCTTTGGCCTCGCCCTGTTTGTCATCTACGCACTGCTCGCCGTCGCCTTCCGTCGGTACCTGCAACCGCTGATCGTGCTCGTGGCGATCCCCTTCGGCATTGTCGGCGCCGTCATCGGCCACATCCTTCTCGGATACGACCTGTCGCTTATTAGTCTCATGGGCGTCATCGCGCTGTCCGGCGTTGTCGTCAATGATTCCCTGATCATGATCGACTATGCAAACCGACATCGCGGCGACCAGAGCGCCTTCGACGCCATCCTGCAGGCAGGTGTGCGCCGTTTCCGACCCATCTTCCTCACCACCGCGACAACATTCTTCGGCCTCGCGCCCATCATTCTCGAGAAGTCACTTCAGGCGCAGTACATCGTGCCCATGGCGATCTCGCTCGGCTTCGGCATCGTCTTCGCAACGGGCATCATTCTCCTGCTCGTGCCGTGCCTCTATCTGATGCTCGAGGATCTGGTCACTCTGACAGCACGCGAACCTTCGCCGGAACGCAGGGCCAGCGATCAGGTGAAGTGGCGACACGCCGGCGATTGATCCTCATTCGCCGAAGCGCACTGCCTTCGAACCGCTGAGACCCCCTACCTGATCCCCGCGATCCGATCAGCATGCGCCCCGATGACCTTCCACACACCGCCCTCCTTGCGAAAAAGCACAGTGTTGCGAATCGATGTCGACCGCATCTCATCATCGATGCGATTGCTGCCGTGCGTCACACTCGTCGCAAACGCAAGCCTTGGCCCCACGAAGACATGCACATCCGAAACATGAATGTTCCCGCCAAGCTTCATGTCCGCCTGCGCCTGCCATGATTGGCGAACATCATTCCAGCCGATCCTCACATCGCCGGCCGGCCCCATGTAGTACACATCATCAGCATGCGACCACATCGCCTCCATCGGAGCGATATCACCCCTGAACATCGCTCTCGCGGCCTCCGTGTATGCCTCCATCGCATCACGAATCGACTCCCGCTCGCAGATGTCAGAAAGCGTGTGCACACCATTGCTCTTGAGGATGGCCGCATACTTCCCGCTGCGGCAAAGCTCGCCAAGCCGATCATCAAACTGATCACGAAGCGATTCGTCTCGAAACGCGATCTTGAGATTGGTCACGGGCGGCAGAATGTCGTGAGCCACCGCATCTTCGAGACTCTTTCCCTGCCGCCTTGTGAAGTACTCAAAGATACTTGCATCAATGACACACACCCGGTCGGGCTCAGCCCAGAACGTGCGGACCTGATCGGCCTGATCGTCGAACTCCATGTATTCGTCTCGATGCGCGCCGCCGGGCCCGTAGAGACGCTCAATCTCATCACCCAGCTCAAGATCAGCGCCATCCCATGTCAGCACCGGATGACCGGCCAGATCATCAATACCCTTGAGCGTGAGCTGATCCTGTCTCCGCGTATATGCGTAGTTGACAAAACTGAGCACATCATGCGAATAGAAAGCGCCATCGCCAGCGAGATGCACACCGACCGCGACATCCGCATCGTCGCCGTTAATGGCAGACTGAATCCTGCCATAGTCCATCTGCTTGAACTCAAGGTCGTATTCAGGAAGCGCCGCGCGCATGAGATCGATCTCAAGACCCCTGGTCGCATGATTGATGACATACGGCGGAATGTCGACGGAAATGGCGACGATCAGCTGCTCACGAGCGCCGAGAACATCCCCACAGTTCAACGGCGCACACAGCGCCATTCCCAGCCCGATCAGGCGAGTATTGATCATGATGAGTCTCCTCAGCGCTCCACGCCTTCGGCGTCGGGCTCGATGAACCGCATCGATTGTGATTCGAATCTCAAAACGCCCCTAAGGCGCCAGCTCGAAGTATTCCTTGATCCCCGAAAGCACACCATCCGCAGCCATCGCGGCAAAGAGCAATCCCATGACTCTTGACACGATACTCGCGCCGACCTGTCCGATCATCTTCTGAATCCGCGATGCCAGCAGCATGGCCAGAAGCGCCAAGCCCAGAATCAAGCCAACGACAAGGGCCGTCATCGCCTGTTGTCCAAGGCTGAACTGCGAGTGATCCGTGCGAAGGATTACCGCCATGATCGCACCGGGGCCGGCGATCGAAGGAATCGCCAGCGGATACACCGCAGCGTCAAGCTGATCGTCCGCATGCTTCATCGCTTCGGCGACCTCGTGTTCTGGCTTGCTCTCGCCGAAGATCATGTCCACGGCGAACAGAAACAGGATGATCCCGCCCGCCACACGAAACGCCGCAAAGTTGATATCCAATTGTTCCAGCACGAACTGCCCGAGCACGATGCAGACAAGCAGCAGACCCGCGGAGATCATCGCTGCGCGAAACGCGATGCGCCGGCGCACGCCCTCCGACATCCCTGCCGTCGCGGCAATGAACACCGGCACCGTGCCAATCGGATCGATCACAGTAAACAGGAAGACGAAGTCTCCCAGAAAATGATCCATGCCTGATCGTACCCTCTTTACGCATGCTCATGCGCAACAGCATGGGTCGATCGCCGGAAGCGCCCGGGATCATGCCTTCCAGAGAACTTCGCGATTCGTGTGCCCAGGATCTACCGCATTAGCCGCCCGTCGGCGCCGGATACAACGTCGGCGCCCCCGGACCCACAGGAAGGCCGAGCGCAAAGACCCACAGATAGAAAAGAATGACCCACCCGATGAGAAAGACGATCGAATACGGCAGCATCGTCGCCACCATCGTTCCGATGCCCAGATCCTTCTTGTACTTCGTCGCCACCGCCAGAATAAGCCCGAAGTAACTCATCATCGGCGTGATCACATTCGTCGTCGAATCACCGATGCGATACGCCGCCTGAATGACTTCCGGGCTGTACCCGATCGTCATCAACATCGGCACGAAGATCGGCGCCGTCACAGCCCATTGGGCGCTCGCCGATCCGAGCATCAGATTGACAAAGCAGCACATCAGGATGAACGGCAGAAAGACAAGTGGATTGTCCAGCCGCATCGCCACAATCGCGTCGGCGCCCAGCACTGCCAGAATCTGACCCAGGCCGCAGTAATTGAAGAACGCGACAAACTGAGCCGCGAAAAAGACCAGCACGATGTACAGCCCCATGCTGCGCATCGCGCCCGCCATGGCGTCAATCACATCCCGATCACCCTTCATCGTTCCAACAACACGCCCATATACGAATCCGGGAACAACAAAGAAGATCAGAATGATCGGCACCACACTGCGCAGCAGCGGCCGGTACACCTCCGGTCCCACGGCGTTCGGATCAGGATTGCGCAAGAGACCCCAGCCCGGTATCCAACCAAGCGGAATCGGCGGGCCGGCCACGACGATGATCCCGAACACCACCAGCAAAGCGCTAAGCGCTGCGTACAAAAGACCCTTCATCTCCAGCCGATTCACCGGCGCCATCGATGCCTGCTCGCCGAGATCTTCAGAAGCCTCGCTCTCGTCATACGGCCCCAGCCGCGGCTCCACGATCTTCGCAGACACAAACCACCCGGCGGCCGTGATGAAGAACGTACTGACGATCATGAAGTACCAGTTGACCGCCGGATGCACCTCATAGCTGGGATCCATGATGCGCGCCGCTTCTTCCGTGATGCCGGCAAGAAGCGGATCAACCGTACCGATCAATAGATTCGCCGAGTAGCCGCCCGACACACCCGCAAAAGCCGCGGCCATACCCGCCAGCGGATGCCGCCCGAGCGAGTGATAAATCGCCATCGCCAGCGGAATCAGCACGACATAGCCCATCTCGCTGGCCGTATTGCTGATGACGCCGGCAAACACAATCACGGCAGTCACGAGATTCTTCGGCGCTCCAAGCACGAGCGCACGCACGGTAGTCGTCAACAACCCCGATCGCTCGGCAACGCCAACGCCAAGCAGCGCCACCAGCACCGTCCCCAACGGCACGAACCCCGTGAAGTTCGTCACCAGATTCTGACTCATCCAGCGCACGCCCTCGGCGCTGAGCAGACTCCGCACCGTGAACATCGCCCCATCAGCGCCGGGACGCGGATCCTCCACCTGCAAGCCGAATGCTGCAGCAATCCCCGACGCGAACACAACACCGAGTGCAAAGAGGGCAAAGAGCGTCACCGGGTGCGGCAGAAGATTCCCGAGCCACTCCACGGCCGCAAGGAATCGCACGAACAAACCCGAACGTCCCTCGCCCGCCCCATCATCATGTGGCGGCTTGCCCTCCGATGGCTCCGGAGGCTGCTCTTCAGGGCGCGGGTGACTCTCTTCCGGCGGGCGATTCTCTGGAGGTGGCGATTCCATCGGGCCATCCTATCGACCCGCCAGCGGCGCGCACAGACTCTGTGCCGACGTCGCTGTACCGACTGAATGCACAGAGGGACTGATCGGGCGAATCGCCTAGCGCAGCCGCTCTACGAACCACACCTTCGCCTGCACTGTCCAGCCCTCAGGCAATCTGTGGCCGCTCTCGAATGAAATCAGCCTGCGATCATCAAACGGCACAAGCTCGAGAACCATTTCTGCATCTACAGGCGCGTAGTTCTGATGATCCTGCTCACCGATCATCATCAGGAATGGCGTCTGCTCGATGTATGGCGCAAAATTGCGCACATCGAGCGCCGAAGGACCATCCTTGAGAATCGGCGAGACACAAGTCGCACACGCAGCAATCCGCTCGTCCACCGCCGAGAGCTGCATCGCCATCATGCCGCCCATGCTGTAACCGAGCACACCAATGCGCGACCCGTCAATTTCCGACCGTGTTTCCAGGTAGTCGATGGCCCGCCGCAGATCGATGACTGAATCAACGATCATGTCTCGCGCCCGAATCAACCAACCGCGCTGAAATACATACACCTCGGGCGACTCGAAATCGTTGTTCCCCGAACGCTCCCCGTGATGCTGCGCATCCAGCGCCAGCACGGCAATACCTTCAGCAAGCAGGCTCTCAGTCAGCGCGCCTCCTCCATGGAAGCCCTCCTTGTTCCACCAGTCTCCCTTGGAGCCCCCGATGCCGTGGATCAGAATCACGCATGGATGAGGCGCCTCGCCAACCGTCGGAATCGCCAGATAACCCGGCGCCCGACCGTCGCGAGCGCCCCGCAAGACGATCTTCTCGCGCACATATCCCGGCCCCTCCTGCCTGGCGGCGATGTGCGCCTCCAGCGGAATGTCCCGGTCATACTCGAAGAACTCCTGCATGACGCCGAATGCATCCGCCCCGACCGGATCATGCGCAGATCCGGCCTCAGCATTGCGAACCGAAGTCTGCGCGACAGCGACAACACACAGCATTGCAAGCGTCGTGATCCAGATGAGTGAGCGCACGAGTCCCCTCCTGAGTTTCAAGGCTGCTGAACCGCGCCGCGAGAGTTGATCGCCCCCTTAGCGGGACACGGGAACAGTCAGCACCGGCGTGCTCGCGTTCCCCCGAGCCGTGTCCGCCATACGCGCCGTCACGACTGCTTGGATAAGCCTGAACGCCGCCTTGCTTCGAAGATCGGCGCCATCGACATAAAACCACCAACCACGATGCTCGACCGCCACGAGCGCATCAGCCGGCCGCGATGCGGCTCTTTGAATCGTGATGAGCGTGTTGATGCTCTCCACGCCAACAACCGGGACGGTGAACCCGGCGTCGTAGTGCTGATCAGGAATGTCAATGCTTGCCGCCGCCAGCTTGACAAGGCTGTATGGCGAACGAGTCATGATGGCGATGCGCGTCCCATCTCTCGCCCCAACGCCAAAGACGACGGGAATCACTCGTATATCGCCGCGGCGTCCCCCATGTCGTACACCAAGAAGCTCGCACAGACGATCGATCTCCTCGTCGCTCTCCGCCAGATCTCCGCGCAGCACCAGTGAAGTGGTCTTGGACTCTGCTTCTTCATGCGACCACAGCAGTTGGCCGCGCGACCGAAGCGAAGCCATGAGCTCCGCGATCTCAGCGAACCGAGGATCGGCAGGAATCGTGGCCCCCGGCACCACACGCGCATTGTGCACGCCGTTAATCTCTTCGATAAGAATCTCAACAGCCGCAGGTGAATCTCCGACCGCGTTCAGCAACAGAATCGTCAACTCAAGAGGCAGAGGCGAGAGCTGCTCATGCAGATGCTTCATGCCCTGCACAGGTGTGTACGAAATCGTCGGATTGTCTTCGTACAGCGCCCCGGCGCTCAGCGGCACAAGATTGCCGCTGTAGTTGTCCTCAGGTCCGAATCCGAAATCGGCGCCGATCGTCGCCCGCACGCGCATATTCGCCGTCACGCTCGATACGGCAAGCAGACCCGCCGGCTCGACGTAGCGCGTCCGAACGATCAGATCAAGAATCTGCTCGTTGTTCGTCGCGACGATCGCCTCGTTGTACACCGGCCGCCCGGCGCCAATCATCTTGGGCCCGATCCCCGAGCAGCCGGAAACCAGGAGGGCGCAAACGCCGATCATTGATGCTCGTATCAAGTCCCGCATGGACCCTCCATTATTCCAGATCCGCACACCAAAGCGCGACCGCACGCAAGAGTGTGGGCAAGTCCGCAGCCGGACGTCAACTACCACCCCGGCCCACCGTCGAACGCTATCTCAAGACATGTTCGATCGGCGTCACGACGCGCGGGCTGGCGATGATGGGCGCCACACTCGCCAATGCCGGCGTCAACCCCATCACAGTAAACGCGCCATGTCGCGCGAGTCCGCTCGCGGCGTCCTCAGCGCCATGATCACCGCAGGCATGTACGACGACAGCGGCCCATGGCTCTTCCGCATCGGCCTCCCCGCCAAGAGCGGCGTCTCAGGATGCATCCTCGCCGTCGTCCCGGGAAAACTCGCCATCGCCGCCTACTCCCCCCGCCTCGACACCCACGGCAACAGCGTCCGAGCCAGCGCCGCGATCCATCGACTCGTCGATCAATGGAACCTTCACCTGGTGGAGCAGTCTCTCCCCTAAGCCCAGACGCCCGCCAGAGCACATGAAACGCCTCTGGCAAAGTGCGAACCCGAAGCGCGACGCGCGCTCGAATGGGCCCGAATTGACCACGAGAGGCTCGATTCCAATCCCGGGAAACAACACCCGCGGCTCTTACAAAAAATGTCGGCCTCGGACTTGACTGTCAACCTACTAGTAGGTAGACTTCGGGCATGGACAGGAAAGAGCAAATCGTCGAGATCGCGACAGAGCTGATCCAGACCAGGGGCTACAGCGCGTTCAGTTATCAGGATCTGTCGGATCGGCTCGGCATCACGAAAGCAAGCATCCATCATCACTTCCCAAGCAAGGCGGATCTCGGGCTCGCTGTCGCCGAGCGGTATTTCGCCGACGTGTCGTCGGCGCTTGCCGAAGTCAAGAGGACGACCGATGACCCGTGGGATCAGCTTGATGGCTATGTCGCACAAATCCTCGCGCTGATCAAAACACGCGATCGCATCTGCGCCGCCGGCGCTGTGCACTCCGAGTTTAATGTTGTGCCCGAAGCCATGAGCGATGCCATGTGCCAGCTGGCGAAGCACATCATCGCCTGGCTTTCAGATGTGCTCGAGACCGGTCGGAGCGAAGGCGTCATGGAATTTCCTGGCAAGCCCGAAGCTCAAGCGGCGCTCCTGTTCGCCGCGGCCCAGGGCGCCATGCAGTTCGGCCGAGCCCACGGCCCCGTCAAGGCCCGCCAGATCATGCAGCAAATCAAAGATTCACTCAGAGCGGCATAGTCTGCCGCACATTTTTTTCACTCGATCGCCTACCTACTAGTAGGTTGAATAAGGAGACGACACGATGATCAGGAATCGAAACAGCCAAGCGGCAAAGACACGCCGGACCACGCTTGCTCTGGGCGCGGTCATGACATCCGCGATGACCGCAATCGCGTCCCCACCCGGCGCCAAAGCGGACGCCCTTGTCGAAAGCGCGCCGGTGTACACGCGCTCGATCGAGATCGACGGCACGTCCATCTTCTACCGCGAAGCAGGCGAGGATCGGCAGGACCCGGACGAGCCGGTCATCGTGCTTCTGCACGGCTTCCCCACCAGCTCGCACATGTTCCGCGATCTCATCCCCCTCCTCGCCGACGAGTATCGCGTGATCGCGCCTGATTACCCGGGATACGGGCTCTCCGATGCGCCGCCGGCGGACGAGTTTGAATACACGTTCGACAACATTGCGGACATGATGGAAGAGCTTCTCGACCGGGTCGATGCTGACCGGTGGGTCCTTTACCTCCAGGACTATGGCGCGCCAGTCGGTTTTCGACTTGCGACCAGGCATCCCGACCGCGTCGCCGGACTCATCATTCAAAATGGCAACGCCTACGAAGAAGGACTTCCCGACTCCTTCTGGGGTCCATGGCGCGACTACTGGAACAACCCGAAGGATGAAGAGGCGATCAAACACCTTGGCGGCCTGTTGACGCTCGAATCCACCAGGTGGCAGTTCACGCACGGCACGCGCATCCCGGAAGCGATCAGTCCTGACAACTGGCTGGTCGTGCAGCCGCTGCTTGATCGGCCGGGCAATGTGTATGTGCAGCTTGAGCTTGCATACGACTACGGCAGCAATCCTCCGCGCTATCCGCAGTGGCAGGCGTACCTCCGCAAGCATCAGCCGCCGACCATCATTACGTGGGGCCGCCACGATGAGATCTTTCCTGCGTCCGGCGCGTTGCCCTATTTGCGCGATCTTCCGAACGCCGAACTGCATCTGCTCGACACGGGTCACTTCGCCCTCGACGAGGACCATGATCTGATTGCTGCGCTCGTGCGCCGCTGGCTTGAGCGCGAAGTCATCAAAACAGACAGCGCGACGAAGACACAGGTGTCCGCTGAGACACCCAGATAACGCGCCGACACACGCATGTCGTTCGCATCCAACCTTTTAGAAGGAGAATCACCATGACACGCCTGAACCTGATTGAGCCGTCGGAAGCACAAGGAAATGCTGCCGAACTACTCAGTGCAACGAAGAAAAGACTGGGAATTGTTCCCAATATGACGAAAGCCATGGCCAACGCACCGGCCGTGCTTGAAGGGTACCTGGGCCTCAGCGGCGCGCTCGGCGCCGGCGTACTCGCGCCGCGCCTTCGTGAGCAAATCGCGCTGCTCTCAGCCGAGACCAATGGCTGCCGCTATTGCCTCTCCGCTCACTCGGCCATCGGCAAATCAGTTGGTCTCAGTGAGGATGACATTCTCAGCGGCCGCCAGGGAGAGGCCGCCGATCCGCGTGAGGCAGCCGGACTGAAGTTCGCACAGGCGGTCCTCACCGAGCGCGGAGGCGTGAGCGAAGCCGATTTCGATGCCGTGCGCAAGGACGGCTACTCGGATGCCGAGATCACCGAGATCATCGGCCATGTCATCGTCAATCTCTTCACGAACTACTTCAACCGCGCAGCACAGCCTGCGATCGACTTCCCGAAGGTCGAGCCAGCCTGCATCTGCCCGGCTTGACCTCTCCTCGTCGCACTGATGCATGACTGCATCGGCGCGATTTCGTAAATGTGCTTGAACCACGAGAACTCAATCAGACAGGAGCAATCCCATGACACATCTTATTGACAATCAACTCAAAATCCTCGAGCAACTGAAACAAGGCGAGTTCGTGCAGGGTATGGAAGATTTCTATGCGGACAACGCAATCAATGAAGAGGCGAGTGGAGCTCAGATCATTGGCAAAGACAACATTATCGCAAACGAGAAGACGATCCTCGCTGGTGTCGCCGAGTACCACGGATGCACAGTGCATGCAGTTGGCGTGGGCTCGGATGACAACCACGGCAATGGTGTCACATTCGCCGAGTACGAACTGCGTGTGGACATGAAGGACGGCTCGACCTTCAACCCCAAACAGGTCCAGGTGACCCAATGGAGGGATGGGAAAGCATCGCACATTCGTTTCTATTACGACCCGGCGCAGTTGTAGTGAGCGCCCGAACCACCGCCATCACCACAAGGAGCGTGTGATGTCTACTTCGACAGCAGCACCATCGATCCAACGACCGCCCCTCGACGCTACACAGACCTTTCAAAACACGTGGCCTTTTCGGGCGCACTATTCCGATGCGCCCGGTTTCTCGATGCATTATGTGGATGAGGGCGCCGGACCAGAAACGATGTTGCTTCTTCACGGCGAGCCGACGTGGGGTTATCTCTTTCGCCAACAGATTCCCGAGTGGTCGAAGCGCGCACGAGTGATCGCCCCCGATCACATGGGATTCGGCAAGAGCGCCACACCCTCTGATCGAACGTACTGGCTGCAGGATCACATCGACAATCTCGAGATTCTCGTGCTGGATCTCGATCTACAGAACATCACGCTCGTCATGCATGATTTCGGCGGACCCGTCGGAATGGGTCTGGCAGCGCGCCATCCCGACCGGATTGGGCGAATCGTCTCGATCAATGCGCCAACACCCTTCGGCCAGCCCGATCTCCCAGAGCGCCTGCATGCGAACGCACAGGAGTCACCGTGGTTCCAGTGGATCCTCCGGGCGGAGTCCAGCGGCGCACTCGACGAAGTGCTCGGTCAACTTGACTTCAATATGCTCTCGGCGCTCAAGCTCAACGGCTTCGAGCGAAACGAGATCATCACCGATTCGTGGCTGGATGCATATCGTGCGCCGTTCCCAAATCCCAGTCAGTGTGCGGGCGCCATTGGATGGGCGAAGGGATTCGCAACAGGCAATCATGAGTTCGAGACACCCGGCTCCGCTGCGAAACAAGCAATCAGCGAAAAGCCGGCGATGGCGATCTGGGGAGAGCAAGATCGAACTCTTCACGCAAAGCACTTTCTGCCGCTCTTTGAGTGGCTCTTTCCGAACGCCCCAATACATCTCATTTCGGGCGCAAACCACTACAGCCCAGAGGACGCGCCATCGCAGATCACTGAGCTTGTCGGTTCATTCACTCAGAGCGCCCGTGATAGGAGGCGATGATCATGACACGTCCAGTGAGTGACATCGCGTTCACCCCGAGCGTCAAAGCTGTGCAGGAGCGGATGGGATCTCGCAAGGGATACGCCTCGATGGAGCAAGGCGCCGGATGGCGCAGCTCCGTCACCTCCGAGTTAGAAGCGTTCCTCGCGAAGCTCGACACCTTCTTTCTCGCGACCGTGAATGCCGATGGACAGCCATACATCCAGCATCGAGGCGGTCCACCGGGATTCCTCAAAGCGCTCAACAAGAACACACTCGGATTCGCGGACTTCAGCGGCAACCGACAGTACATCACCGTTGGGAATCTGAGCGACAATCCGAAGGCGTTCATCTTCCTCATGGAATTCGCCAACCGGCGTCGACTCAAGATCTGGGGACGCGCCGAGATCGTCGAATACGATGCCGATCTTCATGCGCAACTCCACGACACTGAATACGGCGACGAGCCGGAACGCATCATTCTGTTCCACATCGATGCGTGGGATGCCAACTGCCCGAAGCACATCAAACCTCGATTCACGCGGGAGGAGATCGGAGATTCACTCCATGCGCTTCGGGCGAAGATTGACAAGCTCGAAGCTCAAGTCCGAGACTGTCGGTGCGACCGCTAATCGCCCGCCAGCAGCGATGGCCGGAGCACTCAGAGTTGACGCCGCGACCCGCCCAACCAATCCCGAATCTCGCCTCCCCATCCCCGTCAAGTAGCATGCCCCGCCATGGACCCGGCTCCGCCCCCCCAACGAACCACGACGATCCGGCGAAGCCTCGTCGTCAGCCTCATGCTCCTCGTCGGCCTCACCGGCGGCGGTGTCCTTGTCGTTTCATGGATCTCCGCCGAGCGAACCGTCGACGATCTCGCAAAACTTCTCATCGAGCCAACAGCCAAACGCGTGGCGGCCGAGCTGGATCGCTTCTTCGGCGATGTGCGCTCCCACGTCCTTGTCGGAAAAGCATGGGCGGAGAGCGGCTCACTTGACGCCACGGATTCTGATTCACTCAATGAACTCTTCGTCCCCATTCTTGAGGAGTACCCGCAGGTCTCATCAATGATGGTGGCGGACTCCAACGGCGTCGAATATCTCCTCCTCCGAGACGCCCTCGATCCGAACGTCTGGGTCAATCGCGTGGTGCGCGCAGACGAATGGGGCACGCGCGTCTTTCATCGTCGATGGAACAGCGCCACCGGCGAAATCGAAGAGAGCTTCGGGCAACTCGATTACGACCCGAGAAGACGCGTCTGGTATCGGGAGGCGATGCTGACCGACAGCAGCAATCCGGTCTTCTGGACCGAACCGGTGATCTTCTTCATCACGAAGGATCCCGGCATCACCGCATCGACGCATCTTCATAATGAAGATTCATCAGCGCCGGATGAGCCCGAAACAGTCGTCGTCGCCTTCGATCTCCTGCTGCTCGATATCTCGCGCTTCACATCACAGCTCGAAGTCAGCAAGAATGGCCGAGCATTCGTGCTCGTCGAACGCGAGGGCGTTGACGGCATGAGCGTGGTCGGACTGCCCTACGACGAGCGATACCAGACCGACGAGGCGCTGCGCGATGCGCTTATCTTCGTGCCCCCCGACTCGGCGACACCAGATGCGGACGCACGCCTGCCATCGATCCCCGATCTCGGCGCTCCCGCACTCGAAGACGCCGTGCAAGCCTGGAATGAACAGGGGCGATCGGAGCGCCCGATCGAATACCGAAGCGACGGCCGCGACTGGCTCGTCGGATTCCAGCCATACGAGGTCGGGCGCAACACATTCTGGATCGTTGTCGCGCTTCCGCAGCGCGATCTTCTGGGCAACGTCCGATCGCAGCGAGCCGCGCTGCTTATCGTCGTCGCCCTGATACTCGTCTTCGGAGTCAGCCGCGCATTTGTGCTCGCGCGACGCTTCGGCGCTCCCGTCGAGGCGCTGGTCGAAGAGACGGAGCGCATCAGCGCCGGCGATCTCGAGTCACAGGCGACGATCCGATCCAAAGTCAGAGAATACCTGCGGCTTGCCGAAGCCCAGGACAGCATGCGCGAAGCGCTCAAGGACAGAATGCGCCTTGAGAAGATCGAGCGCGATCTGGATATCGCTCGCGACATCCAGCGAAGTCTCCTTCCGGAGTCGACCCCAATACTCGAGGGCTACGAGATCGCGGGATGGAGCCTCCCGGCCGATCAAACCGGAGGCGACTTCTACGACTGGTTCGCACTTCCCGATGGCCGCCTTGTCTTCACGCTCGCGGATGTCACCGGCCACGGCATCGGCCCGGCGCTCATCGTCGGTGTGTATCGCGCATATCTCCGCGCTTCAGCGACATCTGACACGGGCCATCTGTCTGATGCGATGACCCAGATCAACGCCCTGCTCTACGAAGACATGCCCGAAGAGCGATTCATCACGGCCGTCATCGGTCAACTCGATGCGGGGCGAAACAAGCTGTCCATGCTCTCCGCCGGCCACGGCCCCCTGCTTTTCTACCACGCACAGACGGGGGAACTGAGCCAATGGAGCGCAGATGAACCGCCGCTTGGCGTCATCAACGACATCCCCTTCGGACCAGCAAGAGAAATCGATCTCCAGCCCGGCGACACACTGATCCTCGTCACCGACGGCTTCTTCGAATGGGCCAACCCTCAGGGAGAGCTCTTCGGCCTGGAGCGCCTGAACACGTTCGTGCGCGAACACCAGCACCTTGCCGCAGAGAAGCTCATCGACGCCCTGCAAGCCGAAGTCCGCCGCCACGCCGCAGGCGCAGAGCAGGACGACGACCTCACGGCGCTGATCATCCGCCGACGCCAGGAATGATCATCCCCGAATAGCGGATCGTCTGACGATTGATGGATACGCTGAGTTGAACACGACCTGACGTGAATGCATCAAACGATTCACTTCGGGATGAACCACGCACGCTTCAATCAACATCGTCCCCGGGACGCCCCATGCCGGGACGCCGCATACCTGGATGTCGCATGCCGGGAGGACCATCTCCCGGAGGCCTTCGCACAACACTCGGATCAGGCGTGCCAACCCACGTGCGCGGAATGGATGGATACGCATCCGTGATGACGTAGTAGTAAGTGCCTTCCGGAAAATCCGGCGTCACACCGAACCGACCGTTTGACGCATCAAGCTCGCCAAGGCCCTCGACGTATTCGTAGTCGGCCGCAAACGTGCCGTCATACACATCACCGGGACCATCGGGTGGTTCGGGACGAGTTCCCTGCTTCAAGCGATAACTGGACGTAAGCGCCACGATCGCAGAGTGCGGATCATTCGCATCTTCATAACCAAACGGCGCGTAGATCGGGAAGCCATCAAACGCCCAGCCGATTTGGATCATCCGATCCGCATGACCATCGTGAATGTGCTCACCACCGAGCGCTTCGACCAGCGCCGTCGGCACGCCGTGATAGTGATACTTGCCCGTCGGCTGGACATGACCATGGTTGAAATCGACGCCGAATCGCCCCTGGTTGTTTGAACTGCCTGCATCGTAGTTCCATGCAGAATGCCCCCGCCTGCCGTCAGGCGTCCAGAACTCACCGGTGCCCGAATCAAAGATGACGCCGTTAAGCGCGATCCCGAACTCCGGCGCCGAAGGCGTCACATGATCTGCACGCTGTGGATGCAGCGGAACGCGGACTTCCCGATCCAGGCTGCGAAGCGCATTCGGGTTGTTCGCATTCGGAAACTCACCAATCGGATGATCAGGGAGACAGTTCGACCTGATCACTCGCAAGTCGCCCTCCATCGTGACGGACACAGATGGATTGGGAAGGTCGACCACTTCCATTGGCGCATGATGCGGCGGCCGCTCACGCCGATCACTCGAGTGATCCTCAGCAGAATGATCGCCATGAGCGAAACAAGTGGCCGCCGCGAAAGTAGCGCCGAGAAACGCTGGAATTGACATCTTCATTGCAAGAATCCTCATACCGAGAGGGTGCGATCAACCGGCCGGCGCACCGGCAAAGTAAGCGTCAGACAGTTTCAAACCAGCCCATGCCAAACACGAATCAGCAGGGCCCCCATGAAGCGAGCACCTCAGCCAGATCGTTGGCGTCAACACTTCCATCACCATTGATGTCCGCGCTGCAACCATTGCACGCGCCCCAGGTCGCAAGCACAGCGGCCAGATCGCTGGCGTCAACGGCGCCATCGCCATTGACATCCGCTGCGCACGATGGAGCCACATTGACCATGAACACATCATTCGCCAGCTCCGATCCGATGTCGGTGTTCATCCGAATGATGTCCGCAAGCCTCGTCCGACAAACATCCCTGACCAGCTCACGCGGCAGGTACGACTCGTACCAGAACCGATCGCCATCGCGCAGGCGAATGAACTGATCACGAAGCACGCGGAACAGCGTCTCACCGACAAATGCGCCGGGACGGTGCGGCTCGGCGAGCAGCCCAACCCACGGATCGATGTCATTGACATTGCTGTACGCCGAGGCCAGCCGCTGCCAGATCACCGGATCCGGATTGACATCCTGGAAACTCGACGCCGCGGGGCGACCGAATGCGACGCGAATCGCGTTGTAGCTGGGCAGGCCATGATCCCGCCCGCGCTGAATGTTGAGTGAAGGCAGGTCGAATCCTCCAGCGCCGGGAGGGCCGAAGAGAAAGTTGCGCACATCATCGATCACATACGAATCAATGTTCTGCGCATGTTGAGAAGCGAGCCCCCGCAGCAGCGGATCAATGCCGTGATCAATGACTTCCTGTGGCGCAAAGAACGCCGCGGCCAGATCCAGGTTCCCGGCGTCAATCACGTTGCCGGAAGCGTCCAGACGAAGAATCTGTGTCGAGAGCATCGTGTGACCGACGCGATAGGCGGCGTTGGCGAACGTGTTGGCGATCGAAGCATTGACTTCGGGCCTGTAACCGCGATACGGCGGGATCGCATCCCGACCAAGCAGTTTTGGAAGAAACTCGTTGTACGTGATCGCCTGCATCTCGGCGGCGACGAAAGCCCGAGCGTGCTCGTAGATCTCATCCCCTGTGAATTCCGGACGGTCGATTGCGATCTGCTCGGCAAGCCGATTGTGCTCGCGCACGAAGAGCGTGTGCATTGCAGTCAGTCCAACCTGCTCATTCGCGCGAATGTCCCCGCCCAGGAAAAGCGTGGGATCGTCAGCGGATGGCGCATTGGCGAATCCGTTGACATTGAATGGCAGCAGATCCCCGGCGCTCGTTTTCAGCTTGCCTGTTCCATCATTGGCCCTCAACTCGTGCGCCCGCTCGTCCTCGGATCCATACACATTCGAAGCGTCGATGTAAGCGGTGATGAAGTTGAACTGCTCGCGAACGCCATCGACGAATGTCCAGGCCGAACGATCAAGCGGAATGATCACGCCTCCCGTGCTGAACGGATCGAACCACGGATCTCCGATGGGCACGGAGATGTCGAACGGCTCGCCCGGATCCGTGATCGGGGTCTCATCGATATCGTGATCGAGAAACTGACCCCACTGCCACATGAAATCGGATAGCCCGAGCGTGTTCGGAATGTCTGCGCCGTCTTGTGCCGCCACGAGATTGCTGATGAGCCGCGCACTCGGACGACTCGCGCCCGAAGGAGCGCCGACCTCGTCAGCGTAGTCGGCAGGAATGATGCGCAGAAACTCTGTCTCCGCGGCGCCCCACTCGGGATGCATCGTGTTGTTTCCCACGCCGTCGATCGTGCGAAAGTCCTGAGGAAAGACGGCGCGATCTCCCTGCTGCGGCGGCGGCGTCGCTCGCGCTCGCTTCGAGTCCATGGCTCGATGAAACGGGGAGCGATTGTCAACCCGTACGGACTCAATCTCCTGAGCCGCCGCCCCCGAAAATGAAAGACTCAGTGCAAGGCCGGCGCCGAGGAAGGCCGTGTGGGTCTGATTCGTCATTGTGCACTCCTTTGAAGAAGGTGAGGAATCCAGTCCCTCCGACAAGGAGTTGTCGACGATGCCGCCTGATGGGACATCGCATCGTGTTTTATTGACGAAATTGCCTGATAATGGATCGAAGGCTGAGAATCGATGTCACGCGGGTCTTCATCAACGACAACAGACCTGCAGCGACTCCGCCTCCGGAGCGCAATGCAGATCGACAAAGGGGTAATCGGTAGTGTTCCGATCACGCGCCCGCGAAGGGCAGGACATCTTCGAGATTCTCGTGCGCGAAAACGCGGACATGCTCACCGCGTATCTGCGCAGCTCCCTCGATAATACGGCTGACATAGATGATTTGTTCCAGGAAACTATGGTCATTGCCTGGCGCCGCTTGGACGACTACGACCGAGCCAGACCCTTCGGCCCGTGGCTTCGCGGCATCGCCAGAAACCTCATCCTGGCGCACTACCGCAAACGATCATCCGCGCCGAAATGGTGCACGCCCGAAGTCCTTGATGCGCTCGATCAACGATTCGAACGCTTGACCTCCGGCGCCGGGGACACATTTCGCGATCGCATCGAGTCATTGCTCAACTGCGTCAAACAACTCTCCGATCGTCTTCGCCAGGCCATCGAACTCGCGTACGCCCAGGACATGTCCTATCGAGACATCGCCCTCGCCATCAACGAACAGGAAGATGCAGTTCGAAAGCGGGCGCAACGCGCACGAAGCCAGCTGTATGACTGTCTCCAGAACGCGGGTGCGCAGCGATGAATACAAACGATCATTCCGAATCATCCCCGGGCGAAGAGCGACCTCAGGATCACGAATCAGTCGCCGACGATCGACTCATTCATGGCATGCTCGAATGCCTGCATGAGGATGTGGAGAACAAACGAGAAGATCGCATCGACTCAGTCCTCAACGAAATCGGACACACCCCGCGAGCGTATCGAGCGAATCAGCGCCGTCGAATCCTCATGCCGCTCATCCCGCTCGCCTCAGCAGCCGTGCTGACCTTCGCCGCACTGGCGATCTACATGCTCTCGCCACAACCAACTGCGCATGCGATGGTCACCCGAGCCATCCGCGCGACACAACTCGCCCCGCAACTTCGATACAACATCACAATCACCGACCCGGCGATGCACGCCGGCGAAAAGCGACTGGTCGGCGCCATCGACATGCGCGGCGAATTCCTCCTCGTGCAAATTGAAACGCCCCAGGGGCACGACTTCATGATGGGACGGGACGATCAGGGCGAATGGTCGCTCAGGCTCGATGGCAGCGTCGAGCGATTCGATCCAAGAGCCGCGGCGCCAAGATGGATCGATTTCGGCGAGAGAACCATTCTCGTCGGAGGCCTTGATGCGCTGCTGGAAGAGCTCGACGACGGCGACTTCACCATCAAACAAATGGACAGCGGCGAAGCGATATCCCCAGGCCAATACGTGACGCAGCTCATCGCCACGCGCCGCAAAGACGCCGCCAGACCCGGCCCGGATCGCATCGAAGTCTGGATCAATGACGACACATCGCTCGTCGAGAAACTCGATCTGCACTGGAATCAATCCTCCCGCCAGCAACGACGCCACGAAGCGCCGCCTCCCCGCGACGAAGTCACTGATCAGCAGGATCGACAGTCACCCCCGCCAAAAGGCCACCGACGGCGACATCGCGACCATCCAATGGTGCTTCGCGACCGACCGCAGTTCGGCGGCAATCAACATCCGCCCCCACCAGCACTCATCGCCTTCCAGCGCGTCCCCGCAAGCGATCTCCCCGACGAGGGATTCGCACCGCCGACGCCCTGAGCCGCCCAAGGCCACCGGGCTTGACACCCCACCCGCCCAGACTAATACTTGCATCGTGGCGTCACCAATCCACCATGATCTGCCCACGACGACCACTGGAGCCCACACTCGATGACCCAGGCCGCAATCACACCCGACTCAGAATCAAACGCGGCCCCGTGCATGTCCTCACGACCGAAGCGGCTCGGCTTCCTCGATCGATTCCTGACGCTCTGGATCTTCCTCGCCATGGCCATCGGCGTGCTCATCGGGCGATTCGTGCCCGGCGTCAGCGAAGCGCTCGATAGCGTCTCCGTCGGCACAACCAACATCCCGATCGCCATTGGCCTCATCCTGATGATGTATCCGCCGCTGGCGAAGGTGCGCTACGAAAAGCTTCCAGAGGTCTTCCGCGACTGGAAGGTGCTCGTGCTCTCGCTGGTGCAGAACTGGATCGTCGGCCCCGTGCTGATGTTCGCCCTTGCCATCCTCTTCCTTCAGGATCATCCCGAGTACATGATCGGGCTGATCATGGTCGGCCTCGCCCGCTGCATCGCGATGGTGCTCGTATGGAACGACCTGGCCCGCGGCAGCAGTGATTACGCCGCCGGACTCGTCGCATTCAACAGCATCTTTCAGGTGCTCTTCTTCGGCCTGTACGCGTGGGTGTTCATCACCTGGCTGCCGCCGCTGCTGGGCATGGAAGGCGCCGTGGTCGACATCTCCATCAGCCAGGTGTTCCAAAGCGTGATGATCTATCTCGGCATCCCTTTCTTCGCGGGCATGCTCACACGCTTCATCCTCAGACCGATCAAGGGAGACGCCTGGTATTCGCAGAAGTTCATCCCCACGATCGCGCCTGTCACACTCATCGCACTGCTCTTTACGATCCTCGTCATGTTCAGCCTCAAGGGCGATCGGATCATCGCCCTTCCACTCGACATCCTGCGCATCGCCATCCCGCTGACGATCTACTTCGTCGTCATGTTCCTCGTCAGCTTCCTCATGGCCAAAAAGGTCGGCGCCGACTACGAACGTGCGGCCACGCTCGCCTTCACCGCCTCAGGCAACAACTTCGAACTCGCCATCGCCGTCGCCATCGCCGTCTTCGGCATCGGCTCCGGCGTCGCCTTCGCGACCGTCGTCGGCCCGCTCGTCGAAGTGCCCGTGCTCATCGGCCTCGTGAGCGTGTCGCTCCGGCTTGGCAGAAAGCTCTACGGCATCGGCGACGCCGACAGCGACGGACCGCAGTAGCTCCGGCCTCCGAGGCAGCCTTAGCGCTGTCTTAACACGGCTTTTTGTCGCAGGATTCGCCCTTCGGCAGCCAGATTCAGGCTTGGATTTCGCCCGATCAGGAGTAGCATGGCTGCTCGTCACCACCGGCGTCGCCGGGCGGGGATTTTCAGTATGTATGTCGGTTTGGTGAGTTGGCCCCGATGGCCAGCCCGTATCGATAGGAGAGCAGAGGATGAAACGCATTTGTGTGTTTGGCGCCGTCGGGCTCCTCATGGGAGCAATGCCGAGTGTCGCCATGGGCCAGGTGATCTATCACACCGGCCCGAATACCGGGTTCTTCACGCCGTTCGACAGCAACACCCCGGCGGGAACGCTCTATGGGGACAGCGGCTGGTTCGGTTCCGGCGGAGATGCGCCGGTCGCGGTCACCAAGATGACGTTGGGCGTGGCGGTCTACAGCGACGGCGTGATCTCGACCGAAGGTTCGACGGACCTGGTGTTCACCTTCAACGATGGCGATCCCAGCGGAATGGTGTTCGGTCCCGGAACCTCGCTCTACTCCACGACGATCGAAGACGTGATCCTGCCCGCGACCGATGACGGCCAGGTGGAGTTCTTTCAGGTCGAAATCCCGCTTCCGAGCGTGTTGACATCGGGCGGTTTCAACAACTTCGGCTTCAGCCTGGGTGTCGAAAACTTCGACTACGACGGCAGCTTCGGTTTCCAGAATCGCGGCGACTTCAACGCCCTTGGGTTCTACACGAATAATGCTTCGCAGTTCACACCGGGTTCAGGATGGGGTCTCTTCGCGTTCGGACCGAATGATCCCGCCGACATCGCGAACTTCGTGATGACCCTCGAGGTGCCCGCACCGGGCAGCCTGGCCGTGCTCGGCCTCGGCATCTTCGCGGCAGGACGCCGCCGCCGCTGAGCTGAGGAACGCATCCGATCACCAGCGCCGATCGTCGCCAGTTTCAAGACGAGTGTGACGCGCGGCGCGTGTGACAGCGCAACCTACAAGACCAGCCCCTGGCAATTTGCCAGGGGCTTTTTTGCGTATGGAGGCGGCCGGAACTCGACGCCATCGGCGCCGCAAGGCACACCCGCATCCAGCTTGGTTCGCCTTCCATGTTGACTCACTCGAACACGTTGGGCGTCTCCGGCTTGCGGAATCGCATGACGCCGACCATGCTGAACACGACCCCGCTGCGCACATTCACGACATCGATGGCCCTCGCAATGAATCACTACAGAACTGGCCCGGAAACAGCTCGACTCGAACATCGGGCGCTCACGCCCGATGACGCCAGCGCGTTCTTTACACTGAACAGCCATCCCGAAGTCATGCGATTTACCGGCGAGCCGCCGCTTCAGTCAATCGAGGAAGCCAGATTCGCGCTCGAGAACTACCCGGACTTCAAGACGGTCGGCTACGGACGATGGGGCTGCGTTCTCAAGGAGACGCAGACAGTCATCGGATTCTGTGGGCTCAAGCGACTGGCCGAACTTGACGAGGTCGATGTCGGTTACAGATTCCTGCCGGAGTACTGGGGGCGCGGCCTTGCGACGGAGGCGTGCGCCGCGAGCATCGAGTTCGGATTTCGCACGCTCGGCCTCAAGAGAATCATCGGGCTGGTGCTTCAGGAGAATGCCGCATCCATCCGAGTTCTTGAGAAGGTCGGCATGCATGCCGATGGCCAGGTGTCCTACGACGGCGAGACCGCACTGCGCTACGTGATCAAGCGATAGCCCCACCTCACCCGCCCGGCCGCTTGTTCCCTGCAGGCATCGCTTCGGACCTGCAGACTCTCAGTTCGCAGCATCGGAATCACGACGGGCGACGCACATGAGCGTCGTCGCGGCGGCGGCGCTATTGCAATCGATCCGCGACAGCCGTTGCGCCACGCGGATTCGCCAGTCAGCACGGCCGCGCTCGCCGTCGAGGATCGCACTGCCGACCCTTTGGTTGTGTGCGTAGACCCGAACCTCAAATCCCTGCGGCTCCAGGACCCGGTGGAACATCGTTGCATCAACGCCATCGCCGACCCGATGGTGGATCTCGGTGGCGATAGCCCATGCTTGTTCGTCGTCGGCCGCACGGTGTCCGCCCCGGCCCATGACCCGGTAGATCGGTTTGCGTATCTCCCACAGCGCCTTGCCCAGGCCGCGAAAGGCATAAGCCGAGCGCTGCGGATCGTTATCAGTCACCAGCAGACCCCCGGGCTTGAGCAGTCGGCCGGCGGCAGCGAGCGTCCCGGGCATGTCGTCACAGTGGTGGATGGTGGCATTGATCACGACAAGATCCGCGAAACCGGACACAAACGGTAGATCCTGCGCATCGGCCAGCAGTGGCACGTAGCCGTGCTCGCGAGCGATCAGCAGTGACCCACGCGCCACGTCGACACCCACCAGCAAGGCGGCATTCGATACGCCGAGCGCCACGCCGACGTTGCCCGGCCCGCACCCGATGTCCACGACGACCTTGCCATTCCAGTCCCCCGAGACCGCTTGCCAACGTTGCACAAACTCCGGGTAGCGGTGCACCGACCGCAACCAATCTTCCATCCACTGGGTTTGCCCGAAGTAATACGTGTTGGCGTCCAGACCGGGCGACTGACGGGTCGGGGGGCATTCGATGATGCCGTCTTCGGCGACCGAGACCTTGGCGTCTTCACGCAGATACGGTCCAAGCCGCGCAATCGCATCGTTCGGCTGCGCCATATGTCTCACAAATCCCAAGCAACCTTGGCCCGGCAGGACGGCACGACGGCACGACGGTCATGCCTCTTTCCAAAATCTTAACTCTTCTCAACTCGATTTTCACCACATCGGCTTGCGAGACTGTCCGCCAGACATCTCAGCTTCGCCCGTGTACAAACTGCCGACCAGGTGATCGGCCGGCGCAGGCCGTCTCGATTCCTGGCGTACGCCGCTGCATGGTTGAATGAACCAAGCCTGTCCCAAGGCGATACAGACGCCGTCCATTGCGCGCGATGTGACATGCGACCGAACTCACTCAATCGCACCCGCAGCAGCCCCCGCAACGCCATAGCGATCGGGCGCCGATTGGCACGGTTCGGTGCAAAACGAACAACCGCGTTTCCCAGCCCTGAGGCCGAAAAACGCGGTTTCGTAACGAGGCGGACGGGACTCGAACCCGCAACCACCGGATCGACAGTCCGGAACTCTAACCAATTGAGCGACCGCCCCAAATCTCTTCTCTCGCACCCCTGCAATCGCCATCAAGGCCCTGAGACCCCGATCTTGACGCAGGTGAGAGGGGTAAATGTAGCCGCGCGGATGGGTGTGTCAAGCCGAACGAGGATCCGCCGACCCCCTGGCGACCCCGGCCCGATCGCCCGGCCCGGGATGCCCGATTCCCGGCCCCAGCGGCCCCTCCTATTTCCCGCCGAACCACGTCCGCGAGCACGCTGAATCCACCTTCAGCGGCACGCTCAGCTCCATCGCCTCCTCCATCATCGAGACCACCCGCTCGCGAACCTCCTCCGCCTTCTTCTCGGGCGCCTCGAAGACGAGCTCATCGTGGATCTGCAGCAGCATCAACGCATCCGTCGGCGCCTGCTCCAGATCCGAGCGATACAGGTTGATCATCGCAACCTTAATAAGGTCAGCCGCCGATCCCTGGACGACCGAGTTGATCGCCATGCGCTCAGAGAGCGAGCGCCGATTGGGATTGCGCGAATCGATCTCCGGAATCAGGCGGCGGCGTCCGAGAATCGTCTCCACATACCCATGATCCTGCGCCTGCGCGATGCACTCCTCCAGAAACGTCGTGATGCCCGGGAAGCGCGCCTTGTAGTCGGCGATGATCGCCGCGGCTTCCTTGTCGCCAATCCCCAGCCGCCGCGCCAGTCCAAACGGCGTGATGCCATACACGATCCCGAAGTTCACCATCTTCGCGGCGCTGCGCTGCTCGCTCGTCACCTCATCCGGCTGCACACCTGCAATCTGCGCCGCCACCTCACGATGAATGTCATCCCCGCGCCGGAAAGCCTCCGTCAGCGCTTCATCCTTCGATAGATGCGCAAGCAGCCGAAGCTCGATCTGCGAGTAATCCGCCGTGATCA
Organism: Sarcodiotheca gaudichaudii; assembly: GCA_032355985.1. Taxonomy (NCBI): domain Eukaryota; phylum Rhodophyta; class Florideophyceae; order Gigartinales; family Solieriaceae; genus Sarcodiotheca; species Sarcodiotheca gaudichaudii. The sequence continues at coordinate 420,944 of JAUKVZ010000002.1, forward strand.
GCAGACGCCCCTTCGGCGCAACGAACGCTTTGCGTATGTCCCGCCCGATCTCCGTACGAATGGGAATGTTCTGCAGATTCGGATCGGAGCTCGACAGCCGACCAGTCGCCGCCACCGTCTGGTTGAAGGACGCATGCACACGACCCGTCGCGGGATTGATCGCCTCCTTCAGCGACACGAGATACGTATTCACCAGCTTCGTGAGCTGGCGATACTCGACGATCATCGCCGGCACAGGCGTCTCGATCTCCGGATCCGCGGCCAGCTTCTCCAGCACCTCAACATCCGTCGAATAGCCAGTCTTCGTCTTCTTAATCGGCCGAATGCCAAGGCCCGGCGCTTCCTCATCCTCCGGCTTGTTGAACAGCACGCCCGACAACTGCTTGGGCGAATCCGGATTGAAGACCCGCGGCGACGCCTCATTGATCGCTTCGCGAAGCTCCTCGATCCGCCCCCGCAATCGCTCCGCCTGATGATCCAGCTCATCCGGATCAACCTGCACGCCATTCCACTCAAGCTCCGCCAGCGCCATCACCAGCGGCATCTCGAGCGTTTCAAACAGCTCCACCAGATCCTTCGCCTGCAGATCCTCACTCAACTTCTGCATCAGGCGCAGCGAGATGTCCGCATCCTCAGCCGCATACGGCGTCGCCGCCTCCAGCGGAACCTCAGCAAACGTTCGCTGGTTCTTCCCCGTCCCGATCAGATCCTTGATCGACACGCACTCGTAATCGAGCAGCGCAAGCGCCAGCGCATCCATGCTGTGCGACGAACGCGATGAATCAACGAGATAGCTGGCGATCATCGAATCAAAGCCGCACGCCTCGCCCCCGGCCGCATCCGCTGCGCCGACGCCGCGAAGCTGAACACCATGCTTGCGCAGCACGATCGCGTCATACTTGAGATTGTGCCCGTACTTCGGCTGCTTCGGATCCTCAAGCACAGGCCGCAGCGCCTCGATCACCGTCTCCTGATCCAGATGCTTCTTCGGCTCCGGCGAGCGCACCGGAATGTACGCGCCCGTGCCCGGCGCTACCGAAACCGATATGCCGCACAGATCGCACAACATTGGCGTGACCGAAGTTGTCTCCGTATCGAACGCGAAGATCGGCGCCTTCTTCAGCTTCGCAACCAACGACTGCAACTGCTTCTTCGTTCGGATGCACTCGTAGTCGCCATCTCGCTCCACGCTGATTGTCTGATCAAAAAGCCCGCCCGTAAATGCGGCGCCTCCCTGCTTCTCCTTCTTCTGTTGCGACTTCTCCTGCTCCTCCAGCTGCGCCGGCGAATCTTCCTCGCCGACGAGCTGCTTGAGCTCAGTCTGATACCGGTTGAACCCCAGCTCTTTCAGCGCCGGCATCAGCGCCGCCAGATGCAGCTTCCCGACTGCCGCATTCTCCAAGTCGAAATCAACATCAAGCTCATCGCGCAGCGTGACAAGATCCTTCGAAAGCGGCAGCGAATCTGCGGCCGCCCGCAGGCGCTCGCCTCGCTTGCCCTTGATCTCATCCGCATGCGCCATCAGCTCATCAAGTGAGCCATACTGCGCGATCAACTGCGCCGCCGTCTTCGGCCCGATGCCCTCAACACCCGGCACATTGTCCACCGTGTCGCCCATCAGCGTGAGCATGTCGACAACCTGCTCCGGCGTGATCCCCTTCTCTTCCTCAAGCCAGGCCGTGTCGAGCGTCTCATCCTTATGCACGTCATACATCTCGACGCGCCCCGGCACGAGCAGCTGCTGTAAGTCCTTGTCCTTGGACACGATCTTCACGAGCACATCATCCCGCTCGCGCACCAGCCGTCGCGCCAGCGTCGCGATGACGTCATCCGCCTCGACGCCCTCCATCGCCAGCACCGGAGCGCCGATCGTCTCCAGAATCGACACACATCGCTCAACCTGCGGCGCCAGCGTCTCCGGCGGCGCATCGCGATTCGCCTTGTACTCCGGATAAATCTCCGATCGAAAGGTCCCGCGATCGCCCGAAGCGTCAATGACAACCGCCAGGTAATCCGGATCGCACGCGCGAAGCAGCTTGAAGAGCATGCCGACAAAGCCGAACGTCGCGTTCGTCGGCTCCTTCGTCACCGGCGATGTCATCGCCGTGCGAATCGCGTGATACGCCCGGAAGAACTGCGCGTGGCCGTCAATGAGATAGAGCGTCTTCATCCGCTAGTGACCCGGCACGGATCGATTCAACGCCGCAAGGTGAAGCGCCGACAGACGCTCCAGATACGCCTCCGATGGACGCACATCCCGACGCGCCATGACACGATCCATCACCTCAAGGAACTTCTCCAGCCGAAACGCCTGCGGCTCCGCATCCGTCACCCACGCAAACGCATCCACTGTCGAAGGCGGCGCCGCCGTACACGCCACCATCGCGCCCACGCCAAACACCGAACCCGTCATGATCCGCGTGCCAATCGCAAACTTCACATGATCGCCAATGATGCTGCCGAGAAACGTCAGCCCCGTCTTGCGCCGGGGACGATCCACGCGCGAACGAATCGGAACCTCGCCATACGTATTCAGCAAGTTCGAGTTCGTCGTCCCGGCGCCGAGGTTCGCCCACTCACCGACCCATGAATCACCGAGATGACCATCATGCGACTTATTCGCGAGCCCCTGAAAAATCGTCCCGCCCACTTCGCCGGCGATCTTGCAGCGCGGTCCGATCGCCGTGTTCGCTTTGATCAGCGCATGATCCAGCACCGTCGAGCCGCGCCCGATGTACACAGGCCCGCACAGCACAGCTCCCGGCCTGATGACCGCATCCTCATCAATAACCACCGGCCCGTGCTCGGCGTCAAACGTCACATTCGGAAACACCTGCGCGCCGGCCGCGACACACACCGGATGCTCACCGACCATGTGGCTGCTATGAGGCGCCCCGCCCGCGCCCCGGCTCGTCATGTGCTGCAGATCCATCGCAATGGCGGCGTCACGATGGCGAATGACATCCTCAGGGCCGTGCAGCAGCCGCACATCGGCGACTTCGCGGCTGTCACATTCATCCGGCGCATCAAACGTCTCCAGGAACGCCAGCGCATCCCCGCCATCGACACGCAGCGCAACCACCTCGCCGCCGGAACTCAGCATGGCCTGATTCGGTTCGAGATCCTTGATCTCAGGTGCAGGCGTCACACATCGCCCGTTGATCAGCAGGCAATCGCCCTCCAGCGAATCAGGATTCACCGCTGCATCGCCAGCGTCGACAAGCCCTTCCAACTCCGGCGGCGTCGCCAGCGCTGAACAGGAACCGCCCACGAAGCGCTCGATGCGCTCGCGATTCGTTAGTGCGCCCGTGCGAATATCAAAAGCCGCGCGAAGGTCATTCAGCGGCGAAAGATCACCCTGTCCGTCATCAAAGACGATCAGCTTCGTCATGCCGGGCAGTGTAGCGATCGCCCGGAATCATCGAGGTCGCATCGATTCAGCGAGCAGCGACGCTCGCCTCAGCCTCATCGTCACTGATCGGCTCTTGCTCATCCGGCGAAGCGATCTCCGTGCCATCTCCCGGCCCGTACATATCAGCGGGCGTCGAAAGCGCAAGCAGATTCGCCGCAGAGGCGCTGGTGTCGCCGAGAGCGATCGCATCATCAATCGCCAGCCGGGCATCCTCCGTATCGCCCAGCAGCAGCTTGCAGGATGCCAACATGAACGACGAATCCGCCGTCGGCTCCGCGCGGCCGTACCTGGCCGCCAGATTCTCGATGCGCTTCTGGATCCCTTCGCTCATCGGCGCCCGCATCGCGCCAGAGGCGTCAATTCGAAACGCCCGCCGCATGGCCCACAGAGCAAGCTCCTGATCGCCGCACAACGCCGCCGACAGCGCATAGCCCACCTTCGGCGTGCCATCCTGAAGATCCGCATTCGCCTGCTCTGAGAAGTACGCCAGCGCCCGATCACTGTGCCCGGACTCAAGCATGCGCCATGCCCGATTCATCGCCACCGGAGCTGCGACCGCCTGCTCCACACGCGATGAATCCAGCACCACCGCATTATGACGCGGCGCATACATGCGATCCCGATTCGGATCGACTGCCGGCTCCACATATCGCGGCTGCGGCGAGTACCCATCAGGCACGCGCCCATACTTCGTGTATGTGCCAGGCCCACGCACATAACCGCCGTAGTAGTAGCTCGGCCCGCAGTTGTTGTATGTCGGCCTGTAGTACCGGCGCGGATAGGCGACGTAATAGCCGCTCTTGCGATACGCATACTTGCCCGGGCCGCAGTAGCCGCGGTTGTATCCGCCATACCCGTACAGGCGCTGATAGGACCGCGCCCGCGCCCTGTAGTACGTGCTGCCGCACCCGCCGTAGTAGCCGCCGGAGGAATAACTGACGCCGATGCTGATCCCGCCTCCGGAGGAGCTGTACCCGACGCATCCGCCCGCCGAAGCAGGCGTCGCCATGAACAGCGCGCCAAGCGTCGCCGCGCCCGTGAGGCAGGCTCGTGTGATCAGTGAGCTTCGCATCGTTCGTCCTCCTGCCGGAGTATGCCGATCTGCGGCGTGTCCTCTGTATCAACTATAGACCCGGCGCCTTTATTCGCCGAGCGCAAGTCACTTCATTCGCCCATGAAAAAAGGCCCCGCACGATTGCGGAGCCTTGTGATATGCAATCAATCAGTCACAGGGCGTTCATCCCTTGCGCTGCCGGCGAGTGAATCCGACAAGGCCAACGATCGCCAGTCCGGCGCCGCCAAGGCCGATGCCGTTGGGCAGCGGGACGACCGTCGTGCCGCGAACATCGCCGGAGAACGTCAGGCGATAGTCGCCGTAGGCGCCGAATCCCATGGCGTCGGAGCCATACGTCATCGGCCCGTCCTGCCAGGAGCGCGTATTCATGCCGGAAGCCGCATCCTCGGGGCTGAGATAGAACGCGCCGATGGCGACGACATACTCACCCGGATCGAGGAAGACGCCCATGAACGAGTCCGTCGTCGAGAGGCTGCCGTCAGCCGACGCGCGCGGATCATTCGAATCGTCATTCCAGGACACAAGGTCATCAAGACCAAGGTTGCCGTCATCGCGGAAGAGATAGATGTGCGTATCAACGAAGGCGATCTCGCCGTCGCCGTTCACATCCGTCGCGCTTCCGATGCCGCGATCAGCGGAGTTGTGGTCAATCTCCCAGCTCAGCGCATCGATCAGCACTTCACCGGCTGACGCCGCCGTGAAGCGGACGTAATCAACCGTCGTGTAATCATCAGCGCGCGACGCGGTTCGATGGTCCAGTCGATGGATCGAGCCATCGACAGCGAACCCGGCGCTCGCGGCGGGAGCGATCGTCAGCAGCGCAGTGGCGCCGGCGATTGACATCATTGAACGTACTGAAGTCCCCACCATTCACCTCACCATCCAAACTCACGAGACCCGTCCGAAACGAAGGCCGAGAACTCGTAAGTCCCTTTCCCACAACATCGTAATGCGTCCGGACGTGAGCGGCAATCCTTTTTGGACCCTTCTTTTCCGGGCCTTCACCGCGTCCGAAAATCAGCCCCTAGACGTTGAAGTACTTCGCTTCGGGATGGTGGACAATAATCGCGCTTGTGCTCTGCTCAGGCACGATCTGCCAGTTATCGGTCAGGATGCAGCCGATGCGATCGGGCCTCAGGAGCCTGAAGAGCCGTTCCTGGTCGCTCATGTCAGGACAGGCGGGATATCCGAAGCTGTATCGCGAGCCCCGATATTTCTGTGTGAACAACTCTCGAATATGGGGCGAATCCTCCGCGCCAAATCCCATCTCCTGACGCATCCGCTTGTGCCACAGCTCCGCCAGCGCCTCGGCGCATTCGACGCCCATGCCATGCAGGTACAGGTACTCCCGGTAATTGTCCGCCTCAAAGAGCGCCTGTGATCGAAGACTGACCTCTTCGCCCATCGTCACGCATGACATGCCGATCACATCGCGCTCGCCGCTGTCGACGGATCGGAAAAAGTCGCTGATGCACAGGCGCCGCCTCGAAGGCTGACGTGGAAACGTGAATCGCTCGATCTCTCGCTTCGCATCCTCAGGATCGAAGACGATCAGATCGTCGCCATCGCTTGCGACTTCGTAGTAGCCATACACGACCGCCGGCCGCAGGATGTTCTCCTCGGCGCACTGCTTCTGCAGTCGCTCGAAGATCGGCGTGACTTCCTCAGCGAGCTGCGACTTGAACTCCGCATCGCTCTTGCGCCCGCGCTTGAACTGCCACTGACCACGAAAGAGCGCCGTCGTATTCACATACGGATAGATATCCGCAAGTTCGAGCCCCTCGATGACACGCGAGCCGAGAAACGGCGCCGTCGGAACCAGATTGTCCGTCGCCACCTTCGAGCGAACGCGCTCGGCCACGGCCACGCCGCCGCCGCCATCCGTCCCGCCGACATCGGAACCAGCTGTCACAGGCTCCGCAGACTTTGTCGCCGCCACCTTCGCTTCGACCTCGGCCCGTTTGGTCACGCGCTCTTTGATCTCTGATTCGAGCACATCGAAATCGCCCGCGACGACCGCATCCATCACGCGCAAGCCCTCGAACGCATCCTTGCCATAAAAGACGTGGCCGGATTCGTACGTCTCGCGCAGGCGCGTCTCGCAGTAATGCCGCGTCAGCGCCGCCCCGCCCAGAACGACCGGTGTCTTCAGCGAGCGCGAAGCCATCTCCTTCAGATTCTCCTCCATCACCGTCACGCTCTTGACCAGCAGACCGGACATGCCGATGGCGTCCGCCTCATGCTCGGCCAGCGCGCTGAGAATCGAGCTGATCGGCTGCTTGATCCCAAGATTCACAACTTCGTACCCGTTGTTCGTCAGGATGATGTCGACGAGATTCTTGCCGATGTCATGCACATCGCCCTGCACCGTCGCCAGGATCATGCGCCCCTTGCGCTTGCCATCTTCCTTCGGCATGTGCGGCTCAAGATGCGCCACGGCCTTCTTCATCACCTCCGCCGACTGCAGCACAAATGGCAACTGCATCTCGCCGGAGCCGAAGAGCTCACCAACTGTCTTCATGCCGCCGAGCAGATGATCGTTGACAATGGCAAGCGCCGGGTATTTCTCCAGCGCCTCTTCCAGAGACTCGACGAGTCCCTCGCGCTCGCCATCAACGATGTGCCGCTGCAGCCTTTCTTCCAACGGAAGATCAGCAAGCGACTCCTTCTCCGCGCCCAGCGCCTCGCCGTCATCGGGAAACAGCATGATGAACGCCTGCAGCGGATCGAAATCCGCCGTGCGCCGGTCATACAGCAGCTCCAGCGCCGCATTCCAGCGCTCATCATCAATCTTGTTCCTGGGCAGGATCTTCGAGGCATGCACGATCGCGCCCGTCAGGCCCGCTTCCAGGCACTCATGCAGGAAGACGGAGTTGAGCACGATGCGCGCCGCCGGCTTGAGACCGAAACTCACATTTGAAAGTCCGACGACCGTGTTCGCTTCCGGCAGGCGCTCCGAGATCAGACGAATGCCTTCGATCGTCTCCAGCGCCAATCGTCGATCCGCCTCCACACCCGTCGTGACGGGAAGCACCAATGGATCAAAGAAAATGTCGCCCGGCGCCAGGCCGCCCTGCTCCGTCGCCAGTTTGTAGATGCGCTCGGCGATCGCAATCTTGCGTTCCGCCGTCTTCGCCATCGCCTCTTCAGGATCCTCATCAATCGTGCCCGCCACGACCGCGGCGCCGAATCGCTTCGCCAGCGCACAGATCGAAAGCAGCTTCTCCTCACCATCCTCGAGATTCATCGAGTTGAGAATGCACTTGCCGCCCGCCTTCTTCAGGCCCGCCTCCATCACATCCACCTGAGTGGAATCAATCATCAGCGGCGCCGGCACCTGCGCAACGAAGCGGCCGACGACCTCCGCCATATCGCTCACGCCGTCGCGCCCGACGTAGTCAACGCACACATCGAGCACATGGCTGCCGTCGCGCAGCAACTCCTTGCCCATCGAGACAAGACCTTCGAAGTCCTCTTCATTGAGCAGCCGCTTGAACTTGCGCGAGCCGTTCGTGTTCGTCCGTTCGCCGACGATCAGGAATGAGGTGTCCTGCCGATGCTCCACGGCCGAATACATCGAAGTGCACGAGGGCCGCATCGGCGTCTTCTCGATCTGCGCCGGCGCCTTGCCTCCCACGGCCTTCGCAAGTTCGTGAATGTGCTCCGGCGTCGTGCCGCAGCAGCCGCCGACGATGGACACGCCGCATTCATCAACGAATCGCGCCACTGATTCGGCAAAGGGCTTGGGCTTGAGTGGAAACTCCGTCTTCCCGTCCACCAGCGCCGGCAGACCCGCATTCGGAACGACACTGATGTGTCGATCCCAGTGCTTGCTCAGCCAGCGAATGTGCTCGGACATCTCATCCGGACCCGTCGCGCAGTTCAGACCAAGCGAGGCGATCGGAAAGGGCTTCAGCGCATGGGCCACCGCGGCGATCTCCGTACCAACGAGCATCGTGCCCGTCGTCTCGATCGTCACACTCGCCATGATCGGAATGTCCTCAGGTGTGCGCCCGGCCTCGGCCAGCGCATCAACGCACGCGTTCACCGCGCACTTGACCTGCAGCAGATCCTGACACGTCTCGATCAGAAACGCATCGGCGCCGCCTTCGATCAGCCCCCGCGCCTGCTCCGTATAGGAAGCAAGCAACTCATCCCACGTCGTATGGCCGAGCGTGATCAGCTTCGTGCCCGGCCCCATCGAACCCAGCACGAATCGCGGTTTGTCGCTCGTCCCATGCGCCTCACACGCCGCCCGCGCAATCTCAGCCGCCACGCGATTGATCTCCCGCGTCCGCTCGACCAGGTCGAACTCCGCGAAGACCAGTTCGTTGGCGCCGAAGGTGTCCGTCTCCACGGCGTCGGCGCCCGCCTCCAGGAAGCTCTCATGAATGCCCTGCACGATGTCCGGCCGCGTCAGCGTCAGAACTTCCGTGCAGTTCTCCCGACCCAGATAGTCCTTCTCCAGATCGCAGTCGCAGGAGTGGAGGCTGGTGCCCATGGCCCCGTCGATGACGAGCACACGGCGTGAAAGCTGATCAAGAAAAGCACTGGGCATACGGATTCTGGCTCCTGAGGGGGTTCGCGAGGATGCTAGCCCCCCCAAACTCAAGCCACAAGTCGCTTCATCCGTTTATTCGGATATATGGATGGAGTCTGCCCTGAGCCCCTCAGGGCGCCTCGAACGCCTGCCCTGAAATCCCATCCCCCTTTTGCGGTATCAAACAGGCCGGGCGGCAGGGGTTCAGAGAGTGCGCCCGGGCCGATCGCCCTTCTCCTCGCGCGGGCTATCATCGGCGCCCCCCTCTTCCATTCCCCAGATCAAGGAGCAAGCTGCGTGACAGACGCCGCCATCAGCCTCTCCGGCGTGAACAAGAGCTTCGGCGCCAAACATGCCGTCCGCGACCTCGACCTGCATGTGCCTGTCGGATCAGTCTGCGGCTTCCTCGGCCCCAACGGCGCCGGGAAGACCACCACCATCCGCATGGTCATGTCCATCATCTATCCCGACTCCGGGCAGATCTCCGTCCTCGGACGCAAGAGCGCCGCAGAGTCCAAGGATCGCATCGGCTATCTCCCCGAAGAACGCGGTGTCTATCGCAAGATGCGCGTCGCTGAGTTCCTGATGTTCATCGGACGCCTCAAAGGCGTCGACGATCGAACACTCAAAGTCCGCATCGACGAATGGCTCGACAAAATCGAGCTCGCCGAAACGCGCAAGAAGCGATGCGAAGAGCTGTCCAAGGGCATGCAGCAGAAGATCCAGTTCCTCGCCGCGATCATTCATGATCCGGAGCTGATCATTCTCGACGAGCCCTTCTCCGGTCTCGATCCGGTCAACGCGCGCCTGCTGCGATCGCTCATCGATGAGCTGAATGAGCAGGGCAAGACGATCATCTTCTCGACACACGTGCTTCAGTCCGCCGAGCAGATCTGCGATCGCGTCTTCATGATCAATCGCGGCCGCAAGGTGCTTGATGGCCCCATCGACGCCATCCGCACAAAGTTCGATCCCAAGACAATCATCCTCGAGCCCGCCGACGACGCCGAGGCTTTCAAAACACAGGTCGATGGGCTGCCCGGCGTGACATCAACGAGCTACCTCGGACAGGACATGCGCGTCATCGAAGCGCACCTGGAGCAAAGCGCCGATCCCGACGAGCTGATGAAGAGAGCCGTGGACATGGCGTCCATCCGGCGCATGGAGCTGAGACGCGCCTCGCTGGAGGACATCTTCGTTTCGATGGTCGACACGAGCGACTCGGAAGATTCGATCCGCGCGGCGATCTCCGCCGAAGGCGCGAACATGGAGGTGGCCGCCGATGCGTAATGTCATGACCATCGCAATCCGCGAGTTCAAAGCCACGGCGATGACCAAAGCGTTCATCTTCGGCGCTCTCGTGCTGCCGGCGCTGATCTGGGTCGTGCTGGCCGTCGCAGGCGCCGCAGGACTCTTCAATGAAGAGCCGGAGCCCATCCGTGGAACCATCGCGCTGATCGATCAAACGGATGGCGATCGCTTCACAACGGCCTTCGAGCAGCAGTTCGATCCCGAGTACATCCGCGAGGAGACCAAACGACGCGTCGAAGCCGCCAGACGAGAGATCGCAAACCTCTTCGGTGATGAGAGCAGCGTCGCTGATCTCATGCCGACCGCAGAAGACATCGATGCGGCAGAGGCTGAAGCTGCAGGAGATGAAGAAGCGTCACAGGAAGATGACTCCCAGGGCGCCATGGAAGAACGAGTGCGCCGCATCGCCGCCAGCGGCCTTCTCAACACGCCGGATCCCGAAGTCGAGTTCGAATCACTCAGCGACGATCTTGATCCCAAGGACATCCGCTCCCGCGTGCAGAATGGCGAACTGCTCGCCATCGTCGTGGTCAGCGAAGATTCACTCTCAGCCGCAGGCAGATACGAGATCTACGTCGGCGAAAGCCTCAAAGCCAAGTTCATCGACGTCATTCAAAGCGCCACGCGCATCGCGATTCAGGATGTGCGATATCTCGCCGCCGGACTGGAGCCGGGCGATGTGCGCCGACTCACATTCCGCCCCAGCGGCGACGTGATCCGCACCACCGAAGCCGGCGACACCGAAGCGCACTCCGAAATCATGCGTATGATCCCCATCTTCTTCGCAGTCATCCTCTTCATGGCCGTCTTCACCGGCGCCCAGTATCTGATGATGAGCACCGTCGAAGAAAAGGGCAGCCGCGTGATGGAGGTGCTGCTCTCAGCCGCCTCGCCCATGCAGCTGATGATCGGCAAGATCGTCGGGCAGGGACTCGTCGGCCTCGTGATCATGGTCGTCTACGGCGGCGCAGGCCTCATGGCCGCGGCTCAGTTCTCGCAGTACATCCCGCAGATCCCGACGTGGGTGATCATCCTCGAAGTCGTCTACTTCCTCATCGCCTACTTCATGTTCGCCGCCATCTTCGCGTCGGTCGGCGCGGCAGTGACGGAGATTCGCGAAGCGCAGGCGCTGCAGGGCCCCATCATCGGCGCCGTCATCCTCGCCTTCTATCTCTCGATCTTCACCGGCATGGCCAATCTGCACGGACCCATCAATCAGGTCCTCAGCTTCGTGCCGCCCTTCTCGCCCATGGTCATGTCGATGCGCATCGCCTCCATCTCGGATCCGGCGCCCGTCTGGCAGATCGTCGCGACGATCGTCTTCGGCATCGCCGCCGTCATCGTCATGTGCTGGGCCGCGGCCAAGATCTTCCGCGTCGGCGTCCTCATGTATGGCAAGCCGCCGAGCCTCGTAGAGCTCGTCAAGTGGATCCGATACTCCTGATCCGCGCCAATCCATAAAAGATCTTCACTCGGCCGCCTCGTGCGGCCGATTTTTTTGACGACGGTTGCGAGTAGAGTCACGCGCCCCCCGAACACACGACGGAGCATCACAGCACATTGGAATGGTGGCACGCGCTCATCCTCGGCATCGTTGAAGGACTGACGGAATACATCCCCGTCAGCTCCACCGGCCATCTCATTCTCGCAAGCGCTGCGCTGGGACTCGATGCGCCGGATATCAAATCATCCGTCGACGCCTTCAACATCGTCGTCCAGGGCGGCGCCATCCTCGCCGTGCTCGGCCTCTATCGCGAAACCGTCATCGACATCCTCAAGGGCCTGATCGGCAAGAGCGCACCCGGCCGACGCCTCGCCATCAATCTCTTCATCGCCTTTCTCCCCGCGGCCATCCTCGGTGTGTTGCTCGCCGACGCCATCGAAGAGCGACTCTTCAATGCGCCGGCCGTGCTGACGGCCCTGCTGCTCGGCGGCATATGGATGATCTGGCTCGGCCGCGGCTCGCGCCATCACGTCGATGTCGAGCATCACGACACCGATCATCACCAGATCACCGTCGAAGACATGACATGGCGCACGGCGCTTGGCATCGGCCTCTTCCAGACCGTCGCCATGTGGCCCGGCACCTCGCGCTCCATGATGACCATCGCCGGCGGCACGTTGCTCGGCCTGCGCCCGCAGGAAGCCGCCCGCTTCTCATTCCTGCTCGGCCTGCCCACGCTCGGCGGCGCCTGCGTGTACAGCCTGCTCTCCAACCTCAAGGACTCCGCCGATGCCGGCGAGCCGAACATGTTCGAAGCGCTGGGCTGGCAGCCGATCGCCATCGGCGTGATCGCCGCGACCATCAGCGCCGCCATCGCCGTCAAGTTCCTCGTGTCATTTCTCAATAAGCACGGCCTGAGCGCTTTCGGCTGGTATCGCGTCATCCTCAGCCTTGTGCTCGGCGCGCTTCTGCTCACCGGCGCCATCTCAATCGGCGGCGCCTGACGAACGCGCCGCGGCGCGATGATCATTCCGCCGCACCTGGACACGCCCCATCTCAGACGATCGCTCCCGTCGCGCCAACTCCGCATGAGGCGCCCGAAACGATGCATACATCGCGCCGAGTGTTCGCCGCTCCATCCGCGCCCGACCAGCCATCCCAAGCGATCGGCGCAACTGCGCATCATCGATCAGACGCAGCAGTGTCGAGACCCACTGCCGCTCATCCGCCCCGGGCAGCACAAATCCCGTCTCGCCATGCTCCACGATCGTCGCAGGCCCGCCCCGATCAGAAACAATCGCCGCAAGCCCCGAACACTGCGCTTCGAGCACCACCTGCCCCAGCGTGTCCGTCTCCGACGGAAAGACAAACAGATCACTCGACGCATACAGCGCACTGAGTTCCGCCCCCGCGCAAGCGCCGAGAAAGACGACGCCATCCCCCGCGCTCTCGCCGCGCAACTCATCGAGCTTCGGCCCATCCCCAACAACGATCAGCTGCGCCCCATCCGCCTTGCCCATCACCTGCCGCCATACGCGCAGCAGCCTGTTGACATTCTTCTCCGCGCTGATGCGCCCGACATACAGCGCTTTGACGCTTCCTTCGCGCGCGCCTGCAAAGCGATTCCAAACAGCCGGATCGCGATGCGCAGGCGAAAATGTCTCCCCTTCGACGCCCGCCTCGATCAATCCGACTCGTTCACGCTGCACACCAAGATCACTGATCATCTCGGCGCACGCTTCAGAACGCGCCAGCACACGGTCATACTGCGCATACAACCCGCGCAGACCAGACGCGGCGACGCGCCCGGCCCCGGCGCCTTCAAACAGGCGATCCGCAAACGCCGGAAAATCCGTGTGATGCGTGCCAACGACGGGCGCTCGAAGCATGCGAGCAGCCAGCAGTCCGACCAGCCCAACCGGGCCGGGTGTCGATACATGGATGACATCCGGTTGATACGCATCGACCGCTCGAAGCATCTCCATTACGGGCGGCGCCACCAGATCAAGCTGCGAATATCCAGGCAACGCCATGCGCCCTGCAGGGGCGAACACATGCACACCCTCTTCGGCCGCACACTCCTTCGATGTGGACGTGAAAATGCGCAGCTCATCTCCGTGTACGCGGCTCTGTCTTGCCATCGTTCGCACAAAACGCGTTACACCATTGACATCCGCGATCGTGTCAGTGAACAGCGCGATCCTCAGCGGCCGCCCCTGCGCAGACGGCCTTGTTCGCTCAAGATCCTGTATCAACGCTCGCTCGGCGTTCTGCTGAAAGAGCGCCCATACCTCCGGCGCACGTGCAATCGCAGGAATCGCAAGCGCCAGCGCGCTGTCCACAACACCATGCCGATCGCGCGATCCAATCGAAGCTCGCAGCGCGCGGCGCCCCTCCGTCGAGATGCGTTTCAACACATCATCAATCGCATCGATGTCCTGCGCCGATTCCGGCAGCGCCGCACGCAGAGACGCCAACACGCTTGAGCGACATCGCTTCCTCCATGGCAGACGCCGGAGACACGCATCCTTCACCAGTTCGCCCCGCGAAGGCCGCGGCAGGTCAGCGCCAATCAGCGGCCCAACCTTCGAAGCGATCAACCGCGTCCGCGCTGATGTGTTCGGATGAATCGTCCGTGCATAACACTGCCCGGCGACGCCAAGAATCTGCCGCCCCAGCGCCGCCGCGCCGCCCATGCGACCGCCCGCCTGCACACGCCCGTCTTTGATCGCATCCACAAACTGCGATGCGCTCTCAATGGACCCGTCCGCCGAAGTCCACGTCAGCCCGAGATTCACCAGCGCATGATCATCACTCCCGCCGACAAGCGCCCGCGTCGTATCCGCCCCCCACAGCGCCGTCATCCCGTGCCGCGCCTCCAGCGCGCACAGGCGTTCACGCGTCAGCCCCGTCACCGCACGATGCAAGACATCGGCGGACGCCGGCGTGGAATGCGCCCCATTGCGCAGCTCAAACCCGCGAAAGAGCAGCAGACAACGCTCGATGTGATCGGCCGTCAGTCGCCCTCGCACCGCAAGCAGCGGATGCGCCAGCGCATGCGCCACATTGTCCTCGCGCAGCCAGTGCGCCAGCGCATACACGTCATCACGCAGTCCCAGCGATCCGATCGCCTCATGCTGCTTCGGCGAGATACCCCAGACCAGCACGTGCAGCGACACATCCTCACCGGGAAATCGCGTCGTGATCTCTTCGCCGATGATGACGTGATCGAAGCCGCGCTCGGCAAGCTCCAGGGCGCCATCGATCGTGTCGTGATCCGTCAGGGCGACGAAGTCCATCCCGCGATCGAGCGCCAGCTCGTACACGCGCTCGGGAGGCGAAAAGCACTCCGGGCAGTCGAGCCGCCCGAGGATCGGCAGAAACGGCTTCTTCGACGCGCTGCTGTGCGCGTGCAGATCCGCACGCGTCATGGCGCCCTCCCGCTCGATCTGTCCCGCCGCCTCCAGCGACATATCCGTGCGCTCCTCGCCCCAATCCGGCCGGAGGCCCAGTATACGCCGCCGTGTCGCGCCATCTCCCGCGTGCTGACCGCCCGCGCCGGACGACTGCGCATTCTTCTATACACTGCCCGCGCATGGATTCATCCAGCCACATCGTGATGTATCCGGGCTCCTTCGACCCGATCACCTACGGCCATCTCGACGTCGTGCGCCGAGGGCGCCGTCTCTTCGATCGCCTCGTCGTCGCCGTCGGCCACAACCCCGGCAAGGAGCAACTCTTCACGCTCGAAGAGCGCATCGACATGGCCGCCCAACTCATCGATGAGATGGTGCGCGAAGAGCCCGACGCCGCAGAAGTCGATATCCGTGGATTCACCGGCCTCACCGTCGATTTCGCCGCGGAGGTCAATGCCTCCGCCATCCTTCGCGGCATTCGCAATCTCTCAGATCTGCAGAACGAAGTGCAGCAGGCGATCACCAATCGTGAAGTCGCCTCACTCGAAACCGTTTTCGTCGTCGCCGGCCAGAGCTTTGCCTACACCTCGTCGAGCCTCATCAAGCAGATCACCGCGATGGGCAATGATCTCTCCGGCCTCTCCACCATGTGCCCGCCTCTGGTCGTCGAGAAACTTCGCCGCAAAAAGGAAGAGCAGCATCCTTCGCTGCAGAGCCTGATGATCGACAAGGACGATTCGGAGTGAGAGGCCGCACGCAGTAGCGCGAACATTCATGGATCTTCGAGTCATCAGCATCGGCTGCCTGGATGCTCATCCGCTGTGGAATGAGAAGGGCGCCATGCGCTCGGGACACGCGACGACGTCGCTCATCCGCACGGATGACAAGGCGATCATCGTCGATCCCGGTCTTCCGCCGCAGATCATCGCCGCACGCCTCGCCGAGCGCAGCGGCATGAGCCCCAGTCAGATCACCCATGTCTTCCTCACGAGCTTCCGCCCGGAGACCATCCGCGGCCTCGAGGCCTTCCCCGACGCGCAGTGGCTCATCAGCGAGATCGAGCGCGAGTCCGTCGGCGTCCCCCTTGCGCAGACCCTCCAGCAGGCGATCGCCGAAGAGGAAAAGGAACTCGCCGAAGCGCTGACGGCCGATGTCGCGCGACTGCGAAAATGCGAAGCCGCACCGGATCAACTCGTCCGAGGCGTCGATCTCTTCCCGCTGCCCGGTGTGACGCCGGGCATGACCGGCCTGCTGCTGGCTGAGCCCACCCGCACCACCATGATTTGCGGCGACGCAGCCCCCACCATCGAGCACATCGAACGCGGCATGGTCCTCAAGACCGCCGCCAACCTCGAGCAGGCCAAGGAGTCGCTGATGGAGGCGATCGAAATCGCCGACCTCCTTGTGCCCGGCCGCGACAACATCATGCTCAGCCCGTCACAGCGACCGTTCTGACAATGCGCAGACGCGTCGCGCACACGCGCCGTGTGCCCCTCTATCATCCTGACATGATTCGACGGACGCTCTCGATCCTGTTCGCCATCAGTCTCACCGGCTTCGCCGCAGCGCAGCAGCCGCAGGCGCCTCCGCCTGACGAGGACGCCGCGGCAAAGATGGAGGAGGCTCTGCGTGAACTGCCTGCGCAGATCCGGCTCGGTTTCCGCGTCGAGTCCACCCGGCAGAAGCTCGCCGTCGCAAGTGCGATGGTGATCGTCCCGGACGAGCGCTCCTATCTGGAAATACTTCAGCTCTGGTCGCTGGCCGTGCGCTTCCCCGTGCTCATCGACGACGGCACGGACATCGCGCGCGAGAACATCGCTCGATTCACCCGCGCATTCAATCCGAGCGTCAAGCTCTATTACAAGAGCGACAATGACGCTCCGCTGGATCTGGACTCATGGCGTGTCGGGATCGAATCCGCCGTCGCCGGCGCCTGGCATGCAGAGAGCTACGAAACGCTCAAGGATCAGTGGAAGACGCTCGGCCTCGTGCCGCCGGGCATCGTGGCCATTGATCTGAACGACTCGTCATGGACGGGCGGCGCAGCGCTTGCCGCGGGGCACGGCCAGCCGATCGCCTGGTTCGATCTGGCCGACGGGCATGTCGGGCGGGCGATCAGCGCCGATGATCTGGCTGTCATTCGCTCGGCGCTGAGCGCCGAACTCGGACGATGGGGCTACCAATGGCGAGGCCAGGCCGATGACATCGAAGCCGTCACACTGTGCACGAATGAAGGCTCGCGCGTGCTGACGAAAGATCGCCCGCTCGCATTGACCGATCTCGTTGGTCGACACACAGACGGATCCGTCTGGGCCTGGTGCGGGCAGATCATCGGCAGCGAGGCGGAGTCTGCGTACCTGGCGATGAGTTCACTCTTCCTCCGCCCGCAGAAGGCGTGGCTCTTCAATGGCTATCCGTTGAAGGACAACTTCAAGAATCATCAGCCCGAGCGAGCCGCGGAGCTCTTCGAGCAACTCGGCATGCTCGCGACGATCGATGCGGCGCCCAACGACGGCCTTGATCTCTGGCGCCGGCGCGCCGAGCGACCCATCGGCGCTCAGCTCATCGTCGTCACGACCAGCGGCCTGCGCAAATGGTTCGATCTGACCCCCGGACGCGCCGCCTACTCCGATGTCCCCATGCTGCTGCTGCCATCCGTCGTGCAGTTCACGCACTCCTTCTCGGCGCAGCTTCTTCACGATCAGCAATCCATCGCGCGCCGATGGATCGATCGCGGCGCGTATGTCTACATCGGCGCCGTTGACGAGCCCTATCTCGCGGCCTTTCAGACGCCGGACAATCTGCTCTCGCGCATGTTCGCCGGCGCCCCCGTCGGCGCCGCGGCCAGACTAGACAACGCCGAGCCATGGAAGGTCACACTCATCGGCGATCCACTCGCAACGATCCTGAGGCCCGACGCGGGGCCGACGCCCATCGAAGGATCCCCGGCAGTTGAAGGCGCCGAACTGATGGAGATGCGCCTGCGGGAGGAGTTGCAGAATCAGCGCCTCGAACCGGGCGTGCGATCGCTCGTCCTCATGGGGCGCGACGCCGATGTCGCCCGCCTCGTTCGCACTGTCCTCAAGGACAGCCCCGACATGTTCACGGCCGGCGTTGCGCGCCAGTCCTTCTTCGCGCTCTTCCGCACCGGACAGTGGGACCTGATGCTGCAGGCATTCAACATGCTCGATCGCGACACGCGCAGGGAATCAATCATTATCGACACGATGTGGCTCGCTTTCCGCGACGATCTGATGACGACGACCGATGACACGCTTGTCGACGCGATGCGCGAGTGCGTGCGGGACGATTCCATCGTGGAAGATGGCAAAGCGCTGCTGGCGCCCGTCAAACGCGTATACAACTACGACACCGCCGTCGCCATGGTCGGCCAACTTATTCAGCGTTCGGGTGGTGAAGAGGTCAAGAACGATCTGCGGCAAGCGCTTGGCAATCTCAGCCGCGACTGATCACGCAGATTCAGTTGTCGAGAATCGTCGCAGGCCGATACAGCTTCTTGGAGCTGATCGGATCCTCACCATACTCCAGCACGCGCACATACAGCAGCATGGGCTCGCCGATGCGAATCTGCGTGCCGATGCGATGTCCGGTGACAACCTGCGCGTGTGTGTACTTGGGATTCGGCCGCGTCATCGTGATGAAAATCGCGTACGCGTCCTGCTCGCGGCGCTGGCCGTCGTAACGCACCTGCCAGCCCACTGAAGGCGCCATCGCCAGAATGATGGCGTCTCCATTGAGTTCGCGAACCTGCGCCTCCAGGCCGCTCGGTGTTCCGGAAGGATCAATCTCCAGCGGCTTCTTCGAACTGCACGCTGACAACATCGCAAGCGCGCACACCGCCGCGAAGGACACGAACATCCGCTTCGAAAGAATCCGCACTGGCGTCGCGATCGACGAATCGAGGCTCATGCTCAGGCGGGAACCGCAAGGCCCATGGCGCGAACCATGGCGTCGCCCATGTCAGCCGGCGTCTCGGCGATTTCAAAGCCGGCGTCCTGCAGCGCCTGAATCTTGGATTCAGCGCCGCCCTCACCACCGGAAATGATCGCGCCGGCATGACCCATCCGCTTGCCCGGAGGCGCCGTGCGACCGGCGATGAACGCCGCCAGCGGCTTGGTCATGTTCTTCTTCGCCCATGCGGCCGCGGCCTCTTCGTCCGTGCCGCCGATCTCACCGATCATCAGCACGCCTTCCGTCTCCGGATCATCCTGGAAGAGTTCGAGGCACTCGATGAATCCCATGCCGCGCACCGGATCGCCGCCGATGCCGACACACGTCGACTGTCCAAGTCCCTTGTTGGATGTCTGCCACACTGCCTCATACGTCAGCGTGCCGGAGCGCGACACGATGCCGACAGCCTTGCCTGTGTCCGACTCACTCACATGCGTGTTGATGTAGCCGGGCATGATGCCGATCTTGCAGCCGGCGTTCGTATAAGGATCATCCTTCGACTCGCCGCCGCCCGTCTTCGGCCCCGGCGTGATCACGCCCGGACAGTTCGGTCCGACGAGACGAATCGTCTCCTCGCGCGAGCGCCCTTCGTTCATCTCATCGAGAATCGCACGCACGCGAATCATGTCCGACACCGGCACGCCTTCCGTGATGCAGCAGATCAACTGAACGCCCGCATCCGCGGCTTCCAGAATCGCATCGCCGGAAAAGGGCGGCGGAACGAAGATCATCGTCGCATCCGCGTTCACGCCCGCGACGGCGTCCTTGACGGTATTGAAGATCGGCAGACCGTTGTCATCCTTCTGTCCACCTTTGCCCGGCGTGACGCCGCCGACGATCGTCGGGCTGTAGTGAAGACAGCCGCGCGTATGCAAAGCGCCGAACGAGCCGGTGATGCCCTGGCAGATGACGCGCGTGGACTTATCGATGAGGATGGACATGGATCGACCTTTCGTGCCTTGAAATGCGTTTCCCGGAGTGCGGCAGGCGGCGAAGAGGATACGTCCGACGCCCAGCGCTGACAAAGAGGCCGGGTGTTTGTCCCCTTCCTTGATCGTCCGAATTCATGGGGGAATCAGGCGAATCACGCTAGAATCTCAATGCGCTGGCACGCGCGAGACCCTTCTCCTCCTGAAAGGAGATCGCATGAAGACGCCGCCCCCAGCTCCGGTGGCCCTCCTCCCCGCATGCGCCCTGGCGATGGCCCTCGCGCCGACGACCCTCGCTCAGCACATCGACCAGGCCTGGCGACCCGCGCGCGACACCGTCTTCTACCTCGGCGAGGATCACGCCTGTCACGCGCTCAGCGCTCGTGAAGATCCCGCCGGACGAGGCGCCGCCCACATCAGGCAGCGCGCCGCCATGGGCGAACGCGTCGAAGTCGGCCGCGGGACGGCCCGCGGAAGTGGCGGCATCGACATCGTCTACAACCTCAGCCAGACCATCGCCTCCGACGCCGACTTCGTCGCCGGACTCGAACTCGCCGCCGATGTCTGGGAGAGCGTCATCAACGATCCCATCACGATCGTCATCAACGTCGGCGCCGTCGACAACGTCGGCTACATCGCCGCAACCGGCACGCCCAACTTCTCCTACTCCTACGACCTGGTGCGCCTCGCCCAGATCGGCGACGCCAACTACGCCGAGCAACCGCTCGTCGAAGCCCTGCCCTTCCCGGCCATGATCTTCAACACATTCAAGGGCCCAGTCTCGACAGATGATCTCGAAGAGTTCGGCGGCATGATCGCCTCCCCCGCCAACGCCAAGGCGCTCAACCTTCCCATCCCCGACAACCTCACCGTCGACGCATCCATCGTCTTCAACGTGGATTTCACGTTCGACAGCAATCCGCTCGACGGCGTCGCGCCGGGAACCATCGACACGGTCGCCGTCATGATCCACGAGATCGGACACATGCTCGGCTTCGTCAGCACGGTCGACGGCTTCTTCGGAGGCTTCCGCACACAGCCCTCCATCCTCGACATGTACCGATTCCACACCGGCTTCCAGCAGACCGATCCGCAGGTCATCGAGCAGTTCACGAACTACGCCCGCGAGATTCGCCAGGGCTTCGAAGCCACCATGGACTCCGTCAATTCCATCGCCGGCTTCCCGGAGGCGCCGCGATTTTCCACCGGCGTCAACGTCCCGCCCGGCGACGGCAGACAGGCCAGCCACTGGAAGGATGATGTCCTGCTCGGCATCACGACCTACATCGGCGTGATGGATCCCACCTACTCCGCCCCCGAAGGGCCCGGCCAGGGCATCCCCGAAGCGCCGCCCGGCGCGCTGCCCGCATACATCACACGCGCCGATCGCCTCGCCTTCAGCCTCATGGGATGGGATCTGGAAATCGGCTGCTTCGGCTCGGACGTCAACGCCGACGGCGTCGTCGATGGAAACGATCTCTCCATCGCCATCGGATTCTGGGCCACGGAGACCATCGAGGCGGACGTCTCGCGCAATGGCCTCGTCGACGCCATCGACATCGCCACCATCCTCAGCAACTGGGGGCCGTGCGAATGACGTGTCCAAAAAACTCACCGGATTCTGACTGACGCGCGATACGTTGGAGCCTCAAACTGCGAGATCACCATTCGCAGCGTCTGGAGGCTTCCCATGATCAGAGGTCAGATGTTCGCCGGCGCGATTGCGGTCGCAACGCTCACGTCCATCGCCATCGCCGATCAAGGCGCCTGCCTGCTCGACGATTCCGGCGGCTGCCTCGCGCAGACTGTTGATCAGCCGTGGACGCCGGTCCAGACCATTGGCGACGATCGCGTCATCGTCGGCGCCTCCACAGCCAGAGGCGCCGCGTTCGATATCCAGTTCATCCTCGACAAGAAGGCCGCGTCCGACGCGGACTTTGTCAACGCCCTCAACGCGGCCGCAGCCATCTGGGAGCAGTACATCGAGGATCCCCTGACGCTCCGCATCGAAGTCATCCTCACCGACATGACCTCCGGCTCGCTGCGCCTGCTCTACGAGCGATTCAACTCCTCGTACGTCGAACTGCGCGACGCCATGGCCATGGACGCCCAGCCATTTGAAGAGGACCTCCTGAACGCCCTGCCGATGTCGCGCATGGAATGGACCTACTGGTTCGGAACTTACGACAGCGACGTTGATGAAGAAGGCGAGGACGACTTCTTCTTCGCGATGGAGACCACGCAGGCCGCCGCCCGCGCGCTCGGGCTCGTCACCACCGAGGACATTGACGGCTGCCTCGAGTTCGACAATGTCGATTTCATCCTTGACACCGATCCATCCGACGGCGTCCCCGCAGGCTCCACCGATGTCATCTGGGGCACGGCGCACATGATCGGCCATCTGCTCGGCTTCCAGAGCGACACCGATCGCCAGATCCTCTCCATTCAGTCGAAGTATCCGACTTCGCTGGACATGTTCCGCTTCCAGTACCTGGGCGCGCTGAATCCATCATCACTCGCCGATTTTTCAATCTTCTCGCGCGACACCGGCATCGGTGAGCCCGCCATCTTCGACGTCGCCAACTCGATCCACGGCCTGCCCTCCTCGCAGTTCCGCTTCTCCACCGGCACGTTCATCGTCGGCGACGGCCGCCAGGCGCATCACTGGAAGGATGACGCCTTCTCATCCATCACCACGATCGGCCTGATGGATCCCACCTACGACCACTCCAAGGTGCTGCCCAGCTATGTCGCGTACTCAGACCTGATGGCCATGAGCGTCATGGGCTGGGACATCGACCTGGGCTGCCTGCCGGCGGACATCAACAGCGATGGCGTCGTCAACGCGCTGGATATCGCCGAACTTCTCAGCCGCTGGGGTCCGATGGCCTCCATCTCCGATGTCAGCGGCGACGGCGTCGTGGACGCCCTCGATATCGCATCCCTGCTCAGCTACTGGGGACCCTGCTTCCCCGATCTCGTCCCGGAAATCGAAGGTGATTGACGCCCCGGCCCCGCATTCAGGTGGCGCTCTATACTCACCCTTCCCCCTGCAGACACCCCAAGCGGAGCCGTCATGAGAGCGATCGTCACAGGCCAGGTCGGAATGGAAAAGAAGCCCTACCTCGAACAGGTCGTTGACCTGGGTCAGAGCAGGGGCGAATCCATCACCCTCTACAACGTGGGCGACATGATGTACGCCGACGATCGAAACATCCGCCCGGGGCGCATCCTCGATCTGCCCCTCTCAAGGCTGGACTCCCTTCGGCGCGGCGTCATGAAGGACATCATCGCCGAAGCCGCGGACACCAAGAACCTGCTCATCAACACTCACGCCACCTTCCGCTGGCGTCATGGCCTCTTCCGCGCCTTCGACTTCGATCACATCGAGAAGCTCAAGCTCGATCTCTTCATCTGCCTCGTCGACAACATCGAGATGGTGCACAAGCGCCTGCACGACGAGCATCAGATCGACGCCACGCTCAAGGACTGCATGGTCTGGCGCGAGGAAGAACTGCTCGCGACGGAAATGATGGCTCAGGCGATGGGCGGCGATTTCCTCATCGTCAGCCGCGGCCGCGAGAACGCGACGCTTGAAACCATGTGCCGCCTGCTCACGCGCCCGGACATGCGAAAGGTCTATCCCAGCTTCCCGATGAGCCATGTCGTTGATATGCCCGATGTGCTCGCGGAGATTGATGACTTCCGCCGCCGCCTTGCTGAGGCCTTCATCGCATTCGATCCCGGCGATGTCGATGAGAAGCTGCTGCTCGATCGCGCTATTGCCGCGGCTTCCGAGGGCAAGGACTTCATCGATGTCACGCCCGGCGCCGGAGGCGAGCCCTTCCCCGTCAGAGTGCGCGAAGTGCTCGATATCGCCGGCGATATCGACGGCCAGATCTACATGCGGGACTTCAGGCTCATCGATCAGTCGGACATGATCGTCAGCTATGTGCCCGAGCTTCCCGGTGGCGTTCCGGGCCTTTCATCCGGTGTCGAGCGCGAGCTTCAGCACGCCTTCGAACACACCAAGGACGTCTACATCGTCTGGCGCCCCGAGAAGAACCCCTCGCCATTCATCACCGAGACGGCGACGAAGGTGTTCCGCACCGTTGATGAAGCCATGCAGCACTTTGAAGAGAGCGGCATGCTCACCGCCGGCTCGCTCTTTTAGCAGCCCGATTCAACCCGAAAATTGACGAAGGACGCCCGACTGCCGGGCGTCCTTTTTCATGCCGCGGCCAAAGTCCGCGCAAACGAAAACCGCCTTGAATCCCTGACTGGCTGGCGTGCGCGGGGGACGGGATCGAGGCGGTCTTCGTAATTGTCAGGAGCCGAAACTCCCACCTGGTGAAGGAGAACCAGGGGGCGTCACCCGAGCCGAGTCGGGATCGCCCATGTGCTGAGAAACAGCGTCAGGTCGGTTCGAACTTGCGTGGCGACCCTTTGTGTTCCAAAGAAGCCGCGGTTCCACGGGACACGCATCTGGAAGCGAGTGAGGGGCTGTCTCTCATCATTCTGTACGCCCCCTTCAACCCGCAGGTTCCCTCTTTCCGTTTTTCAAACTGCGCAGGATTCGTCAGGACACGTTGGAACCCCCTTGATTGGCTGGTAACGTGGCCTGTTCGCCATGGCGAGGTACAGACTCACAATCGCATATGACGGGACCGCCCTGCACGGCTGGCAGAAACAGGATCTTCCACCCGAGGCCAACGTCCCCCAGGCAAGCACGCTCGACACCTACGACGAGCGCCGCCCCTTGCGCACCGCGCAGGAGCTTGTCGAACAGGCCGTGCGCGCCGTCGTGCGCGAACCCATCAAACTGCTCGGCGCCAGCCGCACCGATGCGGGTGTGCACGCAATGGGCCAGACGGCCGCATTCACATGCACCGATGATTGCCGCCGCCCGCCCGATGAACGCCTCGCGCAAGCCATCAACGCGCAGCTTCCCGACGATGTGCACATTCTCAGCGCATCACCATGCGATGAAGAGTTCGATCCAATCTCCGACTGTCAGAGCAAGGGATATCGCTATCGCCTCGCCACCGGCCTGCACGCGCCACTGTGGGATAGACACTTCGTCCATCATGTCTGGACGGATCTCGATGTCCCGCGCATGGTCGAAGCCGCGGCTCTCTTCGTCGGCGAGCATGATTTCGCCGCCTTCGCCAAGGCAGGCCACGGCCGACTGACAACCGTGCGCACGGTGCTTGCCTGCGATGTCGAGCAGACTGCGCCCCATCGCATCGATATGACCGTCAGCGGCACGGGCTTCCTTCACAACATGGTTCGCATCATGGCCGGCACGCTCGTCGAGATCGGCCGCAACAAGATGGAATCGGACGCGATCACACGCGCGATCGACACCGGCGATCGCCGCCAGGCCGGCCCGACGCTTCCGCCCACCGGACTCTGCCTGGAGTGGATTCGATACAAAGGCGAAGATCAGCCGCCGGCGCCCGCCGATCTTGAACACCTCACGCGCCTCGGTGCGCAGTCATGAAGCTTCATCGCGCAGCAGCCGTGTATCTCTGCCTGATGGTGTCCGCCATCACCACGGCGCAGACGCTGGATCTCGGCGGCGCCTCCGACGAAACCGATCTCGAAGCGCATTCGCGCCTGCTGCGGCTCATCCAGGAGCTCGATAACGACATCGAAAGACGCCTGCGCGATCGCCCCGATGGCGACGCAGGAGAAGCGCTCGCCGCCTCCATCAACACGCGCCGTCTCGCCATTGCGCTCCTCGCGGCCGGTGACGAACTCGGAAGCCGAGGCGAGCTGCACACACTCAGCGCCCTGCACATCATCGATGCGCTGCCGGCGATCGACGGCCTGCTCCAGTCGGCGCTCGTCGCCAAGGGCGCCCTCGATCCGCAAACTTGGCGACGCATTCAGTCCGCACTTGTCAGATACAAGCGCGCCGTCAATCGCCTGGAAGAGGCGCCGCCCGACGATCCCAGACAACTCGATCGTGACCTTCGCAACACATTCAGCGAACTCGGCGAGATCTTCGAGCTGACGACAGGACATCATCTCGCCAGTGGCTGGGCGCCCGAGCAGCCCGCCACCGGCGATCCGGTGAGCGCCCTGAAAGACGCGGCAAACGCGCTTCCCGAAGCGACCGGCGCACGCGTCCCCATGCTCCGCCTGCGAGCATCCCTCGAAACAGCCCTCGCCCGCCCGGAGTTCGCTGAGCAGGCGACACATCTGCTCGTGCGCCTGGCGGATGCGTACGAAGCCGCCGCCACATTGACGGCCATCAACTGGCGCTCGACCTCCGAAGACGATCCCGTCTACGCGTATCTCCAGATGATCGTCGAGCGCCTGCTCGATCCCGCCCAGCGCGCCGACGGCCTGATGATGATCGACGATCTCGACCTCCTGACAAAGCTGGCCCTTGCCGTGCAATCGCTGCCGGATCAGTCGAATGAAAAGGCGCCACTTCGCAGCGCTTTCGAGTCGATCGAGCCGCAGCTTCTGCAATCGGATCAGATAGCCGCGCATCGCAGCATGTGGCAGCGCATCGCCGGCGCGGCGCTTCGCATTACGAATGAAATCGCAATCGCCGCTCGCCTGGAGTCAGTCGGGGATGTGCCGCTGATCGCTCGCCGCGGCCGCGTGCAGCTTCAGCGAAGTGTTCAGGAAACGCAGTCGCGCGCCGTGCAGTGCCTGCTCGCGATCATCGCCGGCGAAAGCGCCGCCGAATCACCGGCCAACACAAGCCTGCTCGTCAATCTTCGAAGCGCGACCGCTGCGCTCGAGTCATACATGCGCGCGATTGAGATCACGGAAGAGCTGGCCGTCATGCACACACCCGGCGTGCATCGCTGCCGCAAGCGCCTGCTTCAGCTGATGGATGATGTCGGCGACGATGACCAGCGTGAGGTCGCCTTGCGCGAAATCGAATCGTTCGTGCAGATCTACGACGGCCCCTTCACGACACTCACCGACAACGCCGCGGCGCTGGAAGAGGAGATGAAACAGCCCAATCACTCCGGCGACACGCTCACACTCGTCAGCGACGCCATGCGTCTGCGCAGCGAGTGGCTCGCCGCCTGGGGTCGCGGCCGCGACAGCACAATCGAACTGGAGCGCCTGCAGCGCGCCGAGTCGCTCACGCGCCTGGCGATCACTCGAAGCGATCTGCGCTCGCTGCAGGGCGCCGAGATGGCCCTCTCCCGCTGGCCTGCCTGGCGCATTCCGCCCGGCGCACTGAACGCACTGATCGCCGAGCTCGATCTGATGATCGTGCGCGTGCTTGAAGCGATCGAGAACAGCCCCGATCGCGTGGCGGACGCCGCCATGCAGGGCGCCATGCGCGCAAGCGCTGCGGCCAGACTCATCGTGCGCATCACCGACAATCTCGATGAGCGGGGCATGAATGTGCGAGCGTTCGCGCCCGGCGCCGCCGATCGCATCGGCGCCCTGGCCATCCCGCCCTCGAAGCTCTCATGGATGCATGATCAGCGCATGGACCTGGCTCGATTCTCGCGATGGCTCACGGAGCAGACCGCCGCCTATCGAGCCGGCCTGCGAGGCACGGCAAGGGACGCCAAGGAAGAGCTTGATGTCGTCGCGCTGGAGCTGCTCGATGCGCTCGATCGCGCCGAAAGCATTCAATCCCCCTAGCATCAGCCCGCATCCACTGATCCGATCCCGGAGAGCAGGCAGATATGGCAAACGTTCTCGTCGTAGGACCCCATCCCGATGATCAGGAGATCGGCATGGGAGGCACGATTGCGCGGCTGGTCGATCAAGGCCACAACGTCCTGCTGCTCGATATGACAACGGGCGAGCCCACGCCCTATGGCGACCCCGAGACGCGCGCCAGGGAAGCCGCGAAGGCGGCCGACATCCTCGGTGTCAAACGCCTCCTGCTCGATCTGCCCAATCGCTTCGTCGAACACACGATCGAATCGCGCCACAAGGTCGCCGGCGTCATGCGCGAGCATCAGACCGATGTGATCTTCACACCCTTCTTTGAAGATGCCCATCCCGATCATCGCGCCGTCACGCGCATCGTCGAGGACGCCCGCTTCGACGCCAAGCTCACCAAGATCGATCTGCCCGGCGAGCCTTGCTACCCGCGCTGGCTCTTCTACTACTACGCATCTCACCTGCGCTGGGTGGCGAACCCGAACTTTTGCATCGACATTTCCGGCTACGTCGAGAAGAAGCGCGAATCGATCGTTGCGTATCACACGCAGTTCGTGCTGCCGGAGAAGAATCGGCGCGTAGTCGAATGGATCGACGCCGCGGCCAACTACTTCGGCTCGCGCATCGGCACGGACGCCGCCGAACCCTTCTTCACGAAGGAGCCCATCGGCCTCACCGGCCTCGACGGCCTCGTCTTCTAACCGGCGTTGGAAAGCTCGCGCAGGCGCGCAAGCGATCGGGCCGCTTCGCCAGATCGAATGGACTCGCGTGCAAGCTCCAACCCTGCGCCCAGATCCGGCGCTGCGCCCGCGACGACAAGCGCCCCAGCCGCGTTGAACTCCACGATGTCCAGCGCCGGACTTGCAGCGCCGGAAAGCACGTCCTCGATCAGCGCCGCCGCGCCCTCAAGATCCTCAACCGTGCTCAGTTCATTCAGCAACGCCCGTCGAATCCCAAAAGACGCCGAGTCCACCTCGCTGATCGTCACCTTGCCCTCATGCACATCCGCGATCAGTGTGCGATCAGTCGTCGTCATTTCATCCAGCCCGTCGCGACCGTGCACAACCATCGCGCGCTCGACGCCCAGGCGCAGATGCGTCTGCGCGATCTGCTCGGCGAGATTCCCGTCATAGACGCCCATCAGTTGATGCCGCGCTCCCGCCGGGTTCGTCAGCGGACCCAGCAGATTGAAGATCGTCGGCAGGCCCAGTGAAGCGCGCGGGCCCGCGGCATAGCGCATCGCCGGATGATGGTGAATCGCAAAGCTGAAGCACACGCCGCAATCCAGCAGGCACGCCCGCTGCGCCTCAGGCGACGCCGCGACATTCACACCTAGCGTCTCCAGCACCTCCGCCGAGCCGCGACCGCTTCGCGAGCGGCTGCCATGCTTGGCGACATACGCCCGGCGATCGCCTCGCGCTCCGGCGACGACGAAGCCCACGGCCGTCGAGATGTTGAATGTCTTGGGCGCTCCGCCCGTCCCGCAGGTGTCCACGAGCACCCCGCCATCAGGCAGCGTCCCGACGTCGACGCGCGTGACATGACGTCGCATCGCCCGTGCCCCGCCGACGAGTTCATCCACCGTGGCGCCTCGCGCCTTGATAAACGCCAGGAAAGCGCCGATCTGAGCCTCATCAGCCCCGCCGGTGAGAATCGTCTCGAACGCCTCCTCCGCCCGGGCCTCCGGGAGCGTCCCGCCATCCGTCAAATCACGTAGAACGTCCTGCATGCTCATCAGAGTACCCCCCTTCGGGCCCATCGCCCCGCTCCTTGAGCCCGGCGATCGACGCCCGCGTCCCGGTGCTATATTTCCCCCTGATCAGGCACAGGCCGGGGTGGAGGCGAAATCTGCCACAGAATGATCCGAACAATCAAGGGAACCTACCTGCGCGATCTCCGCGCACTGACCGAAGAGGACGAATCATGAAACAACGAAATCTCATGCTCACGGCCGGCATTGCAGTCGCCGGCCTCATGCAGGCTCTCGCGCCCGCGGCTCTGGCCGGGCTTCCCAAGGCGGTCGACATGGCCCCCAAGGACGCCGCCATTGTCATCGCGACGCCTTCGCTCAATCAGCTCGACAGCAATCTCTCGCAACTGGCCGCCATGATCGGCTGGGGCGAGATGACCACGCCGCGCGAAGCCCTTGGGGCGATTGGCCTGCGCGACGGGCTCAACATGAATGGCTCGGCCGCCATCTACCTCTCTGAGGTCAACATCGACGAGAAGGAGCCCGCGGCCGTCGTCATCCTTCCCGTCACCAACTACGACAAGCTGCTGGGCGGCTTCAACGTCACGCCCGCAGCCGGCGGCATGCCTGACAACATGGTCGTCCATGGCGAAACCGTCTACGCCCGTGATCTGGGCAATGGCTACGCCGCCTTCGGCCCCATCGCCGACCTGGTCAACGCCGTCGACGCCAAATCCGGCAGCTCGACTGTCTTCAAGAATCGTCTCGGCGACACCTGCATGAGCGCTCTCGATGGCTGCGACATCATCTTCATGAGCGACGTCGAGCAGCTCGAGCCGCTGATTGATGAAGGCATCTCCCAGATCCCGCCGGATCAGCAGGGCCAGATCGATCAGCAGCAGATCGAGATGTTCAAGGAGCACACCGACATGCTCGTCATGGGTCTTCGAGCCGGCGCCATGGGCGCTGGGTTCGAGTTCGCCATGCGATTCAACGACAACGCCCCCTTTGCCCCCATGCTTCAGGGCAAGGGCGATTCCAGCAAGCTCATGAAGTCCCTTCCCGCCGGCCAGATGGTCATGGCCTTCGCGATGGATTACTCCCATCCCGGCATGAAGGCGATGAACGAGATGAACATGCAGCAGCAGGCCCAGATGGGCATGGGCGGCATGGGCACGATGCTCAGCGAAGCATTCAAGACCGCCACCGGTATGGCGGGAGTTGTGCAGTTCAATCCCGCCGGCCTCATGGGTGGCGGCATGCTCGCCAACACCGTCGCGTACTACCGCTCGACCGATCCCCAGAAGTTCATGGATGCCGTGTCCGAGGTCATGGACACCATCAATGTTCCGAACGCGACGTTCAACGTCCGCGAGAACGCCACGTCCGTCGACGGCGTCAAGGTCAGCGAATGGAACGCCAATGTCGCCCCCGCCGGTCCCGGCGGCATGCAGATGATGCAGGCCACCACCATGCTCTTCGGACAGCAGGGCATCGGCGGCTACATGGCGCCCGGCAATGAAGGCGTCTACTTCACGCTCTCCAAGAACGTCGGCCTGCTGGGCAGCGCGCTTGCCGCCGGCGGCGCCGATTCCATCATGTCCGACGCGATGATCAAGCAGGTCGCCGATCAGCTTCCCTCCAATCGCGTCGCCGAGGGCTACCTCAATGCCCTTCCCATCCTGCAGCAGATGCTGCCGATGGCGGCGATGATGGGCATTCCCATGCAGGGCATCAATCTCCCGAACGATCTGCCGCCGGTTGGTGGCAGCATCGAGGCGGACAACGCATCGGTGCGCATGACCGCATACGCCCCGACGCCCGTCCTGAAGCTCTCCGGCGAGCTCATGGAGAAGGCCAGGGCGATGATGCCCGCGCCCGGTGCGGCAGGCACGCCCGCCCAGAAGGACAGCAACCCGCCCTTCTGATCCTGCTTCACACGCAACAGTGATTCGTCCAGCCGGACCCGGTGACCATCGCCGGGTCCGGCTTTTTTCTGCGCCTGCCCGCATATCCTGTCACGCCCATGTCCTTCGCGACCACAAACACATCAACGATGCACTGGACGCTCGCGCGCGGGCGCACGCTCGATCTGCGCCCCTACCGGCTGATGAAAATCCTCAACGTCACGCCGGACAGTTTCTCCGATGGCGGCGAGCTTCCCGATCCCCAAAGCGTCATTCGCGCCGCACACGAAGCGATCGAAGAGGGCGCCGCGCTGCTCGATATCGGTGGCGAATCCACACGCCCCGGCGCACAGCGCATCTCCGCACATGAGCAGATCAATCGCGTCGAGCCCGCGATCCGCGCCATCCGTCAATCAGGTATCGAAGCACCCATCAGCGTCGACACCACCAGCGCAGCAGTCGCCAGGGCGGCGCTGGACGCCGGCGCCGATGCGATCAACGACGTCTCCGCAGGGCTTGAAGATGACGCCATGCTTCCGCTGGCCGCCGAACGCGCCTGCGGCCTCATCCTCATGCATCGACTCGCGCCGCCTGGCAAGGACGTCTACTCCCACGCGCACAAGGCCGCGCCGGACTATGGCGGCGATGTCACCGGCAGCGTGAATCGCTTCCTCGCCGAACGACTGTCCGCGGCCGCGGCTGCAGGCGTATCCGAAGACGCCATCGTGCTCGATCCAGGCCTGGGCTTCGGCAAGAACGTTAGTCAGAACTACGAACTCATCGCGCATCTGAACGAAATCCTTGCGCTGGGCCGCCCGGTGCTTGCCGCCGCCAGCCGCAAGAGCTTCATCGGCGCCGCCTGTGATGAGCAGGATCCAGCCGATCGCGTCACAGGCTCAGTCGCGGCGAGCGTGTTGATGGCGATGCAAGGCGCCCGACTCTTCCGCGTCCACGACATCGCGGCCCATCGCCAGGCGCTGGATGTCGCCTTCCGCGTCATCGATCCGAGCGCCTGTTGATCAAGTCTCCGGCCCGGACGTACGATGACTCGCACAGATCGGGCAGGAAGCCGCCTGATCACAACCAGATGAACCCCAAGACGAAGGACGGCAGCAGCCGTCTTCCGGAGAATGCAATGGCAAGCCAGAAGGTGCTCGAGTTCACGGATTCCAACTTCGACGAAGAGGTCGTGCAGTCCTCCATTCCGGTCCTCGTGGACTTCTGGGCCGAATGGTGCGCCCCCTGCCGCGCTCTCGCCCCGACCATCGACGAAATCGCCGACGACTTCGGCGCCCGCGCCAAAATCGGCAAGGTCGATACGGACTCCAATCGCGAGATCAGCGTGAAGTACGGCATCGCCGCCATCCCCACCGTCCTGCTCTTTCAAAATGGCGAGGTCAAGAAGAAGTGGTCCGGCCTCACCAAGAAAGAGGAGTTCGTCAACGCGATCAATGAGTTGACCGGGTAACGCGCGGACCCGGTGTTCGACGACGAGGCCGCGTCAGGAAGGATCTTTATCTTCCGCAGACGCGGCTTTTTCGTGCGCGGGCCGTGCGCCGCTTCGCCAGCCGCCGATCGCCTCCCCGCCCTTCTTGCGCAGGAACATCAGGATCAGCACGCCGCCGATGATCATCAAAGCGCTCAGCCACTGCCCGCGCGTCAAACCGAGCATGCGCGGCGTCGCCAGATGATCATCCGGCAGACGCCAGATCTCCGAAAAGATGCGCAGCGCGCCGTAGACGATCAGAAACCAGCTTCCGATCACACCCGGCTTGCGCGGCTTCATCCAGATCAACCAGAGCACGCCGCCAAGCACCGGCCCTTCAACGAACGCCTGCAGAAGCTGCGAAGGAAAACGCGCCGTCAGCAATGGCTCAAGCTGCGCTTTGAGCGCGGGCGCCCCCTGCTGAATCAACTCCACAAGCCGCACGCTCGCATCGCCGATCTGTTGACCCGTCGGGCTGAAGACATCGATTTTCGAAGGCGCCGCCTCGCCAAGCAGATTGAGAAACTCCTCCTGCTGCGGCATCGTCATCTCCGGCATATGCCTGCTGAGAATCTCCTGCGGATAGCGCACCGACCACCAGGGCCCCGGCTCGCCGCGATCAGCCACGACGCGACCGAGCAGTTCGCCATTGATGAAGTTCGCCATCCGTCCGAGGAAGAGGCCGAAGGGCGCCGTCAGCACGACCATGTCCAGCAGATGCAATAGCGGCGTGCGCATCCGATGCGCCACATACGCGCATGCGATGATGGCCCCGATGATGCCGCCATGACTGGCCATCCCGCCTTCATTGATGCGAAGCGCGCCCCACCACGGAAAGCCGCCGCCGAACTCGATGAACAGATCCGGCCGGTAGAACAGCACATATCCCAGCCGCCCGCCGACAAGCACACCGACCATCAACGCAAAGATCGCATCCGGCACGCGCTCAGCCGGAATAAGACACAGCCCGCGCAGCGCAAGCCGGCGAATAATCAGCCAGCAGATCAGAAATCCGGCGATGTAGGCAAGCCCATACCAGCGCACTTCAAGCGCGCCGATCCGCAGAGCGACGGGATCAAGATCATGCATCCATGCGGCGAGCACGCTCACAATCGAACACGTTACCAGAGGATCGCGCCCCGGCGCCTCCCGCGCGCCTGGCCTTTACACTCTGACGCATGACTTCCATGCAGCCGGCGATGGCCATCGCCCTTCTCATCCTGCTTCCGACCATCGGCGCCGTGCTCCTGGCGCAGATCATGCGCCGCACGCCGATGCCCACACTCGCCGGCGCGATCCTCGGAGGCGCCCTCGCAGGCATCCTGCTCGGCGCCGGTGTGCTGGGCCATGCGGCCCCCGATTTCTATCGAAGCGTCTTCCTCAACGCCGTGACCGAACGCGCCGAACTCACCGAGCTTCGCAGCGCCCACGAGCGCGAGATGCTCGTGATGATCGAATCAGACGTCTCCGATGTCGCCATCGACGAACTGCGGGAACACCATCTGCGCGCCATCGCCGAAGCCGAATCGAACGTCGCGCAGGCCGAACAGACGCGCCGCGACGCCGCCACCATCGCCATCAGCGCCGCCTTCGGACTGCTGCTGCTCACCGGCGCCGCCAGACGAGCCCGCGCCTCGCGACGACGAATCGAGCCACCCTTCGGCCCGCTCGCCGCGGCAATCGGCTCACTCGCCATCGCAGGCATTCCCGCCGCACTTCTCATCCGTTGGACGCTCAGCGAGAGCTGGCCCGTCGCTTGCGCCTTCGGCCTCGCCTGCGCCATCGGCGGCGCCTTTCCCACGCGAGCCGCGCGCGAGGCCCCCGCCGGTCGCCGAAGCGCCGTCGATCTTGCCGCCCTCTGCGCCATGGCGCTTGGCCTGCTCGCGCTTGCCTACTTCGATGTGATGCTCGGCGCCGGCGCCATCATCGCCACGGCCGCAGGCGTCCTGCTCGGCAAACTTCTGGCGCCGAATCGTTCGCTGCGCCGCATCGTCTTCGCGTTGAACATGTGGCTGTGCGTGCCCGCGCTTGCAGCGTTCGCGCTCGTATACGTTGACCTGGCGTCGCTCGCATCGACGAAAGCATTCTGGATTCCCGTCGTCGTCGCCGTCATCTTCGCAAGCGATGGCCGCTGGCTTGGCGGCTGGCTGGGCTGGTGGACGTGCGGCTCAGCGACCGGCAAAGCCGAAGCATGGCGCCGCTCGTCAGCGATGCTCTCGTGCGAGGCCGGGCCCATCGCCATCGGCTGTGCGGCGCTGCTGGGCGCCATCGGCATGCTCAGTGAAGTCCTCGTCGCCGCCGCCGTCATCGGCTCGATCGGCGTGGAACTCTCATCCGGCGTTCGCGCACGCTTTGCCCGCTCGCTGGACGCCGGCGATCCATTCCTGCTCGATGAGCCCGAAGATTAGTTGTCGCGTTCCGACGTCGGCGGAATCAGCCCGAGCTGGCGATACTTGGCGCGATACTTCTCAGCAAGCGCCGTCTGCTTGTTCTCCATGTCGACAGCTCGACCATCGATGAACGCCATCTCGACATCCGTCGTGTTCTCGAGCACATCGTCATTGGTGACGATCAGCGTGGCCCGCTTGTTCGCATCCAGCGATCCAAGCTCATCACCCACACCAATCAGCTCCGCCGGTGAAAGCGTGATCGCTCGAAGCGCCGCCTCCGGTGAAAGGCCATACGCCACGCATGTGCCCGCCTGATCCGGCAGATTGCGCAGGTGCGGCGTCTGGAACGTGCCGCCCGCCGTCGCCAGACACCAGCGCACGCCCGCGCTTTCCAGCTTCGAAGCGAGCGTGAAGGGCTCGTCATACGGATCATCGCGCCGGCGCGGCAAGCGATGCGAACCCGTGACGATCACGCCCACATCCGAACTACGCAACAGATCGCTGCACATCGCCGCATCCCGGCCGCCGATGAGAATCGCCCGCAATCCGCGCTCACGCACGAACGATACGGCGGACTCAATCTGCTCCAGCTCCTGCGCCTGAATGAAGACGGGCTTCTCACCCGACAGCGCCGGTCGCATCGCCTCCCAGCGAAGATCAATCGCGACATTCGGATCAGCATCACGCGCCGCAAAGTACGCATCGGCCGCGTCGAACGCATCTTCAATCGCGCGAAGATTCTCCTTCGCTTCCTTGAGCTGCTCTTCGTCCGACTTCTGCATCCACCACGCCGAAATCGGTCGCACGCGCGGCCAGGCGATCACCAGACCTGCATCATCAATGATCGTCATGTCCTCCCACGTCCAGCCTTCCAGACGCATCACACTGGCGCGCCCGGGAATGGCGCCGCCCGATGGAAGCACAAGCGTCGTCAGCACGCCGCTGGAGCGCGTGACGGGAATCAACGTCGAATCCGGATTCACACCAACAGCCGCCCACACTTCAGGCGAGACGGCGCCGATTTCGGAAACATCGATCGTCGCGCGCACCGCGCCGACTTCCATCAGACCCAGCACGGAGTTGGCCGCGACCATGCCCGGATAGACATGCCGCCCCTCCAGATCGATCTGCACGATGGGCGCCGAGCCGACGTCTTCGCCGATGAGCAGCACCTCGTCGCTTTCACCGACGGCCACGATGCGCCCATCAGCGAACGCGACGCCGCCATCTTCGATCGTTTCACCGCTGACCGTGTGCACGACGCCGCCGGTGAGGATCGTCGTGCCGATCTGAGGCGCCGCCTTGTGTCCAAGATCCTGCGCCGTCGCCGGAATCGCCGTCAACACAAGCAACAACGTTGCGCAAAGAATCGTTCGCATGGTGTCTCGCATCAGTTTCATCGTGAAAACTCGAGAAGCGTGCAGCCGCAGTCGCCGCACTGGTTCGCTTCGGGATCAATGCCCGCTCGCATCAGCTCGAGCATGTACGTTTCAAGCGCCTCGTTGTCATGATCATGATCATGCAATGCAGTCGCGGCCTGGCCGAACTTCTTCGGCTTGCTCTTGCCCCCTTCGCCGGAGGCGAGAATCTTCTGAATAATCCGGTTCCGCTCGGCGCGAGCCTGATCCCGCATCAACTGATCCAGTTCAAGCGAGAACATCAGAGCGCCGTCGATGTACGTCTCTTCGCAGCGCGTCATCGTCGACAGCGGCGAACCCGACCAGATGACGAAGTCCGCATCCTTGCCCTCTTCAAGAGAGCCG
This sequence comes from Sarcodiotheca gaudichaudii, assembly GCA_032355985.1. NCBI lineage: Eukaryota > Rhodophyta > Florideophyceae > Gigartinales > Solieriaceae > Sarcodiotheca > Sarcodiotheca gaudichaudii. The sequence continues at coordinate 457,935 of JAUKVZ010000002.1, forward strand.
ATGCGATCCTCCACACCAAGCTGAATCGCCGGATTGATCGTGACGAACTTCAGCGCCTCATCCGGCGAAAGCCCGCCAAAGCGCACGGCCTTAGCCGCTTCCGTGTTCATCCGCCGCGCCAGCTCCGCCGAATCGGAGTTGAACGAGACGATCACACCGACCTCATGCATGATCGCGCCATTCTCAGGAATCGCGTCGATCACCTCCATCTTGTACGCCCACCAGTCGCTGAACGTGGAGCCGCCGATCGCAGACTCCCGGATCGCCTCGGCGACCTTGTAGCCTTCGAGCACATGCTGGAACGTGCCGATGCGGAAGCCGAACTCATTGGCCACGCGGCAAAGCATGAGAATCTCATCCTGCCGATAGCTGTGGCAATGCACGAGCCGCTGATTCGCGAGAATCTCAGCCAGCGCCTCCAGCTCCAGATCAGTTCGCGGCGGCACGGAGCGCTGCCGCTGTGCCGATGACATGCTCGCATGCGCCGCCATCGCGCGTGCGTATTCATCCGCCGCGATGAAGCGATCGCGAATGATCGTCTCGACGCCAAGCCTTGATTGCGGGTAGCGCGTCTTGACGGCGTCTCCCCAGTTCGACTGCTTGACGTTCTCGCCAAGCGCAAACTTGATGCCGCCCGGCGCGCCGGCAAGCTTTAGATCATCCGGATGCGCACTGCCCCAGCGAAGCTTGATCGTCTGATTCTGCCCGCCGATCGGATTGGCTGAACCATGCAGCAGATTCGCCGCCGTCAGACCGCCGGCAAGCTGCCTGTACAGATTGATGTCATCCGGATTCAGCACATCGCCGATGCGCACTTCCGATGTCACGGCCTGCGTGCCTTCGTTGACGCCGCCTGAGATCGCCGTATGACTGTGGCAATCGATCAGGCCGGGCGTGACATGCCGACCTTCAAGCTCGATCACGCGCACATCTCGCGTGCGGGGCGCATCGCTCGCCGGGCCGACCCATTCGACCTTGCCATTGCGAATCACCATCGCGCCATCGTCGATGATCCCGGCAGGACCGCTCGTCCAGATGACGCCGCCCGTCAGAAGTAGATCCTCCTGCTCAGGCGCCTGCGCCATGCCATACGCGCCCACCGGCGTCGAGATCAACTCCGGCGCAGGCTCCGGCTCCTTGTCTTCATCTGATTCGTCACCTTCGGCGTCGGCGACGGCGACTTCTTCATCCTCATCGCCCGCCGACTCACCCATCGCGACATCGTCATCCTCGCCGATCACTTCATCCGTGCGCTCGGCGCGCCACGGGAACATGAATCCGTCCGGATCGACAACCGTGCCGAGAATCTCATCTCCAGCCAGCACGCCGGAGATCGTCCACAGCCCTTCCGCTTCAAACGCCTCGCCATCCATCGTGAAGTCGATGCGCGAATCGCGAACCGTCACGCTCTTCGCCTTGGCCTCCACATCCAGAGCTTCGAGCATCAGCTTGTTGCCTTCGGCGATCTTCAGCAGGCCATCCGTCGGCTCCGCTTCACCAAAGCGCGCGGCCCAGACACCTTCGAATCGCGCATCTGGCGCTTCACTAATCTCGTAACGACGGCCTGACACCCACACATCGCGAATCGTCGATTCCTTGTCGAAGAGCTCCCCATCGAGGATCACCAGGCTCGCGACCTTGCCGGGCTCGACTGTGCCCAGCAGCTCCGACGCGCCAAGCATCATCGCCGGCTTCGTCGTCAGCATCGCCAGCGCATCTTCTTCAGCAAGCCCCTGCTCGATCGCCTTGCGAAGGTTCTTGTGAAAGTCCTCATCCTTGCGAAGCTGATCCGTTGTGATCGCGACCTGCACGCCTTCATCCTGCAGCCTTCGCAGATTGGTCGGCGCCTGCTCCCAGCTCTGCAGATCGCGAAGCGTCACCGCCTCACGCTCGCCGTAGGTCGACACGCCCGGCGCCTTGGGATACGTCACTGGCGCGATGATGCGCGTGCGATCCGTCGCAATCGCCGGAAGACGACGGAACTCCATGCCGTCGCCGACCACCAGATATCGCCGCGAAAACTCGTTGGCGATCTTGGCCGCGCGCAGCGCGTTCACTTCGTCCTTCGCATAGAAAAGCAGCGGCGTCGACTCGGGCCCATTTGGCCCCAGCGCCACCAGCGCCTCAGATCGGTGCGGCACGGAGCTCGCCCGCTCCGCCATGCCCGTCGATTCCTCCACCGCAGCGCACCAGCCCGCATCAAGCAGCGTCTGGCGAATCAGCGCAATCGCGCCCATCAACGATCCCGGATACTGCTGCTCGCGCCGACCGGCTCGCTCAAAGGCGACCGTCTGGTAGATCTGCGGCAGAATCACATCCGGCGTGGCGCTCTCCGTCACCGACTCCGGCTCGGCAAGAGCAATCAGTGAAGCCGTGCCTCGAAAGACGCCGTCATCAGGCGTGATCGCCGCCGACGCGAAGCCAAGCTCGCGAAGCTTCTTGCGGGACGCGCCATCCAGCCCATCCCCTTCCAGGGCGGAGCGATGCGCCTGAATCTTCGAGTTGTTCCAGTGGGCGCCCGGCGCATCCTCATCACGCAGCGGCGTCTTCACCGGCGCATAAGGCTCGATGAACGCCGCGTACACAAACAGGCCGTCGCAATCCCACGTTCGAGCCCCACGCGGCGCCGGCCCGCCCGATGTGACCGAGACGATCACGCCGTCGCGCATGACGATCGTCGCATCTTCGATCATCTCGCCGGGCGCCGGGATCAGCGTCGCGCCCGTCAGGGCATGCCAACGCGGATCAACGCGCTTGGGTCCATTCGGTGGCGCCGGCTGAGCGACGGCCAGGGCGCTGATCGCCGCCAGCGCAAACATCGCCGGAATCACGGTCCACACGGGCCTCTGCAGATTTTTCATGCAGACAGCCTAGCCGCGACGGGCCTTCGGCTCCATGACCAAAAGTGGGAGGGTGACCCTCCTCCGGCGTCAGAAGCGTCGATTCGCCGATCAGCCGCCCGAGGTCGCGAGGATCACATCGTCGAAATCGTCCGGCGTGCGCGCCGCAGCCGACTCGTCGGCCGGAGCGAACTCGCCTTCCGGCAGATACCAGATGCGCTCGGCCTCTTCCTCATCGGCCTTCTTGAAGAACACCCCATCTTCACCCGCGCTGACGACGATCACCTTGCCGCGTGCGATGGCAGGATCCCAGCCGTCGCTCGGATCGCTGCGGACCGTCGGGTTCGATCGGCTGCCGAGAACGCCTTCAAGCGAATCCTCGAGTTCCTCTTCCCCGTTCATGATCCCAAGCGCGCTGAGCTTGCTCTGGTTCACGAACTCTTTGCCCAGCGATTCACTCGCCAGGTAGCCGGAGTTGGACATCCAGTAGAAAGACGCATTGTCGCCATCGGACTCCAGCAGCGCAAATTCCTCGACGCTGCTGGGCGATTTGTGCTGCGTCCACATCAGGATCGGCTGGCCGAACGCATCAACCACGTCCGGGATGCCCTTGCCGTTGCCATCGATGTCGATCGCAAGATCGTCCTCGACTACATCCGTCATCTGCCCGTACACCGGGTAGAAGTCCGCAGCCTTGACGCTCAGATACCCCGGCCCGGCGGAGGATCCCATCAGCGCCGTGTCGATCGTGATCTCATCGTCATTGCCGATCCAGGGCTCGATCGTGATGTATGTGTTGTCCGCCTCGGGTGCGTTTGAGTTGTCAACGACGCCGCCGGCCAGCTCGATCAGCGCGTTTTCCATCGCCGTCAGGCCTCGTTCCTCATTGCCCGAATGGCCCATGACCTTGGCGCTGAAGTGCCCCGGCGAGCGGCGATTGTCGATCACGAACTGATCCACCGCCTGAAGCACATTTCGCATCGTCGACTTGGAGACGACGCCCTTGCCGGAGTTCCGCACGGCCGCCATCACCGGGAAGAGAATCCCCAGCAGGATCGCGATGATCGTGATCACCACGAGAAGCTCGATGAGCGTGAATCCGCGAGCGGTTCGACGCGGGCCGGATTGGTGTGCAATGCTCATGACAGTCCTCTCCCGGCCGCACGGCCGGATCCCATTGGGACGAATAACCGAAAGCGCCGACATCCCGATCGGCCCTTATCCGCCACATGCAGGGTCTGATGCTGACTCACCCCACCGCGGGACGGTCGGAAAAGCGCACGTCACATCTCGTGACATCCGCCACGTCCATCCGCGTCAGTCAAGTATACGCAGGGGCCGCCTGAGCGGTTTTCCCGGATCGCAGGATCACGAGCCTAAAGGACGCTAGCCCCGCGTGAACGCCCCGCGAAGCACCCGCCTCGGGGGGGTCGCGTCATCCTCGAAGTCATCGAGCTGACGCGTCGGCTTCAGACCCGCCGAAGCCGCCGCCTCGATCAATGCCTGACAGTCGTGAGTAAAGGGCGGCCAGTCATCCTGCTCCGCCTCCGAGCCGCGGCATTCACAGATCATCAGCAGCACGCCGTGCGGGCCCAGCAGCTCCGCCATCGCCTGCATGTACTCGCCCACCAGTTCCGAAGAGGCGGCCTGCAGCAGGTTCACATCGACCAGCAGATCGAAGCGATGTCTGTATCGCGACGGCGGATCACACACATCAGCCAGACAAAAAGCGCCCGCATGCTCTGGATACAGCCCCTTCGCCATCCGGATCGCGGCGGACGAACAGTCAAACCCACTGACGTCATAGCCTCGATTGATCAGCTCGATCACATCATGGCCGAGCCCGCAGCCGGAGACCGCGACGCGACCGCCCGGTCTCACCAGCCCCGGCGCCTCCGCGTTCAGCCATGCACGCAACGCCGGCGAAGGCTCACCACGATCCCACGGCGCCTCGATCCCGCCCTTCTCAGCCTGCTCGTAGACATCATCAAACCACGCACAAAGCGAGGCCGGCGAGAGCGGCGAAGGCAGCGGATGCTCCTCATTACGCCAGGGCGATGGAGCAAGACCGATATCGACAGTGACTGGTTGGTCGAGCGTGACGGTAGCCATGATTTCGCTCCCCTCGAAAGGAAGCGAGCGGGCAAGCTGCAAGCACGAAGCGGCAACCCGGTCGCGGAATCAGCGATCGGCCCCATAAAGAGCCGTGACGCGTCCCTCTCCGTTACGTTCCCCAGAATATGCGCCATCGGCTGAACATGCACGCAAATTCAGTCCCACCCGGCACTTGAGGTCCAGAAAACTCGCACAAACGCCTGCGGGACCCCGCTTCTCGCCACGATCGCGCAATTCCTGCGCCATCACGCCTGCGTCGCCTCCATCGCGGCCTTGCTGCGCGCTCGCGGCGCGAAGATCGCCGTCGACTGGTTCGCATGCCCCTGCCCCACGCGCACCGCGCCCTTCTCGACGATGCGCTCGAAGGCGCTCTTCGCGTTGTCCTTGCTGAACTCCGTTCCGATGAACTTCCGCCCCAGCGCCCGGGCGACCACCCCGGTCGTGCCGGAACCCGTGAAGGGATCCATCACCACATCACCCTTGTTCGAACACGCCTTGATCACGCGCTCCAGGTACACCTCGGGCAACTGGTTCTCGTGGCGCTTCCAGCGCTCCTTGTTGTTGCCCTGGATGCGGCCCCAGTACTGCCCGTACCACACATCCATCGGAACACGCTTGCCGCTGGGACCGTGCCCTTCCTTCTTGTTCATCGTGCGCGGATCGAAATACGTGGTCGCGCGATCGCTGGGCTCGAGAATCTCATCCGCATTCCAGATGCGATTCTTCGGATCCTTCACGAAATACAGCGCATGCACCTTGCTCATGATGAAGCTGCCCATGCGATTCTGGCCGAACCGGAAGTGCCAGATGCACCAGTTCACCATGTGCAGCTTCCGCGTGTGCTTCAGATGCATCACGATCTCGGCGGCCGTGTCGTCGGGAATATTCACCCAGATCGAGCCGCGAGGCGTCAGGGCGTCCACGCACACATCCAGCCATTCCTTCGTGAACTCGAGGTAGTCCTCGCGCGGCATGCCGTCGTGCCACTTGTCGTACTTCACGTTCCAGTTGAAGGGCGGATCGGCGAAGACCAGATCCACCTGCTTCTTCTTCACCTGAGGAATGCGGGGGATCACCTTGCGGCAATCGCCGACGTAGATCCGCGTCAGGGGCTTGTCCGCCTTGTGTGTCGCCGTGGGCGCCTTGCTGCTCATCGCCCGATTCTTGCGGCAAATGGGCGATTGCGCAACCCCCTTGTTCGCAGGTGACAGCTTCCCCACAAACAATCACGCCTCGGAATCGCTACTGCAGCAGCAACACCAGCATGTCGTAAATCGTGTGCACGGCCACCACGATCCCGAAGCCGCGGGAGACGAAGATCACGCCGAAGTAGATCCCCGACGCGAAATAGAAGGCCAGGAGCCCCATCTGTGCGCTGGCCGCCCCGCCCATCGAGTCGTGATACAGGGCGAACGCCGCGGCCGCGCCGACGATCGACAGCACATTGCCCCAGCGATTGCCGATCCGGATCAGATCCACCAGCACCAGATGCAGCAGCGTGATGCCCACCAGCCGAAAGAGCAGTTCCTCATACAGGCCGGCGCCGATCGCGATGGTCACCCGCTCCAGAGGAGGCGCCATCGCCAGCGCCTCCGTCGGCGTTGACACCTGCGCAAGCTCCGACGGGGCGGCAAAGGCTCGCCCGACCATCAGCCCGAAGACCAGCAGCGGCCCCGCCCAGACGATGGACTCGATGAGCATCGCCCCCAGCGCCTCCCAGCTCACCTTCCACGGATCCTTCCGCAGCACATGCCAGATCAGCAGCACCACGATCAGCGCAACGCCCGGCAGATAGAAGCCGCCGGCGCCGAACGCCTCGAAGAACTCGTGCAGTAGACGATGAGCCCGGATGTTCTGCAGCGATCCATCGCCTCCATCGCCACGGAAGTAGATGAAGGCGCCCAGCTCATACAGCGCAATCAGCGGCGCGAGGAAGATGAGGATCGTCAGCGGACGCCGACACTGGCTTCCATATCGCTCATCCTGCCTTGGAATCGAGCGGCGACGACCTGTTTCGCGAGTCGTGTCGGCCATGACGCGCAGACTCTACCGCGATCCCGACCGATGCGCCGGACCGATGCCTATGCTCCCGCAAAGGAGCCATTGCACATGAACTCGTCGGACACCCCGCGTCAGGATCGCGCTCTTCCGCTGACTGATCACGCCACAGACTCGGCCGCAGACGCCAGAGTCGATGAGTCGACGATCCGAAGTCTGGTCGATGGCTTCTATGAAGAGGTTCGATCAGACGCCATGCTCGGTCCGATCTTCACGCGGCATGTCGCGGACTGGTCGCAGCATCTGCCGAAGATGTACGACTTCTGGTCGACGGTCATCCTTCACACGGGCCGCTACTCAGGCCGCCCGCTTGGTGTGCATGCCCAGCTTCCGAACCTGACGCACGAACTCTTCGCCCGTTGGCTCACCCTGTGGCGTGCGGCAGTCGATCGATTCGTCCCGGCTGAAGCGCGCAGCGCATTCATCGTCGCCGCCGAGCGCATGGCTCGATCCATGGCCTCGCGCCTCGTCGCGTGAGGATCGGCGCAATAAACAACCCGCCATTGCAGGCGGGCTGAACAATCATGCAATCTGAAATGGCGACCCGCTTACGCAGGCTTGCCGGCGGCCTTGAGTCGCTTGGAAAGACGCGACTTGCTGCGGGCGGCCGTGTTCTTATGAATCACGCCCTTGGACGCCGTCTTGTCGATCAGCTGGCACGCCTTGCGATAAGACGACTGCGCATCCTTGTCGGAGCCATGCTGAGCCTGCTCGAGGAAATCGCGAACGGCCAGGCGCATCGAGCGAAGGCGCCAGCGATTGCGGGCGCGATGAGTTTCGTTCTGACGAATGCGCTTCTTAGCTGAAACAGAATGAGCCATACCGGATCGGTCCCCGTCAAAGCAGGAGGTTCGGAAAAGGAAATCGAAACTGAAGTGCGTCGCCGACCCGGGGCCGCACACGAAAGGCGGCAGGAGCCGGCGCCGGATCCATCCACCCGGCGACCGAAGACGCCACAGGATCCGACCGACGCAGAACCGGGGATTGTTGCGAGATTGGGCCCGAAGATCAAGCCGGGGCCCTCCCACTCTTGCCCGGACGCCCTCAAGCGGCTAGTCTCCGCCCGGAAAGCACCAATGGGCGCGCGTAGCTCAATTGGATAGAGCACCTGACTACGGATCAGGAGGTTGCAGGTTCGACTCCTGCCGCGCGTGCTTGACCAGCTTGTGTCGCCCCCGCCTTCGCGCGGGGGCGGCATGTTTTTTGGGCCGCCCGGATGAGCCCGGCGCCGTGATTTTCTGCGCTGCAGCCATTGCGTCCCCTCATTTCAATCGCTGTATGAAACGTGTCCCGGGACCGGCCGAAGCCGGGTGGCCCCAGGCGCCGATCGACCCGATCAAATTCGTGGTCAAAGGCCTTCGGACACTCGAATCGCCGCCCTTCGTCAATCAACTCGTGACTCGGACGTAAACCCCCCGTAGATTCGAGGCTGACCCTCGGAGCACCTGCCATGAAACGCGAACTCACTCCCCTCCACGCCCTGCTGACCTTCGGCGCGCTCGTCCTGGCCGCCCTGCAGCTCACGGCCGCGACGCCTGATGGCGAAGCGGCGCCCGCAGCGAACGAGGCAGCGCGAACTCTGACTGCTGACGATCTGGACGCGCTCTCCTGGCGATCCGTCGGCCCGGCCAACATGGGCGGCCGCGTCGCCGCGGTCTCATTCGCGCCCAGCGATCCAAAGACGTGGTACGTCGGCTACGCCACCGGCGGCTTGTGGAAGACCACCAACGATGGCGTCACCTTCAGCCCCATCTTCGATCAGGAAGCGACCAGCTCCATCGGATCCATCGGCGTCGCCGATGCGCCCATCGACTGGATCGGCTGGGAGGACATGGACGATCCGCCCGCCATCGAAAAGCGCGGCGAGTCCGGAAAATCCAAAATCGTCTGGGTCGGCACCGGCGAAGGCAATGGACGCAACAGCTCAAGCTGGGGCGCCGGCGTCTATCGCTCCACCGACGGCGGCGGATCATTCGAATACATGGGACTCAAGGATGCCCATGACATGCCCGCGCTGGCCGTGCATCCGTCCAACCCGGACATCTGCTTCGTCGCAGCGCTCGGGCATCTCTGGGGCCCCAACGAAACCCGCGGCGTCTATCGCACGCTCGACGGCGGCAAGACGTGGGCGCCCGTCCTGCAGATCGATCAGAACACCGGCGCCTGCGATGTCGCCATCGATCCCAGCGATCCGAACAATGTCTACGCGGCCATGTACATGCGCCGGCGCACCATCGGCTCCTACCAGTCCGGCGGGCCCGAGGGCGGCATCTACCGCTCGCGCGATGGCGGCGACACGTGGGAAAAGCTGACCGATGGCCTGCCCGCCCAGACAGGACGCATCGGACTATCCATCTTCCCCGAAGACTCGGACATCATCTTCGCGACCATCGAATCGGATGAAGGCGGACGACACGCGGACACATGGTCTAACCGCTCTCGCGCCGGCGGCGTCTATCGCACCGATGATGGCGGCGACACATGGGAGCGCACGACAGACTTCAATCCGCGCCCCTTCTACTTCTCACGCATCATGGTTGATCCGAAGGACGCCAGCCGCGTCTATCTGCTCGGCTGGCAACTCTACGTTTCAGATGATGGCGGCCACAACTTCCGCGCCGGCGTCGGTCACTCCATGCACGTCGACTACCACGCGATGGCCATTGATCCCACGGACACTGATCATCTGCTGATCGGCAACGACGGCGGGCTGTACGAATCCAACGATCGCGGCAAGTCGTGGCGCATGTACAACGAGATGGCCGTCGGCCAGTTCTACAACATCGCCGTGGATGACTCCGATCCCTATCGCATCGGCGGCGGCCTGCAGGACAACGGAAGCTGGGTCGGCGTGAGCGATTCGCGCAAGTTCGACTCCGGCTCCTTTATGGGTCGCGCCGGAGGCATCACCAACGCCGACTGGGACTTCGTCATGGGCGGCGACGGCTTCCACGTCGACTTCGATCCCACTGATCCCACGATCGTCTATGCGGAGTGGCAGGGTGGGAATCTCTATCGCATCCATACGGACACCGGCGAAATCCGCGATCTGCGTCCGCATCCGAAGGAAGGCGAAGCACGTATCCGCTTCAACTGGAACGCGCCCTTCTTCGTCTCTTCGCATGATCCGACCACGCTCTATCTCGGCGCCGATTGTGTGTTCAAGCTCACCGAACGCGGCGACAAGTGGGAGCGCATCAGCGACGATCTGACGACGCGCAACGTCGACTTCCTGCTCACCGTCGGCTCCGATGCCGAGACGGCATGCACCATCGTCTCCCTCGCCGAGTCGCCCGTGCAGGCGGGCGTGATCTGGGCGGGCACGGATGATGGCCGTGTGCAGGTAACGCTCGATGACGGCGGAACCTGGCGCGACGTCACTCCGTCGGAAGTCGGCGGCCTGTATGTCTCCTGCATTGAACCATCCAACACCAAGCGCGACACGGCGTACATCACCGTCGACGGCCATCGCAGCGACATCATGTCGCCCCTGGTCATGATGACCACTGATGCCGGCGAATCATGGACGAACATCACCGGCAACCTGCCCGATGGCGGGCCGCCGGAGACCATCCGCGAGGATCCGCGCAATGACAACGTGCTGTACGTCGGCACGGAGCACGCGTGTTACGTCACCATCGATCGCGGCGGCTCGTGGGTGAAGCTCAACGGCAAGTCACTGCCCACCGTCCCCGTCGACGATCTGCAGATCCAGGCGCGCGAGATGGATCTCGTCGCCGGCACGCATGGCCGATCCATCTATGTGCTGGATGACATCTCTCCGATCTCGCAGCTCTCGCAGGAAGTCATGGACTCGGCGCTGCACGTCTTCGAGCCGCTGCCCGCCAAGCCGCATTACCGCATGCCACGCGGCGGGCTGTGGTCAGACAGCATGTTCATCGCGTCCAATCCCAACCCCGGCGCCGCGATCACCTACTGGCTGCGTGATTTCACCGATGAGAAGGTGAGCGTCAAGATCGTCAATGACCATGATGTGACGGTCATGGAGCTCTCCGGCGCCGGCGCCACGGGCCTGAATCGAATCTTCTGGGATATTCAGGCGGATCCGAAACAGCGGCTCGGCAATCCGGACGATCTGCCTGAATATGTCGCGCCCGGCGTTTATAAGGTCGTGGTCAGTTATGGCGAGCACTCAGCGGAGACATCGATCAAGGTCGAAGCCGCGCCCACGCCCGGGCGCGCGTCCGGCGCTGCTGAAAGCGGCGCCCGGCGCTGACGCCGCATGCGCGGCAGGCGTCGCTCAATGGCGGCGCCGATGAAACGAAAGCGCGCAACCCGCTCGACGCCGCCGGAGCATCGACTGCTGCTCACACCCATCGCAGGCCCGGAGGTCGATCCCTTCACGCTCATGCCGGGCGGCGAGGCGATCATCGGGCGCGAGCCGGACTGCGCCGTTTTCCTGCCCGACAGCAGCGTGTCGCGCCGCCATGCGCTGCTTGCCTGCGATGACGGCGCCTGGACGATCACCGATCTGGGCAGCCGCAACAAGACGCACGTCAATGACGATGCGCTCGACAAGGACGAGCCGCACCCGCTCGTGGCGCTGGATCGCGTGCGCTTCGGTCCGTGGGTCTTCGAGGTTTCGTTGATCGGCGAGCGCGAGCCGCGCGACTCGGCCATCATCGAAAACACGATGGATGAGGTCGAAGTCCTCTCCGGCGCGCCGCATGCGATGGTCGACCAGAGCAAACTGCTGCAGGCCGCGCTGGAGTTTCCCCGGCGCGTCGCCAGCGCGACAAGCGAAGATGATGTCTTCAATGTCGCCTGCCGCTTCGTCGTCGAAGCGCTGGGCGGGCTGCTTCGCTCGGCATGGATCGTCGTCGCGCCGGATGAAAGCGATGAAAGCACCGAGATCCTCGGGCGCGAAAACTGCCGTCGCGATGAACGTGGCGCCACCGTCTGTGATGAGGCGCCCCCCACCATCAGCCGGCGCATGCTGCATCGCGCCGTCGAAGAGCAGAACAGCGTCGCATTTCTTCAGCGCCGTTCACTTGGCGCGCGCATCGACGCGACCGTGCCGGAATCAGCCATCTCCGTCGGCGCCTGCTTCATCGAGCACATGCCCGATGGACGGCCCATCCTGCTGTACGTCCTTGGTGACACCCTCTTCGATGATGCGCAGCAGTTCGTCGCCTCCTTCCTCGGCCTCGTCGCATCGCTGGTCAGACAACAGACGATGGTGCTGCGCCGCTCACGACTGTCCAAGTATTTCTCGCCTTCGATCATTCGTCTCATGCTTCAGCCCGGCGGGCTTGATCTCGTCGAAGGCGAGCCGCGACGGCTCGACGCCACCAGCGCTTTCTTCGACATGCGCGGATTCTCTCTTGCGACGGACGCCTCCGCCGATGATCTTGCCGCCCTGCATGCCGATCTGCGCCAAGTGCTTTCACTCGTCACCGAAGAAGTCTTCAGCGCCGGCGGCGCCGTGATGGACTTCCAGGGCGACGGCATGTTCGCCGTCTGGGGCGCCCCGCTGACGCAGCAGGATCAATCCGATCGCGCCCTGCGTTGTGCGTCGCGCATCATGCGAAGGCTCTACGACTCCGACCTGCGCATCTTTGATCGCGCCAAGAGCGCCGGGCAGGCGCTGTGCGGCATCGGCATCGATCGAGGCGAAGTTCTCGCAGGCCCGATGGGCGCTGTGCGACAGTTCAAATACGGCGTGCTCGGTCCCTCGGTCAATACGGCCGCACGCCTTGAGTCGCTGACCAAGCCCGGGCGCTTGAACTGTCCCGTCATCCTCACGAAAGCCGTGCTCGATGGCGCGCACGACCCCGAAATGCGCACCCGCCCGCTCGGGCGCGTCGTGCCCGCCGGGATGGATCACATCGTCGAGCTGCATGAGCTGATCCTGCCGCGTGAACTCGGCGGCTCCGGCGCCGGCGATGATGAGATCAGCGCATGGACCGAGGCGCTGACGTCGCTTGAAGGCGCGCGAACGCCGGACGATCTTGCGCACGTCGAACAGGCGGCCGAGGCGCTGCCGACAACGGATCCGCGCAGGCAGTGGCTGCTCGATCGCGCAAATGCGCTGCGCACGCCCGGCGCGCTGGACGCCTGGGATGGCGTCGTTCGATTCAATGTGAAGTAGCGAGCGGTCTACAGTTCAGCCATCGCGCAGCACAACTGCGCCGCCAGTCGTGTGTTTGACTTGACGAGCGCGATATTCGCCCGCAGCGTTGCGCCGCCGCTGACATCGTGAAGTTCCGCAAGAATCTGCGGCGTAATGTCGCGCCCCGATACACCCACATCCATCGCGCGCGCCCGCGCCGCCTTCAGCCACAGATCCCAGTCCGCCGGATCAATCTCGTCCGCTTCGGGAATCGGATTGACCACCAGCACGCCGCGATGCGTCCGCTCCAACTCCATCGCAAGAAAGCGCGCAAGATCCGCGACATCCTCGAATCGCTCGTCAACGGCCGCACGGCTGGCGCGCAGGTAGAACGCCGGAAAGCGCGAAGTCTTGAACCCGACCACCGGCACACCCAGCGTCTCAAACGCCTCGCGCGTCGATTCAACATCAAGAATGGACTTCACGCCGCTGCTGACAACCGCGACGGGGAACCGCGAAAACGCGCCCAGATCGGCGCTGACATCCAGCGCCTCGCCATAGCCCTGATGCACACCGCCGACGCCGCCCGTGGCGAAGAGCTGCACGCCCGCTCGCCAGGCAAGCTCCATCGTCGCGCTGACGGTCGTCGCGGCCATCGCCTTGCGATGCATCAGTGCGCCAAGATTGGCGCCGTTTGCCTTGGCGACATCAGCCGCAGACAGCATGCGCGCAAGCTCCGCGTCATCCATTCCCACCGTCGGCACGCCATCGAGCACGCCGACCAGCGCCGGCTGAGCGCCTTCATCGCGGACGATGCCGCACAACTCGGCGGAAAACTCCGCGGCGCCTTCGCGCGGCACGCCATGGGCAAGCAGCGTCGTCTCCAGCGCCACGCTCGGCTCATTCGCCCTGTTGACAACCTCCATCCGCTGATGCTCCTTGATCGATCGAAATGCGTTAGTGCACACTTTCAGCGCTGTGTTGTACACGCCCGGGCGCTCACTCTCACGCGGGCCGGCGATGTTGACGCTTTGAAACCGCTGGCGGCAGACCCACGCCGCGATCATGTCGGCCGCGGCTTCGGATTCGCTCTCAACATCCACTTCCAGCGATGGCCTGCCCAGTCGCTCCGCCTCAGCAAGCGCAAGCTGCAAGCCGGCGGAGGCGCTGGATGGACCGAGCGCGATCAGCGCCTGCGCATCGCGAACGTTAAGTCTGGTGCGAGCGCCGGAGTTGATCTCATCCGTTTCGCGCAGCGGGTAACGCGTTGAGATCACGCCATCCTCGGCAAGGCGCCCCTTCGGGCACCAGCCGCGCACGGGCAGCCCGAGACCGATGGCCGCATCCATCGCGGCGCGATCGACGCCTGTCTGTCCTCCGGTGATGACGATGATGCGCACGAGCGCAGCCTACACGGGCAGGTGGCTCGCGCCAGCGCTGTGTGCGCATAAAAGCAGGGCGCCGGGCGAACCCGGCGCCCTGTGAGGGGGACAGTGGCAAAGCCAGAAGGAACACTGACTTAAGCCACTGCAGGGCGCAACGGAGAGACCGAGGTCGCTCCGTCTGGGATGCGCCCTAAAGGGAAGGAACACCGTCGGGCGCGCAAGGAGGCGCCCGGTGATCTGGGGCAGAGTGCGATTAGTCAGCATGCACGGCGATCTTTTTGGGCTTCGCCGCGGCCTGCTTGGGCATACGAATGGTGAGGACGCCCCCCTTGCTCTGGGCGTGCACCTCGTCCGCGTTGACCTCGCATGGCAACGTCACTCTTCGTACGAATGCCCCGAAGCGACGTTCGCTTCGGTGGTAGTTTTCGTTTTCCTCGCTCCTGATCTCCTCTTTCTCACCTGCGATCGTCAGCACGTTGTCGCTGATTGTGATCTCCAGGGCTTCCGGATCAACCCCCGGGGCTTCCGCCCGCACAAGGATGTCCGACTCCGTCTCTGAAACATCGATGGGAGGCGCCCAGTCAAACGTGTCGGCATCCTCCGACTGCAACGTAAATACCGGCTTCGCTAGAAGGCCGTTGAAGAAACGATCAATCTCATCACCCCTGAAACCGAGGGGCCGAATCTGGTGTCGACGCGTCAACATCTGATTGCTCCTTTCTCGCGCCGCGGGGCGCGTCCGAACACACCGCGTGTCGGTCACGCCATCCGCCTGTGCGAATGCGTCTGCGTGCGTGAGAAAGAAAGGCAATCCCGGCGCCAGCGAGCCGAAGCCCGCCAGAACTCATCAATACGGCATTTACGCCGCTTCCGGGCTGTCAGGAAGGCCGCTTAAACCGGGGGATCTGTCATAATGACACGACCTTGCGCCGGTGAAGACCCCCAAATGGCGGCCCCTTCTGGCCCATGTCTTGCATCTGACAATGAGGGCCCCGTGCGCGGCCCACGACCACACACTTATTCGCACGCGGCGCGTGCGTTGTTCCATACACAAGGCCCACATGAGCGTTGAATACCGTGACTATTACGAGACCCTGGGCGTCAAGCGCGACGCCTCACAGGATGAAATCAAGCGCGCGTATCGAAAGCTCGCCGCCAAATTTCATCCCGACGTCAACAAGGACGAGGGCGCCGAGAAGCAGTTCAAGGAAGTGACCGAGGCGTACGAGGTTCTCAAGGATCCCGAGACGCGCAAACGCTACGACTCCCTCGGCGCCAACTGGAAGGCCGGCCAGCAGTTTGATGCGCCCGGTGACTGGGGAGACTTCAAAGTCAACTTCGGAGGCCGCGGCCACGGCGCCGGGCCCGATGTCGATTTCGGCGGCGGGGACTTCAGCGACTTCTTCGAAGCCATTTTCGGAGGCGGCGCCGGACGCTCCACCGGATTCCGAGGCGCGCGACCCACGCCCAGACAGGGCGCCACGCACGAAGCCTCCGTCACCGTCTCCCTTGCCGAAGCGTACAAGGGCGCATCCAAAAGCATCACGCTCAGCGCGCCGGACGCCGGAGGCGCATCAAAGACCTTTGACGTTCGCATTCCCGCCGGCACGACCAATGGCGCCACCATCCGCCTCAAGGGCCAGGGTGGAGAAGGCGTCGCCGGAGGCCCGAAAGGCGATCTGCTCCTGCGCGTCTCCATCGCGCCGGATCCCAACTTCCGCCTCGATGGCCACAACCTCACATCAATCCTCGAGCTTGCGCCCTGGCAGGCCGCGCTCGGCGACAAGGTTGACGCAAAGACACTCGATGGCGACGTCACCCTCACCATCCCCGCCGGATCGCAAAGCGGACAGAAACTTCGCCTGCGCGGCAAGGGGTTGCCCACACGCCAGGGCGAACGAGGCGATCAGTTCGTCGAACTGAAGATCGTCGTCCCGAAAGAACTCACCGACGAGCAGCGCACGCACTATGAACAGATGCGCGACGCCGCAAAAGAAACGAATACAACAGAACCAAGCACAGAAAGCGCCTGAGTCAGTCAGAAAGGAGGCGCACACCCATGGACATGAACAAACTCACACAGAAGAGCCAGGAAGCGTTCCACGCGGCGCAGGCGCTGGCCGTACGCTTCGGCCAGGTCGAGATCGATGTCGAACATCTGATGCTCGCCCTTGCTGAACAATCCGAAGGCCTCATCCCGCGCCTCCTTGCGCGCATGGATGTTGACACCGGCGCCTTCGCCAAGGCGATGCAGGCGACGCTCGAAAAGCGCCCCAGCGTCTCCGGCCCCGGCGCCGAGCCCGGCAAAGTCTTCGTCACGCAGCGCCTTAACAAGCTGCTCGTCGACGCTGAAAAGGAAGCCTCGCGCCTCAAGGACGAGTATGTCTCTGTCGAGCATCTTCTCCTCGCCGCTCTGAATGAATCCGGCGACACCGACGCGAAGAAGGTCTTCAAGCAGTTCAACATCACCAAAGACGCGCTTCTCAAGACGCTCACCGACGTGCGTGGCTCGCAGCGCGTCCAGAGCGCCAACCCCGAAGCGACCTACGAAGCGCTCGATCGCTATGGCATGGATCTTGTCAAGGCCGCCCGCACCGGCAAGCTCGATCCCGTCATCGGTCGCGACGCCGAAATCCGGCGCGTCATCCGCATCCTCTCCCGCAAGACCAAGAACAATCCCGTCCTCATCGGCGAGCCCGGCGTCGGCAAGACCGCCATCGTCGAAGGCCTCGCACAGCGCATCGTGCGCGGCGATGTTCCCGAAGGACTGAAGAACAAGACTGTCTTCGCGCTGGACATGGGCTCACTCGTCGCCGGCGCCAAGTTCCGCGGCGAGTTCGAGGAGCGCCTCAAGGCCGTCCTGCAGGAAGTCAAAAAGTCCGAAGGCCAGATCGTCCTCTTCATCGACGAGCTGCACACCATCGTCGGCGCCGGCAAGGCCGAAGGCGCGATGGATGCGGGCAACATGCTCAAGCCCATGCTCGCCCGCGGCGAACTGCACTGCATCGGCGCCACCACGCTCGATGAGCATCGTCAGCACATCGAAAAAGACGCCGCACTGGAGCGCCGCTTCCAGACCGTCATGGTCGATCAGCCCACGGTCGAAGACACCGTCTCGATCCTGCGCGGGCTGCGCGAGCGCTTCGAAGTGCATCACGGCGTGAAGATTCAGGACAACTCCCTCGTCGCCGCCGCGACGCTCTCCAACCGCTACATCACCGATCGCTTCCTGCCTGACAAGGCCATCGATCTCGTCGACGAGGCGTGCGCCATGATCCGCACCGAGATCGACTCGATGCCCGCCGAGCTCGACGAAGTGACGCGCCGCGTCATGCAGCTGGAGATCGAGGAAGCCGCACTCAAGAAGGAAAAGGACAAGGGCTCACGCGAGCGCCTCGCCAATCTGCGCAAGGAACTCGCCGATCTCAAGGCGAAGTCAGACACGATGCGCGCCCAGTGGGAGTCGGAGAAGGAAGGCATCCAGGCCGTGCAGGACCTTCGCGGCGCCCTCGAACAGGCTCGCTTCCGCCTCGAACAGGCCGAGCGCGATCATGATCTGAACAAGGCCGCCGAACTTCAGCACGGCACGATCCCCGGCCTCCTTCAGCAGCTCGAATCAGAAGAAGCGCGTCTCGCCGACAAGCACAGCGCCGCCGGCGGCGCCCCCCTGCTGCGCGAAGAAGTCACCGAAACGGAGATCGCCGAGATCGTCGCCCGCTGGACGGGCATCCCCGTCACCAAGCTCGTCGAAGGCGAGCGCGACAAGCTGCTGCGCCTCGATGCGATCCTCCACGAGCGCGTCATCGGTCAGGATGAGGCCGTCCAGCTCGTCGCCGACGCGGTCATCCGTGCCCGCGCAGGCATCAAGGATCCCAAGCGACCCATCGGCTCCTTCCTCTTCCTCGGCCCGACGGGCGTCGGCAAGACGGAGCTGGCCCGAACACTCGCCCAGGCTCTCTTCGACTCCGAAGAAAACATCATCCGCATCGACATGAGCGAGTACATGGAGAAGCACGCCGTCAGCAGACTGATCGGCGCGCCTCCCGGCTACGTCGGCTACGAAGAAGGCGGCCAGCTCACCGAAGCCGTCCGGCGCAAGCCATACTCCGTCGTCCTCTTCGATGAGATCGAAAAGGCTCACGGCGACGTCTTCAACGTGCTCCTGCAGATCCTCGACGATGGCCGCGTCACCGATTCGCAGGGCCACACCGTCAACTTCAAGAACACCGTCATCATCATGACGAGCAACATCGGATCGCATCATCTGCTTGATGGCGTCACACCCGGCGGGCAGATCACGACCGACGCCCGCACCAGCGTGATGAACGAGCTGCGAGCCCACTTCCGGCCCGAGTTCCTCAATCGCATCGATGATGTCGTCCTCTTCAAGCCCCTTCAGATCGAGGAGATCACGCGCATCGTCGACCTCCTTGTCGAAGAACTGGCCGCACGCCTCGCCGATCGACACATCACACTCGAGCTCACCGACGCCGCCAAGCGTCATGTCGCAGACGCCGCCTACGACCCCGTCTACGGCGCCCGTCCGCTCAAGCGATATCTCCAGCACGAGGTCGAAACCCGAGTGGGTCGATCCATCATCGCCGGCGACATCACCGATGGCGATCACGTGATCATCGATCTGGAAGGCGAAGATCTCACCGTCCGCGTCGAATCGCGGAAACCGGAGAAGGCGACGGCCTAACAATCATCAGGCGCACCGCAAAACCGCCTGATTCGACCATGCACAGGACAGACCAATGATCTTCGATCCCATGTATTTCCTGTTTCTCGCGCCGGCGATGATCCTCGCCGGAATTGCGCAGATGAAGGTGAAATCCGCCTATCACCACGCCAGCCGCATCCCCGTGGCCTGCGGGCTCACCGGCGCCGAAGCCGCACGCCGCATCCTCGATGACAACGGCTTGCGCGATGTCGCCATCGAAATGCAGCCCGGCACGATGACGGATCACTACGACCCGCGCCAGAAAGTGCTGCGCCTGAGCCCCCACGTCTATCAGGGTCGCAGCGTCGCTTCGCTGGGCATCGCCGCGCACGAGGCTGGACACGCGATTCAGGATGGCACGAACTACGGCCCGCTGGCGATCCGAAACGGCATCGTGCCGCTGGCCTCACTGGGCGGAAACATGGCGTTCATCGCCTTTTTCATCGGCCTCTTCCTGAATATGGTCGGCCTTGTCTGGCTGGGAATCATCCTCTTCTCCGCCACGGTTGTGTTTCAGCTCGTCAATCTGCCCGTGGAGTTCAACGCCAGCGCCCGGGCAAAACGGATTCTTTATGAAACAGGCATGGTCAGTGATGGAGAAAGACAGGAAGTCAGCCGCGTCCTCAGCGCGGCAGCCATGACGTACGTCGCCGCCACACTCACGGCCATCCTCACACTGCTCTATTTCCTCCTCCGCTCGGGCGTGCTCAGCGGCGGCCGGCGTTAGGGCAGAATCCTCAAAAACCTCTGTTTTTTGGCTGGAAACGCCGCTTCTGGCAGCGCCGCGCGCAAGTGCGATCGAAGCCAACCTGGCGCTGAGATCCGTGCGCCAACCGTCCGCGGCGTGTGCAAATTCCCCTGTATGACAGGGCTTTTTTGACACCCGCATGAAAGAAACATGTGTATTCACTGGACGCGGAAAACGAAAATTGCCGAAAAATACAGGGCGAAACGCCTTGTGAGGAGATGATGAGAGTAGTACAACCCTCGAATCACAGGCCAGAGACGGATGGAATCGCGTTGATTGTCACCGTCACCCAGGACAACTGTGCAAGATCTGGAGGCTCCGATGGCCCGCAAGAAGACTTCGAAGAAGCGCTCGACGCGTAAAACCACGCATCGCGCCGGCGCTCGCAAGAAGACCCGTAAGACAACCCGCAAGACGACGCGCAAGAAGGCCACCACGCGCGCCACCGCCAAGATTCCGAGCACCGATCGGCCCCGCACGAAGGCGGAAGTCTTCCGCATCGTCGCCGAGAACACGGAGCTCTCCCGTCAGCAGATCGCCGAAGTCTTCGACGTTGTCGGCGACATGATCCAGAAGGATCTCGGCAGCCGCGGCCCCGGCGTCTTCAACCTGGCCGGCCTCATGAAGGTCGTCGTTCAGAAGAAGCCCGCCACCAAGGCTCGCAAGGGCATCAATCCCTTCACCGGCGAAGAGATGATGTTCAAAGCCAAGCCCGCGCGCAAGGTCGTCAAGGTGCGTCCGCTCAAGGCCCTCAAGGAAATGGTCTGAGCAACGCCACAGCACATAAAGCGAGGACGCCCCGGCATTTGCGCCGGGCCCCTCGCTGATCCGATGCTTTGAAACAGGCCGGGCAATTGCGCCCGGCCTTGTTTCTTCATAGGCCGCCGCAGATTCACGCGGCAATCGCCCGATGAAACCGCGGGTACAATCCTCCCACAGAGCTTGCAGAGCATGCTTCGAGGTGAGACCGAAGCGATCTGCATCCAACCCCATCGGAAACCGCCGCCGATGTCACAGCAAGATCCCCAGATCGCGGACGAGTCCCCCGAAGCGCCGCCGACCATGGCCACGCCGGAAGGACGTCTGTCCTCCTCGGCTGAGATCGGTGGGCTGTGCCTGCTGGCCGCCATCGTCGCCGGGTCGCTGATGACGATGAACATCGTCACCGTCGGCTTCGCCCTGCTCATCTCACTCGGCGCGCTGCAGGGCTATTGCCGCGGCTCGCTGCGCATGCTCAGCTTCGTCATCGGCCTTGTCGCCGGATTCCTCGTCGCCCAGCCCGTCGGCGCCTTCCTCGAAACGCCCTTCCGATCCTTCTTCGGTATCGGCGGCGTCATGCTGCGCGTCGCCACCGTCGGCGCCGCCTGCATCGGCGCGATCATCGTCGTCTCCATCATCGCCAGTGTCATCACGCGGCGCATGAGCGCCAGCCGCAAGCTTGCCCTGACCAATCGCACGACCGGCCTGGTCATCGGCGCCGCCGAAGGGGCGCTCGTCGCGATGGGCGTGGTCTGGCTGGCGACGACGCTTGCGCCCGTCGTGACGGCGCCGCGATTTGATGGCGAGGGCCGCCTGCTTGAACCCCCCTTCTTCGCCGCGCCTCTTCAAATGATCGCGCGCAGCGCCGATGAGAGCCTGCTCGGCGCCGTCGCCGAAGCCGCCAACCCGATGGGCCACGTTGAGATGATGCAATCGCTCAACGATCTGGCCATCGTCGCCGCAAGCCCTGAGCTGCTTGAAGAGTTCCTCGCCGATCCCGAGGTGCAGGCCATCCAGGAGCGCCCCAGCGTGGTGCGCATGCGCGAGGAGATTCAGGCCAATGAAGAGCTCAATGACGCGTTGACCCGCATGCTCGATGACGGTTTCGCGGAAGGCGATGTCTGGGCGCTGCTCAACAACGACGACCTGGCGCGCATCCTCGCCGAGAGCGGCGCCATTGATGAGCTCGATGACATCTCGGGCTCACTGCGCGAAGTCGCCGAGCGCATCCGACGCGTCTCCGAAGGGCGCAACGACTCCATCTGAGGCCTTCGCGCTCCATCAAATCCAGCGCAAAAGAAAAACCCGGCGCCCCTGAATGGAGCGCCGGGCGAAAGGGATGTTGAAGTCCCGGAAGTGTCCTTAGTTGTCCTTGTCGCCGTCCTTGACTTCAAACTCAGCGTCAATCACGTCGCCATCAGCAGCGCCGGAGTCGGATGCGCCTGCGTCTGCGCCGCCCGCGGACTCGCCGCCGCCGGCCTTCGCGGCTTCGGACTCGTAGACAGCCTTGCCCAGCTCCATCGATGCCTTCTCAAGCTCCTCAAGGGCGCTCTCGATGTTCGCCTTGTTGTCGCTCTTGACGGCGTCGTCGACGCGGGACAGAGCATTCTCAATAGCGCCGCGCGACTCGGGAGAAACCTTGTCGCCGTGCTCCTCAAGACTGCGCCGTGTCTGAAGCGTGTAGGCCTCGGCCTTGTTCTTCAGCTCGACCATCTCGCGACGAGCCTTGTCCTCCGAAGCATGCGCCTCGGCGTCCTTCTTCATGCGATCGATCTCGGCATCGTCCAGACCGCTCGAGCCGGTGATCTCAATCTTCTGGCTCTTGCCAGTCGCCTTATCCGTCGCCGAGACATTCAAGATGCCGTTGGCGTCGATCGAGAACTCGACTTCGATCTGCGGCGTGCCTCGCGGCGCCGGAGGCAGATCCTGAAGATCAAACCGTCCCAGCGTCCGGTTGTCAGAAGCGAACTCGCGCTCGCCCTGCAGCACATGGATCGTTACGCTCGACTGATTGTCCGCGGCCGTCGAGAAGGTTTCCTTCTTGCTCGTCGGGATCGTCGTGTTGCGCTCGATGAGCTTGGTCATCACGCCGCCCAGCGTCTCGACGCCCAGCGAAAGCGGAGTGACGTCCAGCAGCAGCACATCCTTGACGTCGCCCTGCAGCACGCCGCCCTGGATCGCGGCGCCAAGCGCCACAACCTCATCCGGGTTGATCGTCTTGTTCGGCTCCTTGCCGAAGACGTCCTTGCACAGCGTCTGCACAGCGGGGATGCGCGTCGAGCCGCCGACGAGAATGACCTCGTCAATCTTGCTCGCATCGATGCCCGCATCCTTGATCGCCTGCTCGCACGGCACGCGAAGCTTCTGCAGAACGGTCGCGATCAGCGACTCGAACTTCGCTCGCGTGATCGTCATCTGCAAGTGCTTCGGACCGCTCGAGTCAGCCGTGATGAAGGGCAGATTGACCTGCGTCTCCTGCACGTTCGACAGATCGCACTTGGCCTTCTCCGCGGCTTCCTTCAGCCGCTGCAGAGCCATCGCATCGGTGCGGATGTCGATGCCCTCGGCCTTGCGAAACTCCTCCGCGATGTAGTCGATGAGAATCGTGTCGACATCGTCACCACCCAGATGCGTATCGCCATTCGTGGACAGCACCTCAAAGACGCCGTCGCCGACGTCGAGGATGGAGATGTCGAACGTGCCGCCACCGAAGTCGAAGACGGCGATCTTCTCGTTGGTCTTCTTGTCGAGGCCGTAGGCCAATGCCGCGGCCGTGGGCTCGTTGATGATGCGCTCGACCTTCAGGCCCGCGATCTCACCCGCGTCCTTGGTCGCCTGACGCTGCGAGTCGTTGAAGTACGCCGGCACGGTGATGACCGCGCGATCGACGGACTCGCCGAGGTAATCCTCAGCGGCCTTCTTCAGACTCTGAAGCACCATCGCGCTGATCTCCGGCGGCGTGAAGTCCTTCCCGCGCGCCGTGACCTTCACCAGCTCCTCATCCCCGCCGGTGATCTCGTAGGGAACGATCTTCTCTTCCGAGGCGACTTCGTTGTGCCGGCGCCCCATGAAGCGTTTGATCGAGTAGACGGTGTTCGTGGGGTTGGTGACCTGCTGGTGACGAGCAGGCTGACCCACAAGGCGTTCACCCTTATCCGTGAATGCGACAACCGAGGGCGTCGTGCGAGAGCCCAGGCTGTTGGCGATGACGGTGGGCGAGCCACCTTCCATGACGGCCACGACGGAGTTCGTCGTGCCGAGGTCGATTCCGATGATTTTGGACATATGTGACTCCTCTCAAGAGGTGATTTCGTGTGAATACCAACTGGCGGCGGCTCACAGGCGTCAGCCCGGGCACGGCCGCCACATAGAAGAGAGGCAAGCGGGGCGCCACTGATTCAATGCCTCGATTGGGGGCAAAACCGCGTTTCTGGGCCCTGAGAAGGGGTTGCGCGCCCACGAATGGCGCCACGCGCGGCAATTTGCTGCCACTTCGGCAGTCTGGGCATTGTGAATCTCGGACGTGCGTTTATCATCCGAGCTTGGTCTGGGGGAAGGACCACGTCGTCCGGGAATTTCCGGCCAGACCACATCGTGGGACGCGAAGCGCGCCCTTATGCGACGAACGTACGGCCTGGAGGGATCGTACGAGCTGTATCACCGGTGCCGACTGTAAGGAAAGTCCTTGCCTCAGCACGACTTGCGCGGTATGGCTTACAAGGTGCGATCCAATTTTGGATCTGACGTCGCCAGGGTGGGGCGGGCCTCGCAACGGCTTTCCTCAATTGGTCAGGTTTTAAGTCAGGTGTAATAAACAATGAGAAGCGAGAAGAGAGAATCTGCGCGTCTACGCGCGCACATCAGCCTCCTCAGCGCCTTTGTCGCCACGGCCGGTCTGGCGACGACTGCGATCGCAGAAGATCGAACGCTGGATGGCACAGGGAACAACATTGGCAGTCCGACGCAGGGCTCCGCGAACACGCAGCTCATTCGTATGGGCGGCGTCGCCTATGGCGATGGCACGTGGACGATGGCCCGCTCAGGCGTCACCGGCCCCCGCCAGATCTCCAATGCGATCGCCGCGCAAGCAGGCTCGACCTTCAACGATCGCAACATGAGCGACATGGTCTGGCTCTGGGGCCAGTTCGTTGATCACGATCTCGATCTGACGAGCGGCGCCGCGCCGGCCGAACCTGCCTTCATCGACACGACGGGCGATCCGGACTTCCTCGGAACGCCCATCCACTTCAATCGCTCCCTGTGGGATCTCACCACGGGCACCGATCCTTCCAACCCGCGCCAGCAGGTGAATCAGATCACCTCCTATCAGGACGCATCAAACGTCTACGGCAGCGACGGCGCTCGCAACACCGCCCTTCGCACGGGCGCCGGAGGCCTGCTTGCAACCTCCGCCGGCGACCTGATGCCCTTCAATACAGGGCTTCTGGATAACGCCAACGACGCCGGCATCTTCCCGGACAATCAGCTCTTCCTGGCCGGTGATGTCCGCTCCAACGAGCAGGCAAGCCTGACGGCCATGCACACCCTCTGGGTGCGTGAGCACAATCACTGGGCGGAGAGAATCGCCAACGAGACTTCCATCACCGGCGATGAGAATATCTTCCAGGCCGCCCGCAAGATCGTCGGCGCCGAAATGCAGGCCATCACCTACAACGACTGGCTGCCCGCCCTCACAGGCACGTCGCTGTCCGCCTACACCGGATACGACTCCGGCGTCGATGCCAGCGTCGCCAACGAGTTTGCCCATGCCGCATTCCGAATCGGCCACACGATGCTCAGCCCAGAGCTGACTCGCATGAACGATGACGGCACGACGATCGTTGAAGGCAACATCGCGCTGGCGGACGCCTTCTTCAATCCCAACGCCATCACCAGCGTCGGCATCGATCCCTATCTCAAGGGCCTCTCGTCGAACAAGGCGCAGGAAATCGACAACATGCTGGTCGATGATGTCCGCAACTTCCTGTTCGGACCTCCCGGCGCCGGCGGCCTCGATCTTGCCTCGCTCAACATCCAGCGCGGCCGCGACCACGGCATCGCTGACTACAACACCCTTCGCGCTGACTACGGCCTGGCGCCCGTCGCCGCATTCAGCGACATCTCATCCGATCCCGCAGTGCAGGCGGCTCTCGCCAGCGTGTACGCGAGCGTCAATGAGATCGATCCGTGGGTCGGCATGCTTGCCGAGGATCACATGCCCGGTAGCAGCCTGGGTGAACTCACACTCACGATCATTCTCGATCAGTTTGAGCGCGTGCGTGACGGCGATCGATTCTTCTATCTCGATCCCTCAGACGATGCGAACCTCAGCGATGTGATGGCTGAACTCGGCATGTCGATCGGCGACATCGATCTGACATCGCTCAAGGACGTCATCCTTCGCAACACGGATCTGACGAATCTGCAGGACAACGTCTTCTTCATCCCGTCTCCCGGCGCTGCATCGCTGCTGGCGATGGCCGGATTCGCCGCGGCTCGCCGCCGCCGGCGCGCGTAAGACTTCATCAGAGTCTGGACTCTTGGACCGCCGCTCTTCATCCCGAAGGGCGGCGGTTTTTTCGTGGAGACACCCGCCTGGCAGCCCCTGCCGACTACCCGAACATTTTTCTAAAATCAGATTGACTCCACGACCGATGACCCTATCATGACCCGAACGGCGACTGGGGCTGCCGGTGGGCTATGGAGGGCTCCTCATGATTCTCGCGGCGACAATCGAACGACTGATCCGGGCGGAAGAGCATGACAGGCTGCTTGATGCGGTCCTTCGCAATGGCAGGCCGATTCCGCTGACTGCACGTGTGCGTCTGTCTCAACCCGAGGCCGTCGAGGCCGCGGCCACGGGGCTGGCGCTGCAGCGACTGTGCGAGCTGGCCTATTCACCTGATGCCCGCATCGAGCAATGCGCCGAGCGTCTCTGCGCCCTTCAGGAGGAGGCGCAGGGCGGATTCGGCGCCGTCGGCGCAACGGGCATCTGTGTCGCGGCGCTTCTGCAGGCGATTCGATGGTTCGAGGAATCCGGGGCGGCCGTCTCGCCCGCCCTGCTGCATCGCATGGAGGCCGCGGCTGATCGCGGGCTGCATCATCTCTTCAGCATCCAGGCCTGCTTCGATGGCGGGATGGGGCTGATCGGCGATGAGATCGATACGGCCATCGCGCTGTGGCAGCTTGGCGATCTCGAACGGGCGAGAGCGACAATCGATCTGACGCGAGCCGAGCGGGCGCTTGCCGAGGACGCGTCGGGCATCGAGCCGGCGGTGGCGGCGCTGCTCTCACTCGGACGCGCCGGAATACTGACTGTCGATCGCATCGCGGCCTGAGCGAACTGCACGTCCGAGAACCGGGAATACTGCGGCGAACACCCCATCACCCGGGGAGGCAGCAGTCTGTACAAACTGCGCAGAGCTTCTTTCATTCGATTCTGGAGGGAATTCGGGATGAGAGCAGCGTCTGCGACGGTTGGACATCGCAGGAATCGCCCTTCGGAAGCCGGTTTTTCGCAAAAGAGCGGGGGTCCGGATGAATGCGGGCGATTACACTTGGGAACCCGGAAATCATCCGCTCACTCAGAGCGGCAGACTGGAATCGCAGGAGCTTCAATAATGATCCGTAGAAGTATTGGTGGGACACTCGGCGGCGTTGTCATCGGCCTGGTCGCCCTCGTTGGCGCCGGCGCTGGCAGCTATTCGCTGATCTCTGGCAACTCGCTCTGTAGCCTCGTCGCGGGATGCGACACGGGCGCGGAAGTGCATACCGTCGCGGACGCCAGCGCGAAAACCGGCTGTCCCGTCACGGCCGCGAAAGCGAAAGCCGTCAAAGCCGAAGGCGCCTGCAAGGAGTCCGGCGAAGCTGAGGTGACGCAGGTCGCGCTGACCGACGCCTCTGAGAAGAAGTCCTGCTGCCCGCTGACCGCAGTCGCCGCGAAGAAGAGCTCCTGCGAGTCATCTGATGAAACGAAAGTGACCCTCGTCGCCCTCAATGAGAGCGGCAAGTCCGAGTGCAGCGAGAAGAAGGCTTCCACGTGCAACAAGTCTGAAACGACTGTCACGCAGGTCGCTCTCAAAGATGGAGACAGCAGCTGCGCTTCCAAGAGCAAGGTGACGAACGTCGCACTCGCCAAGGAAGGTTCCTGCGAAACCGCCAAGTCATGCGAAGCGACGAACGTTGCTCTCGCCAAGGACGGCGCCTGCGAGTCCACAAAGTCCTGCGAGGTAACGAATGTCGCCCTCGCCAAGGATGGCGCCTGCGAATCAACCAAGTCTTGCGAGGCGACGAATGTCACCCTCGTCAAGGACGGCGCCTGCGAATCCACCAAGTCATGCGAGGTGACAAACGTCGCACTCGCGACGGAAGGTTCCTGCGAGACGAAGAGTTCGTGCGAAGTGACGAACGTCGCTCTTGCAAGCGAAGAATCCTGCGAGAGCAAGAAGTCCTGCGAGGCGACGAATGTCACCCTCGTCAAGGACGGCGCCTGCGAGTCCACCAAGTCATGCGAAGTGACCAACGTCGCACTCGCGACGGAAGGCTCCTGCGAGACCGCCAAGTCATGCGATAAGTCCGGCGCCACCGTCCAGCAGGCCGCGCTTGCTGAAGGCGACTGCAGCGTCAAGGCGAAGTCCTGCGACAGCATGGGCGCCGAAGCGACGCAGGTTGCGATGAAGAGCGAAGGCTGCTGCGCTTCCAAGGCCGCCGTCATGCAGGCCGCACTGGCCGAGGAAAGCTGCGAGACGAAGTCCTCCTGCAGCGAAGAGAAGGCCGTCGTCACCCCCGCCGCCCTCAAGAGCGAGGATGGCTGCAGTGCTTCTAAGGCTGAGACCATCAGCGCCGCCAGCTTCGACACCGACGTGTGCGCCACCGAGGTGAAGTCCTGCTCGACCACAACGACGCAGGTCGCTTCCTGCTCCGTCAAGACGTCCACGTGCGAGTCCGGCGAAGTAATCGCCGCGACGCCCTCGCGATTCACCTTCCTCTTCGCGTCCGGCGGCACGCCGATCGCGACGCCCGTCTTCATGGACGACAACGGCAAGGTGATCTCAAGCTGCAAGGGCGAGACCGCTTCCAACGTCTCCCTCGTCAGCGATGGCTGCTCAAGCATTCAGAAGGCTTCGCTGAACGCCGGCAAGACGTGCCCCGTCACGGGCATCTCCGAAGGCGCCGGTTCCTGCAGCGCCAAGAGCACCGAAGTTCAGCAGGTCGCCATCACGACGACCACCATGGACTGCAGCTCCGACGCTGATGACTGCGGCGACGCCTGCATCGCAGAGGCCGGCAACGGCGCCTGCTGCCAGGAAGAAGTCAAGGACGCCTGCTGCAAGGAGACCGCGCAGGCCACCAGCACGCCGTCGACCGCCGGCGGCGCCAGCGAGTAATCACTCGTTTGCAAAGTCTGATTGATTGAAGCTCAAAGCCCCGGCCATCTCGGTCGGGGCTTTTTTACTGCGCGCCTTCTCTTGAACCCGCCCGCGTCAGGCGCGAACGGTCTTCCGGGCGCCGCCGCGCTCGTGGAAGTCGGTGACGAGCGGCAGGCTTTCATTCAAAGCAAGCGTGCAGAACATCTCAACGCCGGTGGCGATGGCGTCATCGTTGAAGTCAAAGTCCGGCTGATGCAGCAGCGGCGCCTGCGCCTGGTCGGCCGGCCGCAGACCGAGGAAGAAGAAGACGGCCGGCGCATAGGCGCCGTAGTAGGAGAAGTCCTCGCCGCCCATGTGCGGATCGGGCACGCGCGAGACACGATGCGAGCCGATCGTGCTGAGGCAGACATCATCGAACCAGCTTGTGAGGTTCGGATCGTTGTACGTCACCGGATAGCCGCGTTCCCACGCGATCTCGGCATGACAACCCATCGCGGTGCTGATGTTCTGAACAATCGTGTGGAATCGATCGCGCGTGCGCTCCCGCACATGCTCGTCATGCGTGCGCACGGTGCCGAAGAACTCGATCTCCTCGGGAATCACGTTCTCGACGCGTCCGCCCTGCATGCCCGTCACGGAGACCACGGCTTCACGCACGGGATCAATGTTTCGAGAGGCGATCGTCTGCAGCGCGGTCACGCATTGTGCCGCGGCGACGATCGGATCAACCGCGTTATGCGGATAGGCAGCATGTCCGCCCACGCCACGGATGTGCACGCGGAACGTGTCCACGGCCGCCAGCAGTGGTCCGGGTCGCGTGGCGATGTGACCGACGGTCAGTTCCGGCCAGCCATGCAGGCCGAAGACGGCGCCGGCCTTGGGTCCGATGACCTCGCCTGAAAGCGCGCCTTCTTCACACAGGAGTCTTCCGCCGCCGCCGCCTTCTTCGGCAGGCTGGAAGAGAAAGACGATCGGATGGGGCCGATGCTCCATCTGCGAAAGGACGCGAGCGGCGCCGAGCAGGACGGTTGTATGTCCATCGTGGCCGCAGGCATGCATGACGCCTTCGTGCTCGGATTCGTAATCAACGCCGGTCTGCTCTTCGATGGGCAGCGCATCCATATCCGCGCGGAGGGCGACGGCCGGCTTGTCCGCGTTGGCGCTATCCGTCGGGGGGAGATAAGCGACGACGCCCGTTCCTTTGGCGAGGCCGGGGACGAAGTCGACGCCCAGCTTCGTAAGCTCGCGCTGGACGAGCGCACTGGCGTACTCCTCCTCGAAGGCGATCTGAGGATGGCGATGAAGATCGCGCCGGATCTCAGTGAGGCCCCTGATTTCCGGTTCAATGAGTGAACGAATCCGCGCTGTGATGCTCATAGACCTTCAATGGTAGCGGAGGTGTCAATGTCCGGGGAGCCCTGATTCGGCGACTCGTATCGGACGGGCGCCAGTCAGCGAAGGGGCCGCAGCGTGCGCTTCTTTCGCTCCTCGTTCCAGAGATGCAGCGCCGGCGGATGATGGCGGACGAGGCTCAGCAACTGCGACTTGGAGACTTCCAGCCGGATGGCGGCCTTCTTCTGGCGCCAGCCGGCGTCGGCGATCGTGTCCAGGGCCTCGGCCAGCAGCGCGGGGTAGTCGATGTGTTTCGGATTGCAGACGATCCGCTCGCCCTGGCGCCTGGATCGCCACAGCGCCGAACCGATCTCGCCGATGGGCACGCCGATGCGATGCTGCATCGCCAGCGCGATGCGAAGGCGCCGCATGGCCTTCTTCTTGTTTTCGATCTGGCTGCGACGTTCGCCCGCCTGCGCGGAGACCCCCGTCGGCTTGTGGATGATCGTGACGCCGGTCTCAACCTTGTTTCGATTCTGCCCACCCGGCCCGCTGGTGCGCCCGCGCCCCCATTCGCATTGCTTGAGCAGCAACTCATCGGGAAGTGCGGCCGGATGTTCGTAATGTTCGCCTGGCGCGACGGGAGGCATGGATTCAGAGTCCCGTCGTCGGAATGGCGCGCAGCGAGAGATCATCCGCCTGTCCGGCGGCAAGACGCTCGTGCGCCAGCCCCGCGATCATCGCCGCGTTGTCCATACAGAAACGCATCGAAGGCAGCCGCAGATCAAGATCATGATCCTGCGCGAAGGATTCCAGCTCGGCGCGCAGCCTTGAGTTCGCGCTGACGCCGCCACCGACAAGCAGCGTGCGGCATGTTTCACCGCGCTCGTTCAGTTGATCAAGCGCCCGGCGCAGCTTGAGCAGCACGGCCGTGCATGCCGCTCGCTGAAATGAAGCCGCCACATTCGCCTTGTCCTGATCGGACAGATCCGATTCATCGCGCTCGAACTGCACGGCGCCGCCATTGCGCTTCGGGACGCCGCGGATGGTGTAAAGCACCGATGTCTTGAGCCCGCTGAATGAGAAGTCGAGCGAGTCCGGCGCCAGGCGGCTGATGGGAAAATCGAACGCGCGCTCGTCGCCATCTTTGGCCATGCGATCGATCTTCGGGCCGCCGGGAAACTCGATGCCGAGCATGGCGGCCGTCTTGTCATACGCTTCGCCCACGGCGTCATCGATCGTCGCGCCGAGTCTTTCGATCTCAAGCATCGAATGGCACAGATAGAGACTGGTGTGCCCGCCGCTGACGACGAGGCCCAGCGCGGGAAAAGCCGGGCGCTGGCGTTCGAGCAATCCTGCATACAGATGCGCATGCACATGATCGACACCGACAATCGGCTTGCCCATCGCCCATGCGAGGCTCTTGGCCGCCGCGACACCGACGAGCAGCGAGCCGATCAGACCCGGGCGCGAGCCGCAGGCGAAGGCGTCGATCTGCTCCAGCGTCACACCGGCATGTTCAATCGCCTCACGAACGACAGGCTCGATGCGCTCGACATGCGCCCGGCTGGCGATCTCCGGCACCACGCCGCCATATTCAACGTGCAGTTCATCCTGTGAAGCGATGACGTTGGACAGCACATCAACGCCGTCGCGCACGATCGATGCGGCGGTCTCATCACAACTTGATTCGATTCCGAGAATGAGCATGCGCAGGTAAGAAGAAGTCTCCCGCTACTCGGTGTCGTCCTCGTCGACCTTCTCGACGGGCGCATCCATGAGCCACGAAGGCAGGCCGTCGCCGGTGATGCGCAGCGTGCCCGCAAGCGAGCCATCGGCGGCATACACCTTCACCGTGCCGCCCTGCAGCTCGTACTGCTCATCAAACATCGGCTCCGGCTCGACATCTTCCTCGTCGACGGTCGTCGCCAGAGATTCAATTCGCTTGTTGACACGGCGCATCTCGCGCATCAATCGCTCGCGAGCGCTTTGCATGCGGCGAAGCTCGGCAAGCTGCAGCGCAAGATCAGAATCCATGTCTTCATTGGGCGCTTTCCAGTCGCCTGATTCGATGCGGGCGCCCAGCGCCTCGATAGCCGCGGCAAGCTGCTGGTCCTGCAGAACATTGCGCGCCCACTCCGCGTCGTGACGCACGGCTGCATCTTCATCGTCATCTTCATTGCCGATGACCTCTCGCTGCTGGCGCACACGAAGCATGTTGTTGTATTCGTCATCGGTCATGGGCACATAGAAGCCGGGCGTCGGATCGACACCCCACGTCTTCGAATCGTCTTCCCGATGAATGACCTTGCCCGACGGGCCGTAGTAGCGCTGCTCCGTGATCTTCAGCTGGCCTCGGCCTGACTGCAGGGGCAGCACGCTCTGCACACTTCCCTTGCCGAAGGTGCGCTCGCCCAGCACGACGGCGCGCCCATTGTCGCGCAGCGCGCTGGAGACGACTTCACTGGCCGAAGCGCTGCGCCGATTGAGCAGAATGACCATGGGGAAGTCGGGCAGCGTCCCTTCGGCTGTTGCGAAGACGGACTCCTCTTCAAAGCTGCGCCCGCGCGTCGAGACGATCAGGCCCTGGCTGAGGAAGAGATCCGCCATCTGGACGGCCGCCGACAGGGAGCCGCCGGGATTGAATCGCAGATCGAAGATAAGGCCCTGCAGGCCTTCATCGAGCATCTCCTGAATGGCCTCTTCGAGTTCGGGGATGGTGCCGCCGGTAAACTGCGACACGCGCAGGTAACCGATGCCGCTCTGCTCATCGAGCATGAACTGCCAGCTCTCATCCTCGTCGCGTCCGAAGCCGAAGACGGAGCGCGTCTGGATCTCGGCGCGGGTGATGGGAATGTCGATGCGCTCGACGCCACGTTCGACGGTGACGACGACGGGCGTGCCGGGCTCGCCGGCGAGCAGGCCGATGCCTTCATCGAGTGAGAGATCCATGGTGGACTTGCCGTCAATCTCGACGACGCGATCGCCCGCGAGAATGCCGGCGCGATAGGCGGGCGAATCATCGAGCGGGCTGACGATGGTCATCCAGCCATCTTCAATGCGGACGGAGGCGCCGATGCCGACGTAGCGCCCGCGAAGCTCCTTGTCGAACTCCTCGATCGCTTCGGCAGGCACGAAGACGGTGTAGCGATCGCCCAGCGCATCGATCATGCCGTCGATGGCGGCCAGCTGCAGCTCCTCGAAGTTCGGCTCGCCGACAAAGCGATCCGCGATGATGCGCTGGATGTCGATGATCGGGTCGAACCAGTTGTAGCGATCGACATCGGTCTCGACATCGGCGGCCTGGGCGGCGGCAGGCAGGGCCAGCAGGCAGATCGCCGCAACGGCGCGGGAGAACCAGTTTCGCTTGATCAGCACGTTGAACTCCTTGCGGTCAGAGAGTTTGCGATTCCTGATCCTATACAAGCAGGCGCTCGACGGGAGGCGGGCAATTCGATCGCGACAGGCAGGATCGACGGCCTATCATGGGCCTTGCCCGCAGTTTGACGAAGGATTCACCCCGCATGTCCGCCGCAAAAGAACGCACTTCCATCAAGGTCGCCGCCGAAAAGGCGGTGCTCGCGGCCGTGCATCTGCCGGAGAGCCGCTTCGATCCGCGCGATCCGCTCGGCGAGCTTGGCGCCCTCGCGGAGACCGCCGGCGCCGAGGTGGTCGGGCAGATCATCCAGCAGCGCCAGCGGCCTGAAGCCGGCACGTACATGGGCAAGGGCAAAGTGGAGGAACTCAAGGGCCTCTGCGAGATGACCGGCGCAACGCTGGTGATCTTTGATCACGATCTCTCGCCGGCCCAGATCGGCAATATTGAAGAGGCCGTGGAGCGAAAGATCGTCGATCGCTCGGAGCTGATCCTGGACATCTTCGCCAGCCGTGCGACGACGCATGAGGCGAAGCTGCAGGTGGAGCTTGCGCAGCTCGAGTACACGTATCCGCGCCTGCGAGCGATGTGGTCGCACCTGGAGCGCATCGTCGGCGTGGGCGGCGTGGTCGGCATCGGCGCGCGCGGCCCCGGTGAGCAGCAGCTTGAGATCGATCGCCGCATCGTGCAGCGCAAGCGCACGGCATTAAAGCGCGAACTGGAGGACATCCAGACGCGCAAGCGCCGCCTCGTGCAGAAGCGCAAGGTGGATCACTTCACCGTCGGCCTGGTCGGTTACACGAACGCCGGCAAGTCCACGCTCTTCAATGCGCTGACAACCGGCGGCGCTTATGCGGATGATCGCCTGTTCGCGACGCTCATCACGCGCACGCGCGACTGGAACCTCGGCGGCGGGCAGACGGTGATGCTGTCGGACACTGTCGGCTTCGTGCGTGATCTGCCTCACAATCTTGTCGCAAGTTTCAAGGCGACACTCGAAGAGACGCTGCACGCCGATCTGCTGCTCATCGTGCTGGATGTCTCGGATCCGAACGCCGAGCTTCAATACGACACGGTCAATCAGACGCTGGATGAACTGTTCGAGGAGCAGGCGAAGGTGGAGGACGCCGAGCACACGGGATGGACGCCGCCCGAGCGGCTGCTGGTGCTCAACAAGGTCGACATGCTTCAGAACAATGCGGAGTTGATCGTGTGGGAGAATCGCGTGCGCGGCGCGATTGGCCTGTGTGCGAAGGATCCGGAGCATCCGGGGCATGCGGCATTGCGCGAAGCCGTGCGCGGCGCGATGATGGGCCGCGTGGAGGAGCGATTCGTCTCCGTGCCGCTTTCTGATTCGAGAACCGTCAGCACGATCGAGAATCGCGCTGAGGTGCTTGAAAGGGAATATGACACGGATCAGGTGCGATTCCGTGTGCGAATCGGTCAGCGTCAGATTGATGAGCTGCGTGCCGCGGGCGCGCAGATGACCATCGAAGAGGCGTAAGCGAGGAGGCGCGGCATGCGCAAGACTCTCGTCCTGGCGTTCATCTTCAGCACGGCAAGCGCATGCTCAGGTTTGGCGCACGCCCAGTCCTGGTCACCCGACGGCGAACGCATCGCCTTCTGGTGGTTCGGCGACAACGAGGACATCTGGATCGTCGATGCCGACGGCGGCAGGCCGGCGCGGCTGACGCATGACGCCGCGGGCGACAATCGTCCGGAGTGGACGCCCGATGGCGAATATCTGACCTTCGCTTCCACGCGCCGGCCAAGGGCGAACATCTACCAGATGCGCCCCAACGGCACGGATGTGCAGGCGCTGACCGAAAGCGACCCCGACGAGGAATACGGCGACGCGCAAGTGTCGCCCGATGGCGAATCGATCGTCTGCCACATCGGCGACGGGCTGGTCTTTGATATCTGGCTCTTTGATCGCGACTTCAACGATGGCGTGCGCCTGACGAATACGGCGTCACAGGGAAAGAAGAGTTCGTCGCCACGGTTTTCACCGGATGGCGAGCGCATTGTCTTCGTCTCCAACCGCGATGGCTCGGATGACATCTTCGTGATGAATCGCGACGGCTCGGATCAGACGAATCTGACGAAGACGAAGGAGTTCGCCGAGTTTCATCCCGCGTGGTCGCCGGAGGGAGATCGCATCGTCTTCGTCTCGTATCTGATGGGCGGCTTCGATCTTCATCTGATCCAGGCCGACGGCACGGAGCGAAGGCGCGTGACGTATTCGCCTCAGACGTACGAGTTTTCGCCCGGCTGGTCGCCCGATGGCGACTGGATCGCCTTCACCCAGTATCGGGACACGGTGTGGGACGACGATTCGAAGCAGGATCCGCAGGCATCGCTGGTGGTGATCCACCCGGATGGGACGGCGGCTCGCGTGATCGCGAAGAAACCTCGCCGCTGAGGGCCGGGCGGCCACGGGGGGCGGTCCATAAAAGGTCACACGCGGCCTCTTTACAGACGGGCGCGAGATGGGGATACTCCCGAGCCTTCGCCACCTTAGCTCAGTTGGTAGAGCGGAGCTTTCGTAAAGCTCAGGTCTGCGGTTCGAGTCCGCAAGGTGGCTTTTTCTGATCTTCGCCGCGCTGAGAAGTGCGGCGTTGTTCGTTTTTGGGGTTTGAACTGTACGATCCACCCCATGTACGAAACCCTCGCCGTGCTGGCTTTGTTTGCGCTGCTGTACAGCGCGATCGCCGGGGGGGTGAGTCGGACGTGGCTCAGCGGGCCGATCATCTTCACTGTGTTCGGCGTGCTCATCGGGCCGTATGGCTTTGATGTCGTTTCGATGCGTTCCGATCCGGAGGCGCTCAAGACGATCGCGGAGCTTGCGCTGGCGCTGGTGCTCTTTACCGATGCGGCTGAGTCCAATCTTGGTGTGCTGCTGCGGGCGCGGGCGCTGCCGGTGCGGCTGCTGGCCATCGGGCTTCCACTGACCATCGCGCTGGGCGCGCTGACGGGAAAACTGTTCTTCGGAGCGATGGGGTTCATCGAACTGGCGCTGCTGGCGACGATGCTGGCGCCGACGGATGCAGCGCTGGGCAAGCCGGTGATCACCAATACATCCGTTCCCGAGCCGCTTCGCGAGGGGCTGAATGTTGAGAGCGGTCTGAACGACGGCTTGTGTGTGCCGATTCTACTGCTCTTTCTTTCGCTGGCGATGGGTGAAGAAACGGGCGAAGGCGCCGGGCACATGGCCTTGCGGATGCTGTTTGAGGTTGCGGGGATCGGGCTGCTGACGGGGGCGGTCGTGAGTCTTGTCGCGGTCTTTCTGCTTCGCGCCTGCGGTCGTCGCGGATGGCTGACGACGACCTGGACGCGCGTGACTGTCGTCACTCTTGCGCTCGCCTGTTTCGGTACGGCGCAGACGCTGGGCGGCAGCGGATTCATTGCATCCTTCGTCGGCGGGCTGATCTTCGGCGGGATGCTCAAGCGGCATCGGCGGGAGCTGCTGGAATCGGCCGAGGGGATCGGCGACACCTTCGCGCTGCTGGCCTGGGTGCTCTTTGGCGCGGGTGTCGTGGGTCCGGCGTTCGGCTTCTTTGCATGGGACACGCTGCTGTATGCGCTGCTGAGCCTGACGCTGATTCGCATGATTCCCGTCTTCATTGCCGTGACCGGGCTGGGGCTTGATCTGCAGAGCAAGCTCTTTCTGGGCTGGTTTGGGCCGCGAGGGCTGGCGAGCATTGTGTTCATCGTGATCGTGATTGAGGATCACGTGGATCATCAGGGCGACATGGCGATCGTGGTCGTGACGACTGTGATTCTGAGCGTGCTGCTGCATGGCGTGACGGCTTATCCGCTTTCAAAGGCGTTCGGCGCCCGGCACAAGGGCGGCGGCCCAATTGAATAGGTTGTTCAGTTTTCGGTGGACGGATTTCGCTGGACGCCTAGGGTTTGAGGCATGATTCAACTGCCGCCGACGGATGTGATGCAGCGCGCGATCGACGAGCGCGATCCGGCTTTTGAGGGCGTCTTCTTCACGTGCGTGAAGACGACGGGGATCTTCTGCCGGCCGACGTGCAAGGCGAAGCGGCCGAAGCGCGAGAATGTGGAATTTGCGCCGACGGCGCAGGCGGCGCTGCTGGCGGGGTATCGCCCGTGCAAGCTGTGCAAGCCGCTGGCGCCGGCGGGTGAAGCGCCCGCATGGGCTTCGGCGCTGATTGATGAAGTGCGAAGCGCGCCGTCACGGCGCATGACGGATGCGGAGCTTCGATCCCGCGGCCTGACGCCTGCGACCGTGCGCCGATTCTTCCAGCAACGCTTCGGCATGACGTTTCACGCATACCAGCGAGCCGTGCGCCTGGGCGAGGCGTTCGCGGAGTTGCGCGCGGGGACGGATCAGACATCGGCAGGCCTGCGCGCCGGGTTTGAATCGGCCAGCGGATTTCGTGAGGCGTTTGCGCGGCTTTTCGGCGCCACGCCGGGCGATACGCGCCATGCGCATCACATGTGCGCCGACTGGATCGAGACGCCGCTGGGGCCAATGCTCGCCATCGCCGATGCGGATGGCCTGTGCATTCTGGAGTTCGTCGATCGACGCGCGCTGGAGAAAGAAATCGAAACGCTGCGGGCGCGACGGCGCTGCGCCATTACGCCGGGCGTCAATGACATCCTGCGCCAGACGCGCGAACAAATCGACGCCTATTTCGCGGGCGATTACACAAACTTCACAATTCCGCTGACACCCTGCGGCACGCCGTTTCAGCATGAAGTCTGGGCCGGCCTGTGCGACATTCCGGCGGGTGAAGTTGTCAGTTATGCCCAGCTTGCCCAGACCATCGGCCGGGCGGGCGCATCGCGCGCGATCGGCAGGGCGAACGGAATGAATCCCATCGCGATCATCGTGCCGTGCCATCGTGTGGTGGGCGCCAATGGAGATCTCGTCGGCTACGGCGGCGGTCTGTGGCGCAAGCGATGGTTGATCGACCATGAACGAAGCATGATGAATAAGCGGCCTGCCGCACGAGAACTTGCGGCCATGGCGTAAACTCCTCACTGGCGTCGCCTTTGACGATCGCCGATGGAGGAGAGCGTGCAGAGTCCCGCGGGCATCATGGCTGTTCGTGTCGGCGTTTGCGCCGGTGTGCTGATCGGCGCGATGGTGCTGGTGCGTTGTGATACGACTGATGCGCCGCGGCGAACTCCAGCGCAAGTGGCCGCACCCAATTCAGCGCCGGCGCCTGTCGCGCAACATGAAACCTCGGTCCCCACTGCAGATCAGTTGGCGAACGTGAAGCCGCCGGCAGGTCCTGATCCGGCGCGGGCGAGCGAGATCGTGCTGACGCCTCTTGGGCGCGTCTCGATTCCGGCCGCGGAGACGCTTGCGTTTGACGCCGTGCGCGGGGACATCTTCGTTTCCAGCGAGGATGGCGTGCGACAGATCGCGCTGGGCGGCGTCGTGAACATGAAGCAGACGCGCACGCTGGCGATTGCGAAGCTGGCCGGGCATCCGGAAGGAAACATCAGTCAGGTAGCCGTGGATAGGACGCGCGGCATCGGCGCCGCGTGCGTGATTCCAAAACTGCGAGCTGCGGAGATCGGTCGCGTGGCGCTCTTTCGCACTGACACTGGCGCACTGCTGACGACACTGCCTGTCGGTTACTGCCCGGACAGTCTTGCGTTTTCACCGGATGGCGATGCGCTGGTGATCGTCAATGAAGGCGAGCCGGGCATTGGCCGATCGGGCGGGCTGATGGATCCGCCGGGGTCGATCTCGGTGATTGATCTATCGAATGTGCGCACGCCGGCGGACGGGGCGAAGTTGTCTGCCGCGGATGTTGAGACGTATCAGTTCGGCGGCGAGGCTCTGGCGCGTGCGCTGCAATCTGCCAATCCCGATCATGCGCTGCGGATTCATCCGGCCAATCGCATGACGCCATCGCTGGATATCGAACCTGAGTACGTCGTCATCGAGGGCGATCAGGCGTATATCGCGCTGCAGGAGAACAACGGGCTCGCGGTGTTTGATCTGCGCGAGCGAAAGTTCACGCGCATCGCCGGGATGGGTATACTTGATAGACGGCTGGACGCCTCCCGCATCGATGGCGGCGCGAACATCAATACATACCTGCCTGCCGCGCCGATGCCGGATCAGATCACGCTGGTGCGCATCAGCGGCGAGACTTTCATCGCCAGCGCCAACGAAGGGGACACACGCAGCCAGGCGTTCGACGACGCCAACCCGCTGGGTGATGAGACGACAATCGGGGCGCTTCGCAATCGCGGCGCCATCGAATCCTCCGCCGCACCTGCCGGCGCCGATGATCTGCAGGTCTCCTCATTCGACTGGACGAGTTCGGACGGCGCGATGCGGCCGATCGTGATGGGCGCGCGCAGTGTCTCGCTCTGGCGCACTGATGATCTGTCGCTCGTCGGCGATACGGACAGCGCGTTCGAGGAGCACATGGCCGAGCGGGCGCCGCAGCGCTTCAACGCGACGAACAAACCCGGCGCCAACCCGGATGCGCGATCCGTGGCGCGAGGGCCGGAGCCTGAGGGCGTGACCTCCGGTGATTACTTCGATCTGCCACTCGTCTTTGCGGGGCTCGAGCGTCCCGGCGCGATCGTGGCGATCGATGTCTCAATGCCGACTTCGCCGCAGGTCATCGGCTTTTACGATTGCGCGAGCGATGGCGATCTCGGCCCGGAGGGTTTGTATTTCATCGCGGCCGAGCACAGCCCAATCGGCGCCCCCCTGCTCGTGGCCGCATTCGAAGGCTCGGGAACCGTCGTGTGCTATCTCGTGGGCGGCGCGCCTCACTAAGCAGAAACGCCGGACGTCTCAGGACGCCCGGCGCTTCTCACCTGCAGATCAAACACATGACTCGTCAGTGGGCGGCGATCAGTCCAGCGGACCCCACGTGCCGATGAGCGTGGCAAGGTCGGATGCGCCAACCTCACCGGACTTGTCGAGATCGGCGATGGGATCATCTGAACCCCAGCGGCCGATGAGCTCGGCAAGATCGGTGGCGCCGATGACGCCGTCGCCATCCTGATCCGGCGCTTCACCGAAGCCGAGGAAGACGCGATGCGCCGTGACATCAGCGTCGGTGACGGCTGCGGCGTTGGCGCCGCCCATGCCATCAGTCTCGTCCATATCCAGCATCGCCAGCAGCGCCTGGAATGCGCGGCCTTCGTATGTGTACACCATGATCGGCGTCACACCATCGGAGCAGAGACCCATCTCCTGATCATCAAGCGTCGCGCCTTCGCGTGGGCAGATCAGACCGAAATCCGTGCGATCAGCAACGCCATCGAAGTTGAAGTCGCCCTTCACGAACTGGAACTGCGTGATGACGATGCCGCCATCGGCGATGCCGTTGACATTGTTCAGCGCGCCGGGCGTGACCTTGTATCCATTGAGATTGATGTCCTCAAAGAGATAGGGCCCCGGGGCGGGCATGCAGCCGGACATCGGATCATCGGGATTGCACGTGCCGTCGTACGTCGGTCCGGCGGGATCCGTCGGGCCCTTGACCTGAATGAAGCCGTCGCCATCAATCGTGTTGTTGAACTTGAACTTGTTGACACCGGTGACGGCCAGCAGATCGCCGTAGATCCACTCTTCATCCGCCATGCGCGTCGGCGCCAGCGACATGTCCGACTTGAAGCGGGCGCCCAGCTCCGGGTTCTCGCCGAAGAAGTTCACGCGGCAGATCGCGTCCGGATTGAAGCCCGGCGCATCGGAGATCTCCTGCTCGCTGTTGCGGACATACTCCTTGCCGCCGTTGTTTGACCAGGCGACGTCGTCAACCATCTGATACGCCTCGACGACGAGAGCCGCGGGTGCGCCGCCGACGGGCGTCTCCATGCCGCAGTCCGTCTTGCCGTCGAAGTCGACATCCGGGTTGATGTCCTTGCGAAAGCTGTAGCCCGGGTCGTAGACGCTTTCACCGGTCATCTCGTCGATCGAGTGATTCGGACGTCGGCGAACGAGGACGTATGACGACGAGTTGTCGTTGGCGAGCTTGCCGGGCGTATCCGTCGTGGGGATATGCAGCGACTTCAAGCTGGCGATGTTCGTATCGGGATCCGTGACTTCGCCCATGACGAGCGAGATGCCGACATCATCGGACTGATAGAGCAGCAGCAGGCCGTTGGCGCCAAGCGAGACACCATCAAGGCTGTACGCCTCATCGATCTCGGCGACTGATTCCTGGGCGGGAGGCGGATCGGGGATGTTGTTTCCATCCTGATCGACGCCGCCCTTGATCAGCGCGATGGCGTAGCCGGTCAGATCCATATTCGGCTTGCCGTAGAGCTCGATGAACTCCCACACATCATCCGTGGATCCGCTGCCGGGCGGATTCTCCATGACTTCATTGATGACGACCTGCGCCGAGGCGCCGGTGCACATGGCGCCCGCTGCGATCGCGGCGACAACTGACAAACGGCCTCTCATATGTCTCTCTCCTGGTTGCGCGCCGCTCGTGTGCGGCGCATGCGATTCACACCGACCTCAGCGAAACGCGCCGTTGGTCAGCCAGCCTCCGAAAACCTCACCCTCGATATCCGCGTAGCGGGGCACGCCGTCGTCTCCCACTTCGATGCGATCGTTGTCCGTCTTCACGAAGTCGAATCCGCCGTCGCGATCCTCATCCCGAAACACGTCGACGTGGCCATCTGCGAAAACGATCTGGCCATACACGCGATCGTGTCCGACGCCGCCGCCGATGAAGCTCGACTTGCCGTGCGCCGGGCCGAGATCCGCAAAGTTCTGCCGACCCCAGACGATCTGTCCGGTCTCGGGCATGCGCATGCGGATGGGTCCATCCGTCAGCGCCTTGGCGGTGCGCTCCTGCACGCCTTCGATCGTGATGAACTCATCGCTTTCGAGCTTGGCGCGCCCGTCGCCGAAGAGCGGCACGATCGAAGTCGGCACGGCGCCGAGATTCTTCTCCTCCAGCGGGCCGATGACGCCTTCGATGCGCTGCGGATCGGCCGTCGCGTCCTCATGCTCCTTCATGGCCGTATACGCCATGAACCAGGACTGCACGTAGTTTGTGTTGAAACCCGCGGCGATCAGATCGTCGCGCTCTTCCTCGGTGAACGTGCGATACGCGCGGCCGTCATTCAAACGGTTCAGAATCAGATTCTGGTTGTACTTCGCCGGATGGCTCGGGCAGAGCATGTTGCCGGGAATGGCGTAGTCGCCAAGCACCATGTC
This sequence comes from Sarcodiotheca gaudichaudii, assembly GCA_032355985.1. Lineage (NCBI taxonomy): Eukaryota > Rhodophyta > Florideophyceae > Gigartinales > Solieriaceae > Sarcodiotheca > Sarcodiotheca gaudichaudii. The sequence goes on from JAUKVZ010000002.1 coordinate 500,897, forward strand.
GGCGACCCAGCCCTTTTCATCAATCGCGCCCCAGGCATTGCCGCTGCGATTGTCAAAAGGACCGGAGCAATACTGCCCGTTGAAGTCGTTTGCTCTTGTCATGGCGGCCAGCCCGATCTGGCGCAGGTGTCCGCCGCAGGCCGTCTGCCGGGCGCGCTCGCGCGCCGATGTCAGCGCCGGCGCCAGCAGCCCCAGCAGCAGCGCAATGATGGATATGACGACGAGCAGTTCGACGATCGTAAACGCGCGCAGGCCGCGTTCTTTTCCATGTCGACGCACTGATAATGCTTTGCGCACGCGCATCCCCGTTCGGCTGGTTTCAAGTTCGGGGAGACTACGGCGGGAGTCCACACACGCGGGACGCGGGCGCGTTCAGTTTCGATCAAAGTCTCGTAAAGGCGCACGGGCCGGCGAGCCATCGCGCAAAACTCACAATCCACAAGCGCTTTGTGAATGCATGCGCGCCATACCCTCAAACTCGCACGGAACGTCAGCGAGCCGGGGCGGGAATCGTCTCGGAGGCGGCTTCGAATCGACCATTGAGCCGATTCGCGCCAGCGCGATCGGTGTCGGTATATGATCCGCCGCTCATGGCTGGAGCAGCGCACAACCACTCGCCGGCGGCGGCCAATCGCCGCGTCCACAAGCCCATCATCCTTCTCGGCTCCGCCCGATCCGGCACCACCATGCTCGGGCGGCTCTTCGACAACCATCCGGATGTCGCCTACTGGGTCGAGCCGCGGCCGATCTGGATGCACGGCAACGCCTATGCCTCCTCCGATGAGCTTGGCGTCGCCCACCTGAAGCCGCGCATCGCCCGCGCCATCGATCGCCATTTCTTCCGCTTCATGCAGAAAGCCGGACGCACCCGCTTCGCCGAAAAGACGCCGAGCAATTGCCTGCGCGTGCCCTTCATCCACGCGCTGTATCCCGATTGCCGCATCATCAACATCATCCGCGACGGACGAGCCGTGGTGCGATCGACAATCGAGATCCAGGCGGCGCCGCCGAACAAGGGACTCGTCTTCGAGAAGCTCAAGCAGACGCCGCTGACGGACTGGCCGGCGTACTTCGGGCTCTTCTTTCGCACGGTGTGGCGGACGAAGGTGCTCAAGAAACGGTCGGCGTACTGGGGGCCGCGGCCGCGGCAATGGCGGGAGTGGATGGGCCTGCCGCCGCATGTGCTTGCGGCCAAGCAGTGGCGCGCCCTGGTCGAACGCTCGATCGAACATGGTCGGGCGCTTCCGGCGGAGAACTATCTGGAGATCCGCTACGAGGAGTTGGTCGGCGATCCCGAGAGCGTGGCGCGGCGCATGCTCGACTTCTGCGAGCTTCCGATGGATGCCTCGTTCATCGAAAACGCGAAAGCCCACGTCAAGCCGGACAGCCTTCATCGCTGGAAGAAGGAGCTGACGGGCAGCACGCTGGAAGCGGCGGTCGCAGAGATGAAGCCCCTGCTGGAGTCTCTGGGCTACATGCAGCCCGGCGAATCCGGGGCCGATGCGGCCTCCGGGTAACATGCGGGCGGCCCAATTCCGATCAACTGAGTGAGCGGAATGTCACGGAGGGATCGGATGATCGTCCTGCAGTGCGACAAGTGTGATCAGCAGATCAGCGTTGAAGAGGAACTGGCGGGCTCCAAGGTGGAGTGCCCCCACTGCGGCGACGTCAATCGCGTGCCTGATCCGAAGGCCGCCGCACCCGTGACCGCCGGCGCCGAGCGAGCCGCCGAACCCGTGGAGCAGCCGGAGCGCGATCTTGCCTTCGTTCGCCCCTCGCTGTGGCGCAGCCGCCCCTTCACGACGGCCGCCATCGCCCTGATCCCGCCGGCGGTGACGATTCTCGGCGTGACGCAGGAGTGGGCGCCCTTCCGGAACTACTGGGGCTGGGCGGCGCCGATGATTGCTTGGCTGATCCTGATGTGCTGGTGGTTCACCAAGACGCGGTTCGAATCGCTTCGCGTCACGAGCGAGCGCTCGATGTATCGCAAGGGCCTGCTTTCACGAAACACAAGCGAAGTTCTGCACAAGCATGTGCGCAATATCAAGATCGATCAGTCATTCCTGCAGCGACTGTCCAATGTGGGCTCCATCTCCATTGACGGCTCCGCGGGAGGCGGCGATGGCGCCGAGGTTGTGATCAAGGATGTGCCGGGCCCCCGCCGCATCAAGGCGATCATCGATGAGCATCGCGATCTCTAGCGTGTCCCCGGTTTCTGCGGGCTCAGTTCTTTGGGGAAGACCGCTTGATCCCAGACGGGTACACTTGTCGCTCTCGATCGCCGGTGGAGGCGATCAGGCAGGAGACTGATCGGCATGAGCATGACATGGATCGGCAAGGCGCGGCTGCGGCTGATGGTCATCGTCATCGGCGCGCCGCTCGCGGCGTTCGGCGCCATCTCCGTCGGACCGGCGTGGCTGACACTGCCCGTCATCGGCGCCACCATCTACGCGCTGGCGATGGGTGTGAACAAGACAAGCAATCGCGTCACCAGCTCACACTGCTGGACGTGCGGCCACGATCTTTCCAAACTCGCCTTTGACGCCGAGCATGGCGTCGCCTGCCCGGCCTGCGGCACGTTGAATCAGCATCTTGCCGCCCACGCGCCGGACATGGCCGTCGCGCTCGTTGAAATCGATCGCGATGACAGCGATGACGACAGCGCCGGCGACATCGCGCCGACAGCCTGATTCAAGTCTTACTTAGAAACGCGCGGAGGCGATGGCTTCACGCAGGGGTGTCAGCACATGCGGCGCGATGCGATCCTGCGCAAGCTGCTCGGCAGTCTCATGCAGCTTGTCAAAGAGCGCCGGGGCTTCTTTGACGTCGGAGAGTGCGCCGTAGCGCCGCACCGTGAGATAGACACTGATGGGCTCGTTGCGAAAGCGCTTCGTGCGGATCTCGCGCGTCGTCGTGCGCGTCTTGATCTCGAAGTGCGCCTGCGTCTCGCAGCGCTTGGTCAGCGCCACACCGATGATCGGCTGCACATCGATCGGCGACTCCTTCTCCGGATCCATGAGTCCCGCCAAGGGCGAGCCGGCCATGAAGGCGTCATGCACGATCTTGTTGTGATTGCCGCCGGCCTCCAGATCGAAGCCGTAGACGACCTCGAGCAGTTCGACATCCAGCGGGCTGATGGACAGGTAGAAGGGCGCGATCTCCAGCAGGAAGCGATGAAACTTCGCGGCCTCTTCCGTTGACTCCGGATGGACGACCCCGGCGCGCAGGCTCGTCTTGCGAAGCGCCACCCACTGCTGGCGGCCATCATCGCGATGACGGGATTCGAGCGTCAGCTCGTCCTCGTACCGGCGGAAGCGATCCATCCCCGGCTCTTCGCGGCGGATGCGATCGAACAGATCGAGAATCGTCTGCCGCTCTTCCGGCAGATCCATCTTCACGTTCAACCGGCTGCTGATGTAAAAATCGGAACACAGCGCCCCGAAGCTTGTCGCCATGCAGAGTGTCCTCCAGATCAGCATGTTAAGCGCCGGAACTGGCCGTGTCGACGGTCCCGCACTTTCTAACTCATCGGCGCCCGTCGAACGCTCCCCCGAACAGAGGCCGTCGGTTGATGGTCCGAGAGAATCGCCCGGAAGCGCCGACCGATTATGCCTCCGGCGGCGCGAGCCTTCGCATCGGCTGCATGGACATATACGTCAGGGAGCGCCACAACCATTCGGCCGGTCCAAAGAGGAAGTAGCGCAGCCAGATCGGGCTGATGATGAGCTGGAGAATCCAGACGCTCACGACCACGAGATTCAGCTCCCAGCGCTCAAGAGAGCCCCAGTAGCCGAGGCCGTAGCTGTAGAAAAAGAGCGTGCAGAGGATCGACTGCATCAGGTAGTTGGTCAGCGCCATGCGCCCGACAGCCGCCAGGCCCGCGGTCAGGATCTTCAGCACGCCAAGCTTGCAGATGATCATGACCAGCGCCACATAGCCCAGCGCCGAGCCGATGCTGCCGAAGTAGTTCCACATGAACCCGGCGTAGAACGCGTACGGCGCATCAAAACCGTGGGCCATCATGTCAAAGGCGCCATTGGTTGAAAGGGGCAATCCCACGCCAAAACCGAGGATCATCATGATGAAGTACTGCTTCAGCGAGAGCCTGGCGCTGAAGACTCCAAGCTTGTAGAGCCCCATGCCCAGCAGCATCATGCCGGCGCCGCGCCACAGACCCCAGATGAACAGGCCCATCGTGTGCATGAAGATCACGTCTTCGGCCTGCTTCTTGTGAATCTCCAGATACGAGCCCTGTGTGTAGAGCTCCTTCTCCTCTTCCAGCGCCTCGGGTGTGGGATTGAAGTCCGCGTCAATCTCCTCCCACGCTTCCTTCATCTCCACCTGCAGGTCGGTCGGCTCTTCGCCGGCTTCGATCGCCTTATCGTGGGCGATCGCCTGCGAGCGCGCGTAATCGAAGAAGAGGCCCATGCCGCCGCTCACCGGGACGTACATCAGCAGCAGAATTGACGCGATGATGATCAGGAAAAGCGGCCGCAGCCTGCGAAGCAGATAGATCAGGAATCCGCACAGGGCATACGTCACGAGAATGTCGCCGAACCAGATGGCGTAGGCATGCACCATGCCGATGACGAGCAGCCAGAACGTTCGTCGATAGTGCAGCCCCATCGCCGAGCGCCCCTTCGCCTCAAGCTTCGACGTGAAAATGATGACGCCGGCGCCGAAGAGCATCGAGAAGATGCTCATCATCTTCATCTCGAAGAGCCCGTGATTGACGATCCACGTCCACTTGTTGGCGCCGATGAACTCGCCGCCCGTCACGCTCGGGTTGGTCCACGCAAGGGCCGAAAGCGCGAAGAACGGGATGTTCATGATCAGGATGCCGCACAGCGCAAAGCCGCGCAGCACATCGATCGACACGATGCGCTGTTTCTCCCCGATCGGCGCCGAAGCGTCCACCGGGGTGTCCATCGCGTCATCCTGAGCGGTATTCACTGTGTCATCCAACGGATGATCTCCTTCGTCGCGGCAAGATCCGCGACCACCCGATCCGCGTCCGCCTCTTCCAGGCAACGCATGTCATAACTTCCGGTGGCGACGCCCAGACTTCGACACCCACAGGCGTGCGCACATGCGATGTCGTACGGCGTGTCTCCGATCACAATTGCCTTCCCGGGATCCAGCTCCGCATCAAATCGCTCGCGCCACAGCGTCAGCGCCACCTCCGGCAGATGATCTCTGCTGGGAGGATCATGAGGCGAATCGCATCCCCAGACCTTTATAAGGAATCGATCCGGATCGATGCCGCCGGCGCGAAGCTTCAGACTTCCCGTCTCCGGAAAATTTCCCGTCAGCAGACCCAGCACCACGCCATCCATCGGCGCCAGCGCATCCAGCAGCGGCAGCACGCCCGGGCATGCCTGCACACGAGCCGCACCATTGCCGAGCCTTCGCTCAAGACTGTCGTGATACGCGTCGCGATAGCGCTGCACATCCGCGGCCGACGTTTCCTGCCCGTGAGCCGTCAGCAGATCCGCCACGATCAGCGGATCGATGCGGCCTGCGTATTCCACGGCCGACTGATCAAAGTGATCGCCGAACATGGCGCGACCAGCCTCGCCCATCGCCGCTTCACCGGCGCTGGATGAACTGACCAGCGTGCCGTCGATATCGAAGAGAATCAGCAAGCGATTGGCCCCGGCACAAAGTGCGGCTGGACGGTTCTAGTAACGCACTTCAAATGCGGTGTACGTCCCCCGCTCGGGGCCTTCCTCATGCTGCATATGGCTGATGAACTGCTCCATCTTCGAGCGAAGCTCCGCCAGAAATGCGTCCAGGGCGTCCTGCTCGCCCTCGGCGACGACTTTCACGCTGCCATCCGGCTCGTTGCGAACCCAGCCGACGATCCCGTGCTGACCGGCCAATTGATGGGCCATGGCTCGGAATCCGACACCCTGCACCTTTCCCGTGACACTCACTTCGTATCGCATGACCCCATGATACCGGGGGGTTCTCGGACGCTCACGCGCCAATCCGGCCGATGAGGCCCCGCAGCGACCCAATAACTTCGCGGGACGCCAGCCTCCCGGCACAACCGGCAGAGTTCATCCATTTTCCCTCATCGGCACAGTTGACCTGAGGCCGTGCGGTGATAGCGTATGAGGTTGCGCGGCGGCGTCTGAAACCCCGGGACCCTCGCCCTATCGGCCCTGCAGCCGAAACATGGGCTCGTCCAAGACACTCCTCAGACGCGTGTGGGTGGCGGTTCGCGAATCGATTTGGATCGCAGACGAGGAGACTCCTTCCTGCATCTCGGTTGAAAGCTGTCTCGGACACGGGAGACCCATGATCATGGGGTGTTCCGAGGTGAGCGACGCGCACCATCCCTATCGCACGCTGCAAACTGAACGTGGAAGCAAGAGGATCCGGGGCGCGATCGGCGCCAATCTCAGGCGGCGAAGAATGCGCAGCGCTCAGGCGCGCGTATGGGTGGATGGATGACCAACGGTTTCGCGCAATTCAGCAATGATCGAGAGCGCGTCCTCGACGCGACCGACATTGTGCAATTGATCGGCGAACATCTCACCATCCATCCCAAGGGACGCGAGTACGTCTCACTCTGCCCATTCCACGACGATCACAAACCATCCATGTACGTCGTCCCGCACAAGCAGATCTATCACTGCTTCTCCTGCGGCGCCGGCGGCAACGCCATCGACTTCGTCATCAACTATCACAAGATGGCCTTCCGCGAAGCGCTCACGTTCCTCGCCGATCGCGCCGGCGTTGAACTCACGCCGCCGCCCAAACGCAGCCAGACAGGCGCCGCGGCAAGCGATTCATCAACCGAAACATCCAAGTCCGATCTCGCCGGCGCCAGCGCCTTCGCCCTCGATTTCTTCCGCGCTATCCTCGCCCACCCCGAGCATGGCGCCGCGGCCAGAAAGGCCATCAACGATCGAGGCATCAGCGAAGAGATGTCCAGCCTCTTCGAACTCGGCTGCGCTCCTGATCGCTGGGATGGCCTGCTCTCCATGGCCAACAAGCGCAACATGCCCCTGGCCGCACTCTTCGAGACCGGACTGCTCAAACGACGCGCCGAAGGCGGCGGCGCCTATGACGCCTTCCGCAATCGCCTGATCTTCCCCATCCACGATCAGATCGGCCGCCCCATCGCATTCGGCGGGCGCGTCCTTGGTGACGCCGGCGAAGGCGAACCCAAGTACCTCAACTCGCCCGAGAGCCGCCTCTTCGATAAATCATCCACGCTCTTTGGCATCCGCCAGGCATTCCGCGCCATCCAGAACGAGCGCCTGGCCATCGTCACCGAGGGCTACACCGATGTCATCGCCTGTCATCAGGCCGGTGTGTGCAACGTCGTCGCCACGCTCGGCACCGCGCTGACTCGGCGCCATGCCGCCATCCTCAAGCGCATGTGTGATGTCGTGGTGTTGCTCTTTGATGGTGACGAAGCTGGCATGAAGGCCGCCGATCGCGCCGTCGAAGTCTTCTTCGCAGAGCCGATTGATGTGCGCATCGCCGTCCTCCCTGAAGGTGGCGATCCGGATGATCTTCTTCGCGCCGAGGGCGGCGTCGAGCAGTTCAACAACATCGTCGCCGGCGCCGTTGATGCGCTGGACTATCGATTCCGGCGCCTGGGCGACAAGCTTGCAAGCGTCAGCCCCTCCGGGCGCATCCGCCTGATTGAGGAGGACATCCAGCGCCTTGTCGATCTCGGCCTGCTGTCCGTCAGCCCCATCCGCAAGCGCATGATCATCCGGCGTCTCGCCTCACTGGCGGGTGTCGATGAGCAGACGATCATCAGCGCGATCCCCTCAAAGGGAAGAACACGCAAGGACGTGCCACAGGAATCGGGGACGGATGCCGCACGCCGCACGGCCGCCGAACATGCGCTTGGCTGTCTGCTCTGCGAACCGGAGCTTCGACTGATAATTGATCCCGATTCCCGCGACTTGCTTGATTCGCGCGCCTATCCTGCTGGCCCGTCCCGGCAGGTGGCCGAGGCGTTTGAGTCAGTCATCAGGAAGTCGGAGACCGACGAGTCGGATCGCACGCCGACGCTCGCTGGAGTTCTGGCGGAGCTCGAAGATCAGGAAGCCCGCCGACTCGCGACGCAGCTTGCGCTTGAGTCAGAAAAGAACACAGATCACGACGCCGCTCGTCTTCGCGAGCATTTTCTGTCGTGCGTGCGCACCGCGCAGATCGAATCCGATCGGCGCGCCGTCGCAGCAGGACAGACGCACAGCGAAGCGGGCGACGATCTTGCGGCGAGGCTCAGCAAGCGTCGCGAAATGCACAGCAGACACGGAGGCGACCCGCTCGCCATGCCCAGGCCGACTTCGCTCACCAGCCCTCGCGCCGGTGAGTGAGCAAAAAACTGCCAGCCGCCGAAAGGCGACGGGCCGGATTGTGAAATCATCTGGGCATGGCGCCCAGAAACGTAGGGCGTCGATCCATGGTCGCGGGTGAGCGAGCGGCCGGGGTTGGCGGCAGGAACAAGCTTGTGATCGGCGGCGCTTCCCCGCCTTCACATGGAGTTGATCAGGCGTGATTCCAAATCTGCACGAAGACATCGAGACGTTGTTTCATTCAGGCAAGAAGCGAGGCTGGGTCGCTTACGAAGAACTGAATGAAGCGTTGCCGGATGAGTACGTCGACACCGAGGTGATGGATAAGCTCCTCGTGATGCTCGATCGATCCGGGATCGAACTCATCGACCTTCGCGAGTTCAAGGCTCGCGAGTATCGCGCCGCCAAGAAGGCCGGCAAGCACATTCCGATCGACTTCAGCGATCGACGCGCCGAAGCCCTCGCCGCCAAGGCGCTGGCCGCCGGCAACCTTCCGGAGGATGTCGAGACCAAGCAGGCGATCGTCGAGGCGCTCGCCGCCGAAGGCTCCGCCAAGCGCATCGACGATCCGGTTCGCATGTACCTCACGCAGATGGGCACGATTCCGCTCCTCTCCCGCGACGAAGAGATCCGCCTGGCGAAGAAGATCGAAACCACCCGCATGATCTTCCGCCGCCGCTGCCTCGAAAACGATCGCGCCGTCGAGATGGCCGTCGAAACGCTCGAGAAGGTTCATGCCGGCGATCTGCCCTTCGATCGCACCATGAAGATCTCCACGGCCGAGGAAAACGCCAAGGAGAAGATCGCCAAGCGCATCCCCTACAACCTCAAGACCGTCAAGCGCCTCCTCGAAATCGGGCGCGATCAGTGGGACGCCCTCGAGATCGCGATCGAGGAAAATGACGAAGAGAAAATCGCCGAGCTGCGCGACCAGATCTACGTCCGCCGGCGCAAGATGGCGATGCTCGTCGAGGAGATGAGCCTTCGCACCAGCCGCATCGCTCCCCTGCTCAAGGAGCTGCGCAAGCACGCCAACAAGATGATGCAGCTCGTCGACGAGCTGAAGTCCGCCGATCGCTACCCCAATCGATATGACGCCGAGGATGTCGCCGCGATGCGCGATGAACTCGACGGCATGCGCGAGCTCGTCAAGGAAGAGCCCGCCGATCTCGCCCAGCGCGTCAAGAGCCTCGAGATCGTCTACTGGGAGTATGAGCAGGGCAAGCGCGACCTTTCGGGCGGCAACCTGCGACTCGTCGTCTCCATCGCCAAGAAGTACCGCAATCGCGGCCTGTCATTCCTGGACATCATTCAGGAAGGCAACACCGGCCTGATGCGCGCCGTCGATAAGTACGAGTACAAGCGCGGCTACAAGTTCTCCACCGACGCCACGTGGTGGATCAGACAGGCCATCACCCGCGCCATCGCCGACCATGCCCGCACCATCCGCATCCCGGTGCACATGATCGAGACGATGAGCAAGCTGCGCAACTTCCAGAAGCAGCTTCTTCAGAAGAACGGCGTCGAGCCGACCATCGAAGAGCTTGCCGAAGTCGCCGGCATGAGCGTCAGCGAAGTGCAGCGCGTCATGAAGATCAGCCGCCACCCGATCAGCCTCGATCGGCCCGTCGGCGAGAGCGAGGACTCCTACTTCGGCGACTTCATCGAAGATGAACGCCAGGAGAGCCCCGTCAGCACCACCGCCACCGAGATGCTCTCCAAGCGCATCGAGGAAGTTCTCAAGACGCTCACCTATCGCGAGCGCGAGATCCTCAAGCTGCGCTACGGCATCGGCGATGGCTACACCTACACGCTCGAAGAGGTCGGACGCATCTTCAAGGTCACACGCGAACGCGTGCGCCAGGTCGAGGCCAAGGCCATCCGCAAGCTGCAGCATCCCGTCCGGGCGCGCAAGCTGTCGAGCTTCGTTGAAGGCACCGTCGATGAGGGCGCCACCGCCTGACTTCGCCTGTCCAACCTGAACAGATCCATCAGGCCCGCCTCGTGCGGGCCTTTTTTGTAGCGCCGCAGCGATCGCTGCGCCCGCGCGGGGGAAGCGGCTATCCTGCATCCCTCGCACATCAATCAGTCCGAACACGAAAGCAGTTATGCCCTCCCGTTACCACAGCCGCATCCTTCGGCACATCGCACACGACAAGTACCGGCCCGCGTTCATCCCCGAGATGGCGCAAGATCTCGGCGTCGCCGATCACGAGCTCGATGACTTCGCCACGGCGATCGATCAGCTCGCCGAAGAAGGCAAAGTTCTCATCAACGACGCCTCCCGCATCGAGCTTCCGCCCTTCGGCGATGAAGTCGTCGGCGTCTTTCGCCTCAATCGCAAGGGCTTCGGCTTTGTCATCCCGCGCGATCTGCGCCTGCAAGGCGACCTCTTCATCGGGCGCGACGACACGATGCAGGCCCTCACCGGCGACATCGTGCGCGCTCAGGTGCGCAAGCGCCCGCGCCGCGCCGGCATGAAGCCCGGCGAGGAATACAGCGGCGCCATCGTCGAAATCATCGAACGCAAACGCGCCGTCTTCACCGGCGAACTCGAGAAGCGTGGCAAGCAGTGGCTCGTGCGCCCCGATGGCGGCATGCTGCACGCGCCCGTCGTCATCCGCGATGTCACCAACGCGCACGTCGGCGACAAGGTCGTCTTCGAGCTGCGCGAGTATCCCGAAGGAGACATGCTCGGCGAGGGCATCATCACCAAGGTGCTCGGCAAGGCGGGCGAGCCCGATGTTGAGACGCAGGCCGTCATCGACACATACAACCTGCCCGGCGAGTTTCCCGAAGAGTGCATCGAACAGACGCGCGAGGTGACGCAGGTCTTCGATGAGGAGATCAAGAAGATCGAAGCCGAAGGCGTCGGCGAGGATCGACTCGATCTGCGCGACAAGTTCATTTTCACCATCGATCCGCCGGACGCCAAGGATTACGACGACGCCATCAGTCTCGAAAAGACGGATAACGGCTGGAAGCTGGGCGTGCACATCGCAGATGTGTCGCACTTCATCCCCCGCGGCTCGGCGCTGGATCTCGAAGGGCGCGAACGGGGCAACTCCTGCTACCTGCCGCGACTCGTCATCCCCATGCTGCCCGAGCTGCTCTCCAATGGCATCTGCTCGCTGCAGGAAAATGAGCCGCGCTACTGCAAGTCCGCGTTCATCGAGTTCGACAACGAAGGCCGCGTCCTCGGCCAGGGCTTCGCATCGACGCTCATCCACTCCGCCAAGCGCCTCACCTATCTCGAAGCGCAGGCGCTGATCGATGGCGACATCAAGACGGCGCGCATCCACTCCAAGACGGAGCCCGTCTACACCGACGAACTCATCGATACGCTGCGCGCGATCAACATGCTCGCCCAGCGCATCCGCGAGCGCCGGCGCAAGGCCGGCATGATCCATCTGGATCTGCCCGATGTTGAACTCGTCTTCGACGAGAAGGGCAATGTCGTCGACGCCGAGCCCGAGGATGATGCGTTCACCCACACGATCATCGAAATGTTCATGGTCGAGGCGAATGAATCATTGGCGCGCCTCTTTGAAGAGCTCAGCGTGCCGCTGCTGCGGCGCGTCCATCCTGAGCCTGTGCCCGGCGGCTTCGATGATCTGCGTTCCTTCATCAAGGTCGCGGGATACAACATTCCAAAGGCGCCGACGCGCGAGGATCTGCAGGCGCTGCTTGACGCCACCCGCGGCAAGCCCGCCGCCCCGGCCGTCCACTTCGCCGTGCTGCGCACACTCACCAAGGCCGAATACTCCCCCGCCCTCATCGGTCACTTCGCGCTGGCCAGCGAGGCGTACGCTCACTTCACCAGCCCCATCCGCCGCTATCCCGATCTCACCGTCCATCGCGCGCTTGCTGAGTACCTCGCGCAAACGAAGAACGGCCAGGAGCGCCCCCGAGGCGACAAGGAACGCAAGGCGCTGGGCCGCCTGCTGCGTTCGGCCGCCGATTGTCTGGATGAGCAGGAGCTTTACGAGATCGGCAAGAAGTGCTCCACAACGGAGCAGAACGCCGCAGACGCCGAGCGCGAGCTGCGCAACCTCCTTGTCATGTCGCTGCTTGCTGACAAGATCGGCGAGGAGTTCGAAGGCGTCGTCACCGGCGTCATGAAGAACGGTGTCTTCGTGCAGATTCAGAAGTACCTCGTCGAAGGCCTCATCCGCGTCGAAGACCTGCCCTTCGATCCCAAGTTCGGCGGACGCTGGCAGATGGATCAGCGCACGGGCGCGCTGGTGCACTCGGGCAGCGGCCGCAGCTTCCGCATGGGCGATCGCGTGAAGATCATGGTCAGCCAGGTCGATCTGGCGCGAAGGCAGATGGAGCTGCTCATCCCCGCCGATGAAGCCGCCAAACGCGAAGGCGCCGGCAAGGCGCTCAAACTCGGCCAGGGTGGTGGCGGCCTCGGATCAGCGAAAGGCGCTGGATTCGACAAGGCTCGCACCGGCTCCACAAAGCGCAGCCAGCGCAGCAAGAGCCGCGACAGGCGCAAGTCAGATCATCGCAGCGAGAAGAAGAACAAGGGCAAGCGCCAGTAAGCAGCCGCACTCCCGCCGCGCATCATGTCATCGAAGCAGCACACACCTGCCGAGAATCTCGAGAGCGTCTTCGATCGCGTGCTCGATGAGACGGAAGGCGAAGAGGCGCTGACGGTCGATGATGTGCTGCGCGCCTTTCAAGGCCGCCTCTTCGGCCCCCTGCTGCTCGTCCCCGGCCTGCTGCTGATCACACCGCTGGGCGCAATTCCATTCGCCCCGGCCGTGCTCGGCGTCATCATCGCGCTTGTCGTCGGCCAGCGCATCTTCGGCAAGCGCACGCCGTGGATCCCCAAACGTCTGCGCACACGCGGCGTCAATCGCGACAAACTCGTCAACGTCTTCGATCGCCTGCGCCCCTGGGCCAGGCGCATCGATCGCGTCCTGCGCACGCGCCTTCCCTTCCTCGTCACCGGCTGGATGGACTACATCATCGCCCTCATCGCCTTCGCCCTGGCGCTCACACTGCCCGTCATCGGCTGGATCCCCTTCGCGCCAATGGCGCCCGGCCTGGCCTTCGCCCTCTTCGGCCTTGCGGTGACCGCGCGCGACGGCGCCGTGGCGCTCTTCGGCTACGCGGCGTCAATCGGCGCAGGTTGGCTGGTGTATTGGGCGCTGATGCGCGTGGCGGATGGGGCGGGTTAAGGGCACTGACGATCGAATCGCTTCACCGAAGCTGAAACGTGCCTTCGATATCGATCATCTCAAGCGCACGTTCCACATCATCTTCGTCGCATACTTCCATGATGCACTCGAGATGACGACCCGTGCTCAGCCGCAAGATGAAGATGGACGCATCCCATTTCACACCGTCGGTGAAGTAGTAGAGAGACTTGCCGCGCCCTTTGAGCCCGGCAAACGTCTCGAAATCCTCAACATCACGAAGGTGTGAGATACGCGGCGCAATGCGCATGATCGCATTGTTCATGTGCTGCTCGGCGGATCCGCGGCGAGGAATGGCGCGAAAGAACGCCGATGATTCCTCACCCGATTGAAGCCGCACGCCGGAATCGCCGGGCCGATTCTCGAATGTCCATCCAGGCGGAAGCTCAAACGAGTACTCATCCATCACCAGCAACTGAGCATGCGGCCACGGGCCCGCGCCGGCCGTGCCCGGCGTCTCCACATGCGTGCGCAAGTGCGTCACGCTCAGGAAGCCGAAGAACACAAGGGAGTACATGAACCCGGGAAGAATCATGAACCAGAACCAGCCGCCGACACGCGTGACGCGAAAGATCGCCCGCGCGCCGCAGTAACTCACGATGACCGACCAAAGATTGAATACGAACACAACGAACCACGCCCATGCAGTTGTTGCGCGAGCGGCGGCGTCGGGAGTCGGATAACTCAACGTTCTCGAAAGAGCGATCGCAAGCGCGGGAATCGCAATGATCTGCAATGAATAGAGATACACCCGACGCGCCGCCGGCTTGTTCATGAACACCGCCCCTGCAAGACGCAGGCGCATGCGATACCACCAGCCGCCCACCGTCAGAATCATGGCCGCCGCAATCACGCCCACCCAGAGAGCCGTGATCCATCGATGCTCCCATGAGTTGATCAGCGGCTGGCCTCCATACTGAGTGCGGCCCCAGAAATATTGCCTGTCAATGCGATCGCCCGCCGTCGCAAGCCCGTGCAGCATCGCGCACAAGAGCACCAGCCCCGGCCATTTCGTAAACGCGACATTCTGAAAGAAGCGCTTCGGGCGGAAGAACAGATCGAACATCCAGATTCGAAATCGCGGCCCGTCATACACGACGTCGTCGCCGACATGCGCATCGACGGCCGTCGGCGCACCTTGCTCGGAGTGATACGGAAATGGTTTGCCGCTCTTCATGGAGCTCGCCCCTCGTTCAGTCGCGCCGTCGCTGCCTCACGAATCATGTCCCCAATCTGCTCACGCGCCCATCCCCTGCCAGGGGAACCCCTCCCCCGCCAACCCCTCAACCCCCTGCATCCAACCAACAAGCCACTCAAACGCATCCACCAGCCGCGGTCCGGGCCGATTGAACATCTGATTCCCATCCACCAGCGCCACGCGCTTCGCCTGCACCGCCGGAAGCGCGCGCCACCAGGGCAGATCCTGCAGATGCGTCAGCTCCTTGGCAGTCGTCTTCAGATCGAGGCCGCAGGGACAGACGATCAGCCATTGCGGATGCGACTGCACCAGTTCCTCGACTTCGATGCGCCGGCTCTTGCCCGCGACGCGCTCGGCCATGCCGGCCATCATTCCGGCGCCGCCCGATTCGGTCGGATGGGTGGGGTTCAGGGGATGCCTGCCGCCGGCCCGCTCGATGAGCTGCGGCGTCCAGTGCCCGCCCACGAAGAGCGGATCGATCCACTCCAGAAACACGCCCGGCGGCCCATCCGCGAAGACCGGCACGAACTCCGACGCCCGCGCCATCCGCTCCCGCAGCCGCACGACCTCCCGCTCAGCCGCCTTCTCGAGCAGCACGGCCTCGCCGACCTCGAGAATGTCATCCAGCACCCCCTCAAACGTGGTGGGGTTCAGGCTGACGATGCGAGGCTTGGGATCCATCGTCTGAGCGATCCTTCGGACCGTGTTCAAATCGATGGAGCACACGTCGCAGAGATCCTGCGTCAATATCACGTCCGGACGCAGACTGCGAAGCTGATCCTCATCCAGCGAATAGAGGGAGCGATCTTCGCTCATGGCTGACGAAACCTGCCGGTCTACCTCAGCCGATGAAGTGAAACTGGTTATCTGCCCGGTAAGAACGGGCCGATTGAATATGGAGCCTGGAAAGTCGCATTCATGCGAGCGTCCCACAAGCATTTCGGAACCGCCGATGAGGCAGAGCGTCTCAGTGGCGGAAGGAAGAAGACTGACTACGCGCATGGGTGGGGATCCTAGGGCGTCATCCGACCAGCGCCTCATTTTGAGGCCCGGACGATCCCTCGCCATCCCCCCTCGGGAGCATCAGAGCCTTGCAGCCCATCCATAAGAAGACCCCCACCGATCGCGCGGATCGTCCCCTCATGGGGATGGCGCCATTCGCACGATTGGCTGGAATCGCCCTTGCCATCGGCCTTTCAGCCATGACCGCGCCGGCACAGGATGGCCAGACACCCATCGAGAATGAAGAGGGCATCCAGCTCACCTTCACCGATCCCGTCGATATCCAGGCGCTGATCGATTACGTCGCCAGGCGGCTCCAGATCAATATCATCATGACGGACACCGGCCTGCAGGGGAATCAGGTCGTCTTCCGAGCCCCCATGACCGTCCGTGATGATCAGCTGCTTCCCCTTCTTGAAATGCTCATGGAGCCCTACGGCTACACCCTCACCCGCGAACGCGATGAAGGCTGGTACGTCGTGCGACCCGTCGATGGCATTCAGCTCGATCTCGGCGATGAGTTCGGCTCCACGCAGATCTTCCCGACGCCCCTCGTGCGTCCCACGGCCATGAAGACGGCCATCGAAGCCGTCCTTCCGGGCGATCTCTCCCGCATGAAGATCGCCTACGTCGACGAACTCGGCGTCATCATCTCCACGGCGCCCCCTCGTTTGAACCGATCGCTTGAGCTGGTCATCGATCTGATCCTCACCGGCCAGAAGGGTCAGCGGCTGCATCGGTTTGATCTGGAATACGTCGCGGCCAGCGAGGCGCGAGATCGCATCCTTGCGCTGACGGGCCAGTCGGAGGCGCCGGCGACGCCGCAGCGCAACCCGAATCAGCCCGCGGCCGCACAGGGTGGCGGCGGCGGAGCGATCAGTTCGCTGAGCAATCTTGGCGATCGTCTCGTGATTGATCGCATGGGCAACGCGCTGATCTTTCGCGGCGAGGCCGATGAGATTGATGAAGCGGGTCAGCTTGTCGCAATGGTCGATCTGCCCAGCCGCCTGATCATTCGCAGATACAACGCCGGCGCGATGACGCCCGTCATCGCCAGCTACGGCGAGACGCTCGGTCTCGGCCCGACAACGAATCTTCAGCAGGGCGGACAGCAGCAACAGCAGCGCGGACAGACAACCGGCGCCGTCGGAAGCCACTTTGAGATCACCGATCCCGAAGCGCAGTGGTTCACCTACTACGGCACGGCGGAGCAGCACGAGGAGATCGAGAAGCTCGTCGATGAGTACGCCGATCAGATCCGGCTCGAACAGCTGGTCGTCGAGTTCTACAAGCTGCAGTTCTCCGATTCGGTCGAGACCGCAGATCTGCTGGCTGAGCTGCTCGACATCGAAGTGCAGGACGGTGAGCAGGCGGAATCTCCTTTCCTTCCCGGCTCGCTTCAGAGCACGCAGCGCGGCATCGGCAGCCGCGGCATCAACTCGGTGCAACAGCTTGAGCGGGAGGGCTTCCCGACGGCCGAGCAGCGCATTCCCGGTCAACCGGGACAGGTTCCCGGCGGTCCCGCTCCCGGCACGGAAGGCGAGCTCGCCGGCATCACGCCCACCGAAGGCATCGCGATCATCGCCGACGAGGCGCGCAATCAGATCATCATCCGCGCGCCTGCCAAGCAGCAGGAGGAGTTCGCGGCCATCATCGAGAAGCTCGATCAGCGCCGCCCGCAGGTCTATCTCGATGTCCAGATCGTCGCCGTCAACCTCACCGACAGCTTCGAGCTGACGATCGACTGGGATCTGGAGTCCAACGAGTTTCCCGTCTTCACCAACTTCGGTTTGCGCGGCGAGCCGTTTGACAACACGGACGTGCCGACGAACTTTGCAGGCATCACCGCCGCAATCGTGCGCTCCAGCTACATTCCCTTCATCATCAACGCGCTGGCGTCGGAAGCGGATGCGCGCATCCTTTCCCGCCCGCGCCTGCTCGTCAATGACAACGAAGAAGCGGCGATCTCCAGCACGACGGACGAGCCTTTCTCATCAACCTCGCAGGTGGCCGGCGCCCCGAGTCAGACGTCGCTGGGCGGCACGCTTTCCGCTGGTACGACGGTGACCGTCGAGCCGCACATCAGCTCGGGCGGATTCCTCGTGCTGGACTTCTCGGTTGAACTCTCCGCCTTCGGCGAGCGTCCCAATCCTGACCTTCCCCCGACGCGTCGATCGGACAACATCGAATCGATCGTGACCGTGCCGTCGGACTCCACCGTGATTGTCGGCGGCTTCACGTTTGAGCAGGAGATGAACTCGATCCGCAAGGTGCCCTTCATCGCGGACATTCCGCTTATTGGCGAACTGTTCAAGGATCGACAGCAAAGCTCCAGTCAGCGAACGATCTATGTCTTCATGACGCCGCGCGTGCTCACTGATCCGCGCTTCGCCGATCTTCGCCTGCTGACCGAAGGCCCCGCCAAGACGTCTGAGGTCGAACTGGCGTCGCCTGAGCTGCTTCCCGCCCTCATGCCGCTCTACGGCGTCGAGTATCCGGGCTCTGAGGAAGAGGATGAGGCTCTGACCGAACTTGAAGATGATGTGGAGCCGGGCGAGTCCAACGGGCAGCATGACGCCAACAATGAGTCGGACGATCTATGACCGACACGAATGGCGATCAGATCAATGGCAAGGGCGGCGCTGCGCTTCCAGGCGCGATCAGCGACGATTCGCCCCTGCGCATTTCCCGCCTCTTCGGCGGGCTGAAGATTCGCCCCGATCAGGTGCAGGCTTTTCCGCAGACGCCCGGCATTGATGAAGAGCCCTGGGATGTGCTGCTCTCTTCAACCGGTTCTGAAGAGCATGCGGCATTGCAGGCGCTGGCGCAGCGATGCGGGCTGGAGTTCATCCTCGAACCCAAGCCGCACGAATCGGCGGAGCGCTTCTACGAGCGCGTGCCCGCCGATGCGGCGCGACGCCATCAGATCGCCGGGCTTTCCTCCGACAACGAAACCATGACGATCGCGACGGCGCAACCCATGCAGCCGGCGGCCTTCAGCGCCATCGAGCGCCTGGTCGGCATGCCCATCCGCATCGTGTTCGCCCCGCGCGCCCAGGTCGGCAATCTCATCAATCGCGGCTACGAGCAGCGACAGGATCTTGTCACCGAGATTGTCGAGGACATTCCCTTCGACGAGCGCGCCATCGAAAGCGCCGCCGGATCCATTGGCAAGGCGACGGATCTCTTGCAGCTTGCGCGGCAGACGCCCGTCATCAAGCTGGTGAACATGATTCTCTTCGAAGCGCTGCGCCTGCGCGCTTCGGATGTGCACATTCATCCGCTTGAAGACAAGCTGCTGATCCGCTTTCGCGTTGACGGCCTGCTTGTCGACGCGTTCAGCCCGCCCTTGAGTCTGGCGCCGGCGATTTCGTCCAGGCTGAAGGTCATGGCGGAGCTGGATATCGCGAATCGGCATTCGCCGCAGGATGGCCAGACGACCGTGCGCATCGGCTCGCGCAAGATCGACATTCGTCTTTCATGCGTGCCGACGATCTTTGGCGAGCGCCTTGTGCTGCGACTGCTCGATCAGAGTCAGAACAAGCTCAGTCTTGATTCGCTTGGCATGACCAGCGCGATGCAGACGGAGCTGATGGATCTCATCAACCGGCCGACGGGCATGATTCTCGTCACGGGCCCGACGGGTTCGGGCAAGACGACGTCGCTGTATGCGGCGCTGGAGCGCGTCGATCGCTCGTCGCGCAACGTGATGACGATTGAGGATCCGGTTGAATATCACATGGACAACATTGGGCAGGTGCAGGTGAATCCCAAGCGAGGCGTCACCTTCGCATCCGGCCTGCGATCTCTGCTGCGTCAGGATCCTGATGTGATTCTTGTCGGTGAGATTCGCGACGAAGAGACGGCGCACCTGGCGGTGCAGGCGGCGCTGACGGGCCACCTTGTGCTGGCGACGCTGCACACCAATGATGCGCCCAGCGCAGTTTCGCGACTGCAGGATATCGGCATCGAGCCCTATCTCATCTGCTCGGCGCTGCTGGCGACCATGGGCCAGCGCCTGCTGCGGCGAAACTGCGACAAGTGCGCCGGCAGCGGCGAGGCTGAGGGAACACGCTGCGAGAAGTGCGTTGGCTCCGGATATTCCGGACGCGTGGCCATCTACGAACTCATGCCCATGACCGACGATCTGCGAGCGCTGACGATGAAGTCCGCCGATGCGACCGCCATCATGGCCAAGGCCGTCGAGCAGGGCATGAAGCCGATGGTCATCGATGGGCAGGAAAAAGTCGCGCGCGGCCTGACGACCGCTGAAGAGCTGCGGCGCGTGCTCGCGCAGGAATAGACTAAGGAAGACGCGCAGCCAAGGAGCGCAACGGCCCGGTGACACAGGTTGAGACCGCAACCCAGTTCTTCTTCAGCGCGATCTCCAGCGATGGATCCCGCAAGCTGGGGCTGCGCGCGGCGACCGATGAGCCGGCGCTGGCGCAATCGCTCAGTGATGAAGGCCTGCTGCTGATCAAGGCGCTGCGCCTGCCCGGATGGACGGCTCGAACGACCGATCTGCCGCTGAAGGATCAGGTCGGCTTCAACAGACAGATTGGCGATCTTCTTGGCCGCGGCGTCACGCTTGTCGAAGCGCTGGAAGTCGCCGGCTCCGTCGTGACGCCTCCGACGAAGAAGCGGGCGGAGCGCATTCGCTCCCTCGTCGGCGCCGGCAGCAGTTTCGCCGACGCCTGCGAGCAGGTGGGCGGCTTTGATCCGATCACCATCACTGTGTATCGATCTGCCGAGCGAGCCGGTGATCTGGGCGATGCGGCGCGCCGGCTTGCCGACGCCGCAGCGCGCCGGCAGGCGATCGTCACCAAGGCGACCACGCTGTTGATCTATCCTTCCATCGTGGCCAGCATCAGCGCCATCGTCGCAAGCATCGTGCTGATGATCGTGGTGCCCAAAATTGGCGAGAGTCTCGGTCAGACCGGGATCGAGCTGCCCTGGTACACCGTGATCGTCATGGATACGGGCAAGTGGATGCGTGGGAACTTTCTTTACATCATGCTCGGCGTGGTGGGCGCCATCAGCGCGATCGTGATTCTGCGCAAGGTGGTTTTCGCGGCGCTGCTGGCGCTCTTGCGCAAGACGCCCTCCGTGTCGAAGCTGGTGCTGGCGATGGAGTCGGCTCGATTTTTCAGCGTGATGGGCGCGATGGCTCGCTCCGGCGTGCCGCTGGCTGATGCTCTGGGCATCGCCTCCGGCGCCGTCAGCCATCCGACGCTTCGCAAGCAACTGGAGACGGTGCGTGTCCGGCTGGTGGAAGGCGGCGTGCTTCGCAATCTGCTGGAGAGCGTGACGGCCCTGCCGCTGGCCACACGACGTCTGCTTGTCGCCGCCGAGCGGGCCGGGGATCTCGATTCGGCCTTTGACGCTCTGGCGGTGGATCTGACGAATGAGATGGACACGCGATCGGAGCGACTGCTGGCGGCTCTGGAGCCGGCGCTGATCGTGATCATGTTCCTGGTGATCGGCTCCCTGCTGATGTCGGTGATGGTCCCGCTGGTGACGATGTCGAGCCAGGTTCAAGGCTAGGAGCCGCTAGAATGGGCGGTTCGCCAGTTTCGCCGGCAACTTCCAGCCGCCTGAGGCGTCAAATCGCAGGCCAGGGAGGGCGGTGGCCGACGAATCGCCAACCAATTGTCAGTCAGCCGCGTAGAAGCGGTGGAGAGGATCGTCCGATATGACTCCCATGGTCAGACAACGCGGTTTCTCGCTTCTGGAAATGATGCTGGTGCTGCTCATCATGGGCGCCCTGGTGTCCATCGTCGTGGTCAACCTTGTTGGTCAGGACGAGCGCGCCAAAGCCAACATCACCAAGATCCGGATGGAACAGATCGAGAACATGCTCAGTCAGTACAAGTTCGAGAAGGGCAGCTATCCGACGGCCGAAGAGGGTCTCGGCGTGCTCGTCACCGGCAAGTACATGACGGAGATCCCGCTCGACGGCTGGAACAATCCGTTCCTCTATTACATCCCCAGCGCCAATCCTGAAGTGCCCTTCGATCTGATCAGTCTCGGCCCGGACGCGACGCCGAGCACCGAGGACGACATATTCAACTGGACGTTGCAATGACCAACCGGCGAGGCATGACATTCCTTGAGGTGGCGCTTGCCGTCTCGCTGCTCGCCGGCGTCGCGGCGACCATCCTCGGGGGTTATGAAACGCTTCGCTCGTCATCCGAACTGCAGCAGCATCGTCTGAACGCGACGGAAGTCGCGAATCGGCTGATCCTCGTCTACACCCATCTCGGGCCGGATGAACTGCCGCCCACCGACCATTACATCGAGCAGGGCAACGCGCGATACATGTATCGCCTGAAGGAAGAAATCCTCGTTGAGGATGACGCCGAGCGCGACAACCTCGTCGTCCGCCGAGCCGTGCCCGCCAACACGATCTCCTCTGATGAACGCATCGAAGCGGGCATCGAGATGATCACGATCAACGTGTATCCCTGGTCGCGCGATCGTGTGCGCGATACTGACGAGCCGCTCGCCTCGCTGAGCCGCATCTTCGATCCCTTCCCCAGACTGATTGGCGATGAGCGCACGGATGTGCTGCTCAAGCACCTGGAGCGCCTGCTCAATATCGAGATCGACGTCGACAGTCTCGAGCAGGGCGGAGGCGGGCTGCCATGAGCCGGCGCGGCTTCACCATGCTGGAGATGGCCCTCGCGATGGTCGTCGGCTCCATGCTTGTGGTGTCCTGTTTCGGTCTGATGCGGCTGATCGAGGACTCGGAGCAGTATCTCGCGCGATCGTATGACGATGTTTCGGAGTTCTCGCGCTGTCATCGCACGCTTGGGCGCGCCATGCAGTCGCTCGTCGCGGCGCCGATCGAGCTGGAAGACAATCCGGCCGGAGAGAGCGACGATCCCAACGCCGGCGCTCGCGCCGATTTCCGTGAGGGCGGAACAAACGGCCGGCGGGACTCGATCGACAATCAGCCGCCGCGATTTGCCATGGGGCCCGTCGAGGAAGAGGACATCGAGGACTTCGAAGCGCCGTGGCGCATCGAGATGGTCCTGACGAAGCCTCCTTTTGAATACGCGCGGGAGCAGGAGTGGCCGGTTCGCGGCGCCATCGACAAGGTTCCCGATGGAAGCGACTGGAAACTCGTGTGGACGCCCCTTCAGCCAGAGGGCGAAGAGGTCGTGCTTGCCGAAGGCCTGGCGCAGGTCTGGTTCTCCTGCATCCTCGGCACGGGTCCAGAGGCTGTTTTCGAGTCGCGCCGCATCAATGAATACCCCAGAGCCGTGCGCGTCGTGCTCTTTGCGCGCTCCGGCGCCACCGCCGACTGGCTCTTCGAGCCCGGTGTGACGACGGGAGAAGTCCAATGATGCGCCTGGCGACACATCTGCGCAAGCGACTCGCCGGCGAGCGACGTCGAGGCTTTGCCCTGCCGCTCGTGCTCATGGTCATGCTCATGGCGTCGCTCTTCCTGGGGGCGGCGTTTGAGCGGCAGACGTCGCAGGCGCGGATCGTCGAGCGACAGCTTGCCGAGTATCGACGTCATCACGAGATGTTCGGCATCCGAGCCCTGCTCACGAAGTGGCTCACGACGCAGGACTCCAACTCGCTGGCCGAGCTTGCCCGGGATGAGGACAAGGACTTCTCCTACGGCTTCGTCCTGCCCAGCGGCGCCCAGGTGCGCATCCAGGTGAGCGACGGCCAGGGCTTGCCCGGAGTGCCAGGCGATGACGCCCCGGAGACACAGCGCGTCGCATTCAATGACTTCCTGGATCGCTATCAGGAGATCCACGAGGACATCATCCCGCCTCGTCGTCTGGTCGGCCCGCCCGAGGTCAGCCTGAATACGGCGCCCACCAGCGTGCTCGAAGCCCTTGTCCCCGAAAATGGGGAGAAGTTCGCCAAACGACTGGAGCGGGAGCGCGAGCGGGATCCCGTGGATATCGACGCTCTGGAGAACGCCCTGCGCGGCGTCGGGCTCGATCCGCAGGAGAGTATCCGGCTTCGACAGATCATCACCTTCTCGCCCGTGCTCTGGCAGCTGGACATCAGCGTTCGCGATGATCAGGGCGAGCGATACTTCCAGATGCTCTTCGAGTTCGACTCGATCGGCGCCATCGAACTGAAATGGAAGGAAGTCACCCCTCTCTCGGACGATGAAGAAGACGAGAAACCGAATCCTCGGAGGTATTGACGCGCGCTATGGCTTTCAGCGCTGACAAGGCGGCCCGCATCAGCAGGTGGATGATCCTCGTGGTCATCGTCGGGGCTGTCTTCTGCGCTGGGGTGTTCACCATAGGCCTGAAGGCCCAGAAGGTGGAGCCGCCGGTTCTCGAGCCTCGCACGTTCAAGACCCCGCAAGGCGGCGAGGGCGGCTCGGACAGCTTCGCGGCCCATCGCGACTGGACGGAGGCGGCCGAGCTTCTGGCGTGGATGGTGCCGGAGAGCGTGACACGAGGCCTGGTCGACGCCCGTCCGAGCGGCGAGGAACAGCCTGAGCAGACGCAGCAGACGGTCGCACAGACGAACAATCGCTCCGGACGCAGCGTGCCGCCGGATTGGCGATATGTCGGCTACTTCGGTGAGACGGACAATGACATGGCTCTGATCTCGATGGGCGGGCAGCAACGGCTCATCGGTGTGGGGCAGGAAGTCGACGGCTTCAAGTTCACGAAGATTCAGCCTCAGTTGATTCTGCTGGCCTCCGGCGATGACGAACTGAAGATGACGATGTCGCCGCGGCCTGATATCGAGCTCGATCTGCCGATCCCGACGCCGGAGGCCAAGCGTCCCCGCTCGGGTCGCACGGCGGACTATGAACGATTCCAGGATCGCCGCCAGTTCTGGAAGACGGGCGAGAAGCAGGAGGAGGATCCCTCCTGATGTCACGCGCGATCTGCACCATTGACGCTGATGGCGCCCGCGTGCGCCTTGTCACGCCCGAGGGCGGCGACGAATCCTGGCGCGCCGCGTCACCGGAGACGGACGAGGAGTCGGCCGTTGTCGATCCTCGCGCGGAAGTCGTCGAGAGCGCGGACTGGACGCGCACCGAGCTTGGCGCCCGCTCACGCATTGATGTGGTTTATCTGAGTGCGGATGAGAGTGTGTGCGCGCCGCTTTCGGCGCCGTCATCTGATCCCGCGGTCATTCAGGCTGCGCTGCGTCAGAGACAGAGCGAATGGGGCGGCGCGCCCTCCGGGCTGGTGCAATCACTGGCCAGGATTGAGGCGCCCAGGCAGAGCCTTTCGATCAAGTCGCTGCTGGAGCGGAAGAACAAGAGCAAGGGGCCGCGGCCGACGAACGCTCAGGTGCTGCTGATGGCGCAGGATGGCGGAGCGCGGCTGTGGCTTGATGAGCTTGATAAGCGGGGCGTGCGCGTCGGCGCGGTCGCCTCCTTCTGGCATGCGCTCGTGCGTGTCTGGGCGCAGGATGATGATGGCGCCACGTGCGCCGTTGTCATGGCCGGGCCTTCGGGTTCGCTGCTGTGGACATGGTCGCGCGGGGGCGAGCTCATCACGGCAGGCCACATCACCGGCGCGGCGGAGCTTCATCCGGACGGAACGGCGCACAAGGAGCTTTCGCCGGCGTGGAGCCGCCTGGTGCTTGACTGGATCACGTGGACATCGCAGACGGGCACGGCGCCGGAGCGCATCATCCTCGTCGGCGACGGCGCATCGAAGGTTGAAAAGGCGCTTTCTGAATCGTGGGATGGCGCGCCGGTCGAGTCGATCGATTCGGATGATCCCGAGGGCGAAACGCTGAGCGCTCTTGCCGCGTTGCCGCGGACTGAGAATCCGGATGTCGATGATCCGCGCGCATGCATCGTCGAGCTGAGCAATCGTCCGGGTCGGGCGCTTCGCAGGCTGTATCTCATGTCGGCGGCGGCGATTCTCGCGTTTGCCGTCGGCGTGGCGGGGCTTGGATTGCAGTTCCGGGCAAATGGCGGTGATTACAAGCGACAGGCGGCGGCCGCCCGTCAGGAGCAGCAGCAGACGCTGACACGCATCGATCCGACGGGTCTACTGGCGCGCGATCCCTTCCCGAATCGCGCCCTGGCGACGCGCGTCGAAGCGCTGATGCAGAACACGGACAGCGGCGACGAGCCGGGTCCGCCGAAGCCGATTCTTGATGAGCTTCTGGTGCTGGCCACTGAGTTTGACGCTCTCAAGTCCATCGAGGGCGCGATCGTTCAGGACTTTTCCATCAGCGATGTGCAGGCGGGCGCCACGGTGCGCGGCCCTCGCATTGAGATGATCGAATCACTGCGAGCGCGGCTGCAGAACAGCGACGGCGACATCATCTGGCGCGGCGCGATCACGGGAGCGCCGCCGAATGTCACGCTGCGGCTGACCGGAGGGTGGATGAACCCATGACGCCGCAGGAAGAGAAACAACTTCGCCTGCGCACGATGGCGCTGGCGGCCGAGCGTCGGAACAAGCCGACGGGGCTGCCTGCGATCGCCGTCATTGCGCTGCTCTTTGCGTGTGTCTTTGCGATGTTCAGCGCCAACAGCGCCGCAAGCGCCCGCAGCGCCGTTGCGCGGGAGCTTCGGGAGAAGGCGCAGATTGATGTGCTGGCGCAGGAGCGGGCGCAGCTACTCGCGCTGCAGAGCGGCCAGCGACCGGATGCGAATCGCTTTCGCCCGGTGCCGAATCTGCTGACGCGTCTGCTGGATCAGCGGCGCGAGATGAATCTGCCCGAAGGCACGATCTCCGTCCGGGAGCGCGGGCAGGATCTGCGATTCGGCACGAGCAGCAACTCCCCTTACCGAGGCAAGGGCGTGACGGCGACGATGACGGATCTGACGCTTGAAGAAGCGATGGAGTGGATCAATCGGGTCACGGCCAATGTGCCGGGCCTTTTTGTACGAGACATAGATTTCCGACCCTCGCCCAGAGGCTGGTCGATTGAGGTCGAGTTCCTGAGATGGGAAAAGGTTGGTTAAGAGCATGACTATGAACTTCAATCGATTCACTCGCCGCGTTGCGCGATCATCTCAGAGGCCGACATCTTCGCGACGCCACTGGCTTGTCGCAGCGCCGCTGGCGGCCTCACTTCTGCTGGCGACCGGATGTGTGACGGAGCAGCAGCAGGGCAGCCTTCCCTATGACACGACCCGCATCAAGGTCACGACGGAGAAGGACTTCAACGCCGCGAAGAAGCTGGCCGTCAAAGCACAGAACGCGGATGATCCGAACAAGGCGATCGTGCACTATCAGGCGGCGATCGCTCGCTTTCCGGAGTTCGCGGCTGCGTGGAACAACCTGGGCGTGATCTTCCTGAGTCAGAACCGATACTTCGAAGCGGCTGAGGTGTTCGCGCACGCTTCGGATCTGAGCCCTGCGGATCCGCGCCCGATGTTCAACCTTGCGCTGACATGGGATCGCGCCCGTTACTACGAAGATGCGCTGACGTTCTACAACCAGTCGCTGGCGCGAGACTCCAACTATCTGCCGGCCATCGAAGGCGCCGTGCGCGCCGAACGGGTCATGAATCGCGCAAGTCATGAGACGCTTGATCGCATCCGACGGGCGCTGCTGATGGAGCGCGATCCGAAGTGGCGCGAGTATCTCGTCTTCCAGCGCGGCACCACTGAACGCGCCATCGCCCAGTCACGCGGGGAGATGTACCCGCGATCGAGCAGAAAAGACTCGGATGATCTGACCCCCTGATCATGCCTGAAGGCCGAATTCGGCCCTCCGGACATCTGGGACGGGTGAGAATCATGCCAACGCGCCCAGATTCCCTTGACTGCCCCGTGTACCGCTCGGACAATAGTCCCGGGTGGTGATTGGGGACAGTGCGTCCGTCCCGATCAATACCCCCAGATCGCTCCGCTGCCGATTGTGGCGGCGTCACTCGGCCGCTCATTTCCCGGGAAGAAACGCGCGGCGGCGCGAAGTGTCCAACGGCGGAGGCGCGAAGAGAGGTCTCAGGGGGATGCGGCTTGCGCATTTGAGCGGCATCTTGGCTGTATGTGTCTGCGCCGCGTCTTCGACGCGCGCGCAGGACAGTGTTGGCGCCACGCCCGGAACGGGTGATGCGCTCTCTGCGCACGGCGAACAGCGCGTCCGCTATGTCGTGGACTCCGTGCCCTTTCAGAGTTCATGGGGCAACGAGTATCTCATTGCTCCCATCGCCAAGGCCTCTGAAGACGTCGATCCCGGATTCAACACCAACAGGCTCGCCGCCTCCGTCGCCAGCGCGGATGTGCGCACGCTGATCTCGACCGGCCCACAGACGTATCTGAAATGGAACGCTCCCGGCGAGGGCGTTCATCCCACGCGCAATGCGCCGCCTTCAACCGGACCCGTGTGGGCCTCAAGCTTCGATCGGCTCTACATCGCCGCGTTCAATGATCTCGGCGTGACGCAGACGAACGTTACGGGTCTGACCATCGGCTATCGACTGACGAATCCGCTGCAGCTGTTCATCACGCGCACGGTGGCGGCAACCAGCCGCTCTGCCCCGCTGAACACGGATCACTCCACCGTTTCGCTCGGCGGCGTCGACGCCGAAGGCAACGTGCTGATGCGTGTCGATGACTTCACATCCAACCCGGTCAACATGCAGCGCGCCGTCGGCGAATCAATCGTGCGCGTGCGTCTTCCTGATCGCGATGAGCAGACGACAAACACGATCAGTCGTCAGGACAGCATGTCCAACCAGGCTTCCGACGATGGCGCCACGTCATTCATCATCAATGCAGGCACGACGAGCACTAGTCCCCCGACACTGATGCCTGCCTCCAAGGGTTCCGATTCCCAG
Organism: Sarcodiotheca gaudichaudii; assembly: GCA_032355985.1. Classification (NCBI taxonomy): domain Eukaryota; phylum Rhodophyta; class Florideophyceae; order Gigartinales; family Solieriaceae; genus Sarcodiotheca; species Sarcodiotheca gaudichaudii. The sequence goes on from JAUKVZ010000002.1 coordinate 529,378, forward strand.
CCGAAGCCGCTGCTTCTGAACTTTGCGGGCCGTTTCATCATCGATGACAACGCGCCAAGCACGGAGCATCTGTCCGCCGGGCTGGGAGCGCATCGTGGCAATCCGTCCTACACGTCGGCGGGCGCATTCGCCGGCGCCGATGGCGGCACTGTCGGATTCCTGGGACGCTCGCTCGCCGGCGGCGGTCGCATCGACTCCATCGGCATCACTGCGCTGGACACCGACGGCGCCATCATCGACACGGCGCGCGCCACGCTTCCCATGAGTATCTCTGAAGGCGGATTCACCGCCAATGATCCGGCGTTCTTCCATCATCAGAACCAGACCATCTTCCGCGGCGGCAACGGGCCTGTCGCGCTTGGTCTGAATGAAGGCGGCGACTTCCTTGCCGCCGCCACCGCGAGAGCAGGCGGCGATGAGTTCATCGCCGTAGCAACGTTCATGGGAACGACGGCGACATGGTCGATCGCTGCGTACCCGAACAAGCCGGTGCTGGATGGATCCGGCGGCCAGCAGATCGGCAGGATCGCTTCGGCTTCGGAGATCGGCTCGCCGGTCGCCATGTCTTCGCCGGCGATGGATCTGCTCGGCAATGTCTACTTCGTCGGCGCGTACAAGCCCACGCTCGGCTCACCGACGGTCGCGCTCTTCAAGGCCGCCAAGACGCAGTCCGGCTACTCCATCGAACGCCTGCTGACCAAGGGTCAGATTTTCGTGGGCGCGAACTCGACGAGGCCGTACGAGATCATTTCACTGGCGCTGGGCGATTCAAACTCGCTTTCATCCGGCGCTCTGAGCAGTGGAAGCATCATCCAGCAGCGCCATCCCGGCTCCAGCGCCGATCCGCTGAGCCCGCTGGCGATGGGCGCACTCTTCGTCAATGCGGTCATTCGCTACGACAACAACTCCATCGCCGAAGACTATGACGCCGTCCTCTACATCAGCGGCAGGCCGGACATGATCCTGCTTGGCGACATCGATGGCGATGGCACAGTCAATGCGCTCGATCTGGCTGAACTCATCGGCCTGTGGGGCACGAATGATCCCGTCGCCGATCTGGACAGCAATGGCGTCGTGGGCGCTTCAGATCTTGCGATTCTGATCGGCTCCTGGACGAACTGACGCTTCCTTCGCGCCGCTCCGAAAGATCCATGTGATATTCTGTTCAGCGCCGTGCGCGCAGCTTTCACTGTGTGCTGACACTCGGATCGACTTCTTTCACATGAGTCCGACATGACGAACGACGCTCAGACTGGCATCGAATCCGGCCTGCATGAGAACCGAATGTTCCCGCCGCCGAAGGAGTTCGCGAGCCAGGCGCACATCGCCTCGGCCGAGCAGCGCGCCAAGCTGCATGAGCATGCGCTTCGCGATCCCGAGGGATACTGGGATGCAATTGCGCGGGAGCTGGACTGGTTCAAGCCCTGGGATCGCGTGCTGTCATGGAAAGCGCCCGATGCGCGATGGTTTGACGGCGGCACGACCAACATCTGCCATAACTGCGTCGATCGACAGGTCAACAGCGGGCGCGGCGATCAGACGGCGATCATCTGGGAGGGCGAGCCGATGGAAGGCGGCGCGCCGGAGATTCGCCATCTCACGTATGCCGATCTTCAGCGCGAGACCAGCCGCGTCGCCAATGCGCTCAAGTCGCTGGGCGTGAAGAAGGGCGACATCGTCACGATTTACATGCCGATGGTTCCGGAACTGGCCATCGCCATGCTGGCGTGCGCTCGCATCGGCGCGCCGCACTCGATCATCTTCGGCGGCTTCAGCGCCAACGCGATTGCCGATCGCGTCAAAGACGCCGACAGCCGCGTGATCATCACCGCTGATGGCGGATGGCGTCGCGGCGGCATCGTTCCGCTCAAAGACAACGTCGATGACGCATGCGCCCAGTCAGACACGGTCGAGCATGTTGTCGTTCTTGAGCGTGTCGGCAATGAGATCGCCTTTCACGACACACCTTCGTCCGCTCACGGAAACAAGCGCGATCACTGGTGGCGCGATCTTGTCGACAAAGCCTCCGACGATTGCCCGTGTGAACACATGGAGTCGGAGGATCTGCTCTTCGTGCTCTATACCAGCGGCACGACCGGCAAACCCAAGGGCATCATGCACACCACCGGCGGGTACATGGTCTACACGTACCTGACATCCAAGCTCACATTTGATCTGCATCCGGATCGCGATCAGGTGTACTGGTGCACGGCCGATATCGGCTGGGTCACCGGCCACTCCTACATCGTCTACGGCGTGCTCCCCAACTGCGTGCCGACGATTATGTATGAAGGCGCGCCGAACCATCCGGAGCCCGATCGCTTCTGGGACATTGTCGAGCGGCACAAGGTCACGCAGTTCTACACGGCGCCGACCGCCATTCGCGCGTTCATGAAGTGGGGCGATGAGCATCCGAAGAAGCACGATCTCTCATCGCTGCAAGTGCTCGGCACGGTCGGCGAGCCGATCAATCCCGAGGCGTGGATGTGGTATCACCGCATCATCGGCGGCGAGCGCTGCCCCATCGTCGACACCTGGTGGCAGACGGAAACGGGCGGGCACATGATCACCCCCCTGCCCGGCGCCGTCGCGACCAAGCCCGGCTCATGCACGCTTCCGTTTCCCGGCATTGATGCGGCGATCGTCAATGCGCGCGGCGAGGAGCTCGGCGTCAATGAAGGCGGCCTGCTCGCCATCCGAAAACCATGGCCCGCCATGCTTCGCGGCATCCTTGGAGATCGCGAACGCTTCATCGATACGTACTGGTCGCACATCAAGGACGCGTCCGGCGCGCCGTATTACTTCCCCGGCGATGGCGCCCGCTGCGATGAGGATGGATGCTTCTGGATCATGGGTCGCGTCGATGATGTGATCAATGTCTCCGGCCATCGCCTGGGCACGATGGAGGTTGAAAGCGCGCTGGTCAGCCATGATTCGATTGTCGAGTCTGCGGTTGTCGGCATGCCGCATGAGATCAAGGGCACCGGCATCGCGGCGTTCTGCACGCTGGCGCCGGGTCATGATCCGGACGAAGAGCTTCGAACGATCCTGCGCGAGCATGTCGCCAAGGAGATCGGCGCCATCGCCAAGCCGGACATGATTCGATTCACCGATTCGCTGCCCAAGACGCGCAGCGGGAAGATCATGCGCCGGCTGCTGCGGGATATCGCCGCGGGCAATGAAGCTGTGGGCGATACGACGACGCTCGAGGACTTCTCCGTCATCGCGCGTCTTCGTGAAAGCAAGGAAAGCTGAACGAAAGCCCGCGTCTTTACTGCGCGGCGTGCGGCAGCGCCCGGCGCAGCTCTTCGACCGTTGACTCCAGCTGCGCGATGCGCTCTTCGAGTTGCCTGATCTGATCATCGTCGTCTGCAGCGCCAGACGAAACGGCGGGCTTGACGGGCGCCTGGGCGCGGGGGGCAGATGGTTCGGAAGCACCCTGCGGATGCGCATCCGGCGCGACGAGCTGCTCCCAGCGATCGGCGCGTCCGCCCGGCGCGGGGCCGATGCGGCGCACCAGCGCCGGGCGCTCCGTTTCACCTGACGCGGGCGACGACAGCGCATCGAGCACATTCTGCACGACCTCGAGGGACTCGAAGGGCTTCATGCGGGCGCAGCGCGTGCGAAGCTCGCCGACGGTCTGCGGCCCGCGCAGCATCAACTCTGCGAGGATCGCCTCCTGCCAGCCGTCGATGTGCAGCTTCTCCTTGATCTCACGCTTGTAGCGTTCGACCCTGCCGGAGCTGGGCATGACCATTTTTACCCAGCCGCGATTTCGCAGCTCCGCCAGCGCATCGAAGACCTGCTCTTCGGAGAGGTTCATTGACGGATTGCGATTGCTCTTTTGATTGCAGCCGGCGACGAGCGCGTTGAGCGACATCGGATATTGATCCGGCGTCGTGAGCGCTTTTTCGATAAACACGCCGACCAGACGCGCTTCAGTCGGTGAGAGATGATCCATGATTCGCTGAGAATACGGGCAAGTGCGGCTCGGCGCATCGGTGCATCCCTCTGAGTGTGCGTAAAAAAACCGACCCCCCTTGCGGAAGGCCGGTCATTGCTCATTCAAGTGCGCCGCGAAGGTCGCGGCATGCTCAGCTGATCCGAAGGATCAGAAGAGGAGCTGGAACTGAGCGCGGATCGCGACTTCGTTGTCGTCGACCGAGCTGAGACGGCCGGTACCGGTGTCCGGGCCGAGTTCAATGGTGTCGTTGAACCACCAGACGACGTCCATGGAGAACTTGGCGCCCTGACCATGGAGGTAGTTATTGAATCCAACGGTCAGCGCCGGGTAGCTGTCCTGTACGTAGACGGTGTCATCAAGCCAGAGCTGGTCGTAACGAACATAGCCTTCGAGATTCTCGGTGAAGTAGTAACCACCCTGGACAACAATGCCAAAGTTGTCCTCGTTGTTCGCTCCATCGATATTATTTCCGATGAACGTCGCAAACATGTTCCAGCCATCGCCATTCCAGGTGAAGTCTACGGCGTACTCGAAGACATCAACGTCCTGGACGCCGGGAGCGTCTCCGCCGCCCTGGTAGTGAAGTGCGACACCGAGCAGCATGCCACCCTCTGAGCCGCGCGGGGAGGTGAACTCCTTGAACTGGCTCCAGTCACCGGAGATCAGCCACTCGAAACGACCCGTGAAGGCATAGTCGGAGACCTGATCGGGGGCGCCGAAGTCGGTGTTGGCCGTGTTCAGACCGTCAGAGAACGCGAGCGCCATGCTCCAGGTCTCGTCGGTGTAGACGGCCTCAACACCCTGCGAGCGGCCCTGGCTGAAGAACTCATTGACCATCGAGCGCTCGATGGCGAGCTGGTACTTGGAGCTGACAAGCTCTTCGCGAAGCAGCGGAAGCTTGAACTGACCCCAGCGAACCTTCCAGCCGTTGTCGAGCTTCATGCCGACGTAGGCGTCCTCAAGCGTGAAGTCGCCGCCATCGCGGTCGAACGCGCCCTGGACCTTGTAGAAGAGATCCGGATCCCAGGCATGGCCGGAGAACTCGAGCTTGGTGCGTCGAGTCTGGAAGCCATTCTGATAGTCATCCTCGCCGGACGAATCAGGTGAATCACGGAAGTCGTTCAGATAGCGGAACTGGATCTGTCCACCAACGTTCAGACGGAAGTTTCCGTCAGCAGAAGCGAGGAAGAATTTGCCGTCATATCCGGCCGTGCCTCCGCTCTGCAGGAGCGAGGAACGGCTCTCGGAGTCAGCGACCATCTCGGCGACCAGCGCACGGACTTCGTCACTGTTCGCATTCGTCCACGCCTCGGTCTCGGCCGTGGCGACAGAAGCGCCGCTCACGCCGATGACTGCTCCGGCGAGCAGCCTCAGGCACATTGTCCGTTTCATGCGAGACTTCTCCTTCATCAGATCCCGGACGGGTCCAATACAATTGAACGAGCGCCCGAGGATTAGTTCATCAGTCTCCGGCTCGGATGCGAACGAACTTATCCGCTGCCTTTATGACAGTACGCGCCGGCGCCATGTCCCGCGAATTGTGGGCATAAAAAAACCGGCCTCCCTTTCGAGAGGCCGGTCTGAACTCTTTCAGAGTCGCCGCAATGAAGCGACGTTCTCAACTGATTCGATGAATCAGAAGAGGAGCTGGAACTGGAGACGAAGCGTGACTTCGTTCTCATCGACCGAGCCGAGACGGCCAACGCCGGTGTCGGCGCCGAGGTCGGGATCAGCGAAGTCAGTCTTCTCGAGGTACCAGACGAGGTCAGCGGAGAACTTCGCGCCCTGGCCGTGGATGTAGTTGTTCACACCAACGGTGATGGCGGGAATGCTGTCCTCTTCGTAGATGTCGTCATCGAGGAAGAGCTGGTCGTAACGACCGTAGAGCTCCCAGTTCTCAGAGAGGTAGAAACCACCCTGGAGGACGATGCCGTAGTCGCTCTGACGGGGGATGCCGCCGCCGCCATCGGTGTAAGCGCCGACGACTGCCGCGAACATGTTCCAGCCATCGCCGAGCCAGCTGAAGTCGACGGTCCACTGGAAGAGGTCGACGTCAGGATTGCCGCCGCCCTCGTAGTGCATGGCCGCACCGAGCATCATGCCGTCCTCGGAACCGCGAGCGGAGGTGAACTCCTTGAACTGGCTCCAGTCACCGGAGATCAGCCACTCGAAACGACCCGTGAAGGCGTAGTCGGACTGCTGATCGGGGGCGCCGAAGTCAGAGTTGGCGGTGCGAACACCATCAGAGAACGCGAGGGCCAGGCTCCACGCCTCGTCAGCGTAGATGGCCTCGACACCCTGTGAGCGGCCCTGATTGAAGAACTCGTTGACCATGGAACGCTCGATGGCGAGCTGGTACTTGGAGCTGACAAGCTCTTCGCGAAGCAGCGGAAGCTTGAACTGACCCCAGCGAAC